>OZ038315.1:13225624-13259446 GCA_964035775.1 Osedax frankpressi | reverse complement strand
ATTGAACTAATTTTGTACCTAAAATACAAACCGAGCAAAATGAACATCAAACCAACTCTACTTCGATAATTAACTAACTATTTTGTACTCATTATGCACGAGCAAACACCAATGTATATTAATTATTATATGTCACCGTTATATCGCTAAACTCCTTAAATTAACTTCTTAAATAACGCGGTCAAGGTGAACTCTGACCCAGAATTGACAGCTCTTAGAAGCGCGGGTCATAGTTTAAAGTATACATGGAGAGATACATACTGTTCGGGTAAACAAGGTCTCAAGATGGTCGCTGAACTATGGGCTGGAAAAGGAATTGTTGATCATAGTATCGATGCATTTATCGGTTAGTTATAAAGTATATAATTGAATCAACGTAACATATATATTATACACAGATAATACTTCATACAGTAATACAGATAATTTATTAACATTAGAAGTTAATGATAAATGATAAATTAATGTATTTATTATATTTCATATAATATTATATCAATAATTAATTAGAATTAATGTTTTATATATATATGGTTAATGCAATATAATTTATCATTGACTATAAAGTAGTACATAACTTTAGTCTGAAATACAAAACTATTACTGATATATCTTTACTGGAAGTATATTCCATTTCATCGGAGCTACAATATTAAATGACCACATTGATGTTAATAGATTTAGTTTTCCTATAAATGATATAGATGTTACCTGGATGTGCTAACCAACTAATAATGTATTCTCGTCCAGGTCCAGGCTGTGAAAATATTTGCGAGGCTGGAGCTCTTCTCAGTAGCGGTTGGGGAATTCCTATGATAAGTTATGGATGTACGCAGACTTCACTATCAAAGAAAACGCTTTACCCAACTTTTGCTAGAACTCAGGTAAAAATAAAATACTTTTAGAATAACTTTTATTATGTTGATATATTATATTATTATTATAATATCTATATATAATTATCAGTATTATTATTATTATTATTATTATTATTATTATTATTATTATTATTATTATTATTATTATTATTATTATTATTATTATTATTATTATTATTATTATTATTATTATTATTATTATTATTATTATTATTATTATTATTATTATTATTATTATTATTATTATTATTATTATTATTATTATTATTATTATTATTATTATTATTATTATTATTATTATTATTATTATTAATATTATTATTATTATTATTATTATTATTATTATTATTATTATTATTATTATTATTATTATTATTACTATTATTATTATTATTATTATTATTATTATTATTATTATTATTATTATTATTAATATTATTATTATTATTATTATTATTATTATTATTATTATTATTATTATTATTATTATTATTATTATTATTATTATTATTATTATTATTATTATTATTATTATTATTATTATTATTATTATTATTATTATTATTATTATTATTATTATTATTATTATTATTATTATTATTATTATTATTATTATTATTATTATTATTATTATTATTATTATTATTATTATTATTATTATTATTATTATTATTATTATTATTATTATTATTATTATTATTATTATTATTATTATTATTATTATTAATATTATTATTATTATTATTATAATTATTATTTTTTTTTAACATTATTATTTTACCTTAACATATCCAATTTAATGTCAAGGCTTCTCGCTGGAGTACCGGACCAATGGTGGCCGCTATCATGAAACATTACAACTGGAAGAGAATAATCGTTATAAAATCATCCGATATGCAATGGGACATGACTGCCGATCAGATAGAGGTTAGTTAGGGTAAATCTAGTTCATCTAACAGATATAATAAATTGAATATAATTGTCGTCCGAGTGTAACTAGAGGTAAATGGCGTGTTAATTTATAATTTGAAGAATAAAATAAAACTATTCAGAAGTGCAATTGCGGACCGGAAACGACGTTAATAACGACATATATGCAACGATAGCGTGACAGGTAGAGTTGTGGGTAACCTACTGGTTCAAAGATCAACGCTTTACTAACGATAGACTAGAACGATAGAGGCTTTACACATCGGTACATGTCTATAGTCAGACACGAATGTAGTGGTATTAAACGGGGAATACATATTCTAAGTAAAATAGCATATAAAATAACATATTAAAGGTTACTAAAGGTTATTAAAGGTTATTAAAGGTTATTAGAGGTTATTAAAGGTTATTAAAGGTTATTAAAGTTTATTCAAGGTTACTGATACGAATGGACTATTCATTGGAAACAAAAAACCCGTTTTATGACGATATTAATTTATTATTTATTTATTGTTGACCCAGTGAATAGATTATTAGATCTTAGATAAAGGAGACGTACAGTAGCTACGTATTACTGTTGTAAATATGTTAATAGCAATGTCTAGCTATGTACATAAGCCCATTTCTTATATTCTATGATACATTTAGAATTCTGGTTTTCTTTAATTATAATTAGCATAGCCTACATTCTACGATTTTCACATTTATCTTTTACCGCGAATACACCTTACACATTTGATATATTACCTGTAAAATAGGTGGATCTTATACACGCCGGCATGGATGTCATAGGGACGCCGTTCTTTACAGAGGACGCCGATGAAGACGAACAAGAGGAAGGATACCACGAGAATATAATGAAAGACATGAAGAAGAAAACTCGAGGTTAGATGTGGCTGTAACGTTAACAATGCCATTGTAATTTGTAAGCTATACGCTGTTCCATTGTGTATCGCAGTTGGCTATACGTTGTTAGATTGTTGACCTTTCAAAAGGTAACGGTAATAGTTGTCTTCACTAAAAATGCATATCGCGATAGAATTATAAATTATTACTCGCTAGGCCAATTGAATTTCGCACGCACGTGATTTCTTAGTAACTACAATGTATCAATAGTACATGCAAATTGTATCAGTAGTACCTTAAATATGTAATATTTAATATAGCGGTTAAACTTCGCATTTGCCGATGATAGAAATTTGCATTCCTACATGAAACTCTATTCCAATGTATATTCCAATTTTATATTTAAAGTGATTTTCTCAGGTATTATGACATATAATTAAAAGACACATTTTTATTGAAATAGGATCTTCATAAATAGATTTATAAAATCTCGCATGAATTATTATTAGATTATATAAAATTATACGTATAATTTATATTTCCAATGACAAATAGAATCTATATATATCATGTATATTATATAAATGCTATATATTATCTTTTTTTGCAACATAGTATTTTTACAATACTCGTTGATTCAATACATATTTGTTATAATAATATTATAATAATTGTATCACATCTCGCCATTAATATTTAATAATAATCGACTAGTAATAATACTAGAAATGGATTAATGTACACATTTACCATCGTTTAACCTAACCCATTATGTCACGTGAACAGTCTATATGATTTGTACGGACCAGTTGAATACCCAGTACTTCCTCGACCTCGCCTATCAAATGGGAATGTGTAATGGCGAAAATGCCTTCATCACCCTGGATTTCGTGGTACCAATGTCCGATGACCTGGATCACCTCGGTAAACCGGTGAATAGGAATGCATACGAAGGTAAGATCACCTTGATGCTTTTACTTCTAGACCTCTTGATTACTACAGCCTGTGTACCTGACTTACAGCCACTCAGAGTATCTGATTTAAAAACACACAACTACACAATACACATAACTACAAAGCCTGCACAAGGCTCCCAACATAAAATTACCTCGTACATTCCGAAGATTCGTCCGATTACTACTCGATCATTACATATCCTTGAATTGCGGAATATTTCAATAATTTCGATCTATAGAGTTCGATAATATCGGTGATTTCACTTTATGAATAAACCCTACATAATGACGCATTTACGATATAAATTAGAATACAATATGAGTAATGCGATTATCAACTCACTTAGTACATTCCTATTACATAATATAATATCCTTCTCCTTCTACAGTATTCTACTACTCTTATAATATCCTATTCCTCCCATAATATATTACTACTTCTATAATGTCTTGCTTATTCTACAATATTCTAATCTTGTTACAATATTCTACTTCTCCCACAATATCCTATTACTCTTTCAATATCCTACTACTTCTACGATATATTACTTCTCCTAAAATAACTTACTATTCTTAAAATATACTACTTATTCTACAATATCTAACTTATTGTATAATATCTTACATATTCTACAATATCTTACTTATTCTGTAATATCTTACTTATTCTACAATATCTTACTTATTCTGTAATATCTTACTTATTCTACAATATCTTACTTATTCTTTAATATTTTACTTATTCTATAATATCTTACTTATTCTGTAATATCTTACTTATTCTATAATATCTTACTTATTCTGTAATATCTTACTTATTCTACAATATCTTACTTATTCTGTAATATCTTACTTATTCTGTAATATCTTACTTATTCTGTAATATCTTACATATTCTACAATATCTTACTTATTCTACAATATCCTACTTATTCTATAATATCCTACTTATTCTACAATATCTTACATATTCTACAATATCTTACTTATTCTGTAATATCTTACATATTATACAATATCTTACTTATTCTACAATATCCTACTTATTCTATAATATTCTACTTATTCTACAATATCCTACTTATTATATAATATCATACTTATTCTATAATGTCTTACTTATTTTACAATATCTTACTTATTCTACAATATCCTACTTATTCTATAATATTCTACTTATTATATAATATCCTATTCTACATATTCTACAATATCTTACTTATTCTGTAATATCTTACATATTCTATAATGTCTTACTTATTCTATAATATCCTACATATTCTATAATATCCTACTTATTCTACAATATCTTACATATTATATAATGTCCTCCTTATTCTACAATATCCTACTTATTCTATAATGTCTTACTTATTCTACAATATCCTACTTATTATATAATATCTTACTTATTATATAATATCATACATATTATATAATATCCTACTTATTCTACAATATCTTACTTATTCTACAATATCTTACTTATTATATAATATCCTACATATTATATAATATCCTACTTATTCTACAATATCTTACTTATTCTACAATATCTTACTTATTATATAATATCCTACATATTATATAATATCCTACTTATTCTACAATATCTTACTTATTCTACAATATCTTACTTATTATATAATATCTTACATATTATATAATATCCTCCTTATTCTACAATATCCTACTTATTCTACAATATCTTACTTATTCTACAATATCTTACTTATTATATAATATCCTACTTATTCTATAATATCCTACTTATTATATAATATCCTACTTATTATATAATATCCTACTTATTATATAATATCCTACTTATTATATAATATCCTACTTATTATATAATATTCTACTTATTATATAATATCCTACTTATTATATAATATTCTACTTATTCTACAATATCCTACTTATTATATAATATCCTACTTATTATATAATATCCTACTTATTATATAATATCCTACTTATTTTAAAATATCCAAATTATTCTATAATATCATACATAACACAATCGATACCTACACACTCCCCATAAGTCTCTCAATATACATCCACATTTCCCACCTACATAACCTTAATGTAACCCATGTTCATTTACAGGTGTTCTGGACATACGAGTTGATATCCATGAATCATACGAACAAAAAGAAACTTTTCTTACCCAGGTACAGCAACGATTGGAACTTCCACCTTTCAACGACAGTAGGAGCGTACAAGAACTAATGGACGATGTAAGCAAACTCGAATAACTACTTAGATTAAGGGGAATAGTCAATCCAATTTTAATTTACTCTCTCATACACATAATTCTAATACACATAAGATAACGTAGCGTGTTTTATTATTTATAAGGATAATATTATATAACTTGTTTCTAAGTTAAGTTAATCCTAGATTTAAAAGATTTCTACGGAATTAATTCTATACATTTAAACCAACGGCATCTCCTACTTAAATTCTTAAATTCAGATTTCCCTTTCCTGGTTATTCTATTTTCTATATCCTCTCATTTCTGAGCTTATTTCCATCTCTCTAACTACCTACTCCCCTCCCACAATCCATCCCGTTACTTCATACTTTCAAATTAGCAACTTCCAATGGCATGACTCATATTTCCTCTGTTCTAGACTCTGTTCTAGACTCTGTTCTAAATCTGTCATAGACTCTGTTCTAGACTCTGTTACAGACTCTGTTACAGACTCTGTTCTAGACTCTGTTACAGACTCTGTTACATACTCTGTTTCAGACTATGTTCTAGACTATGTTCTAGACTCTGTTACAGACTCTGTTATAGACTCTGTTCTAGACTTTGTCATATACTCTGTTCTAGACTCTGTTCTAGGCTCTGTTCTACACTCTGTTCTAGACTCTAATCTCACTTTCTTTCGCTCTCTTTTTATCCCACGTATCTTCATAAGCTTTCCCAATCCCTTATCGCCTATCATGTATTCCCTCAAAGGCATTCTCGTTCATAATCGCATCTTTTCCTCAATCGCAGGTGTATAACGTTTACAGTTTCATGCTCTTTGATGCAATCATACTATATGGATTTGCTCTCAATAAAAGTATCGGTGAAGGTGTTCATGAAAACGACACCTTGTCCGTATCAAAAAGAATGCGAAACATCACGATATCAGGTGCCTGGATGCAAATAGAGTCGAGAGTTAAACTCTTCATAATTAAGTATTTAGTTACATATTGTAGCATTCTTTCGACTATCAATTACTGCATATACCTTCATTTAAAATAATTACTTTGGTCTATACATCTTTTTCCAATCATTTAATTTTTGTAGAGCCTGGTACTCCACCTAAATGAATATATGCAACTAAATTAGTTGTACTTTCTTGATATAGTATTGCCCTTATCTAGTGGGAGGTGAACTGCTGTATATCAACCAACAAGGTGATGCTAAACGACACTTGGCATTGAGGAATCTACAGAACGGCACTTACGTCATACTCATCAGTTATAAAGAAATGTTGGTGTTACATAATAGTTTAAGTAATAATAAAGATAACATAGTTATATACAAATTATTCAATACTTATTCTTAATTTCATGAACAATAAAATATTAAAATATTAAACTATTAAAATATTAAAATATTAAACTATCAAAATATTACATAATAATTTTTATTAATTATATCTTGAATATATCATTATTCTATTATATATTTTATATAACATTTATATTGAAAATAATAATATTTATATTGAAAATATATTGATAATAATAACATCTCATTTATCATTATTAACATTTGTTTAATAGGCATATAGTATAGTTTTATTATCTCGTCTTTATATAATTCATAACTTATGTAGTTATCTTTATATATTTCGTAAATTATATAATAAATACTCACAACTTTATCAGTTACTAATAAAATCAAATTATATATTCCCATTTCATCATATCCGATATTCATAAAGTATTAAAATACTCCCAACTCGTGAGTAATTGTATTTTGTTTTCGATACTGTATCAATACCGATACCGATACCTTTTTCGATACTGATACCCTAATCTCTATCGTAGTAATGGTAATCTCGAAGTCTATAACACTACTCCTCTCTGGCCCGGGGGCTACACCGGAAACCTACTCGGATACCCACTATGTGGGTGGGATGGAGAGTTCTGCATTAAACCAGAAGATAATAGTTAGTAGGTTAAATGCAGTATTAAGGACACATTAAATATTAAAAGTAGTAAATAGCAATGACACTAGTATCAAAAGACATATTTATATTATTATTTCATTAATGTTGTACTATTATATTATCATAAAAATAATAATTATAATTGTATTAAAATCATATATATTTAAAATTACAATATCTATATATATATATATATATATATATATATTTTTATATATATAGTTATATATATTTATATATATTTATTGTTTAAAGTAAGTACTACTGTTTATAAATACCTGCATTTCCACGGTTAATCAATTACGAACATATCATGACAACGAATCCGTATGGTAATCTTAACAATACATTCGGCGACAATAACATACTGTGCAGTTAATGTGAATTGTAATACATTAATTAGTGTGTATCTGTTTATGTTTGATTCCCCGTAAGTCATACATCAAGGTGTATTGCTACATTTCTAAGGGAATTCCTTATAAAACATACATCAGCATTTACGTTTATATCTATCTATAATTATATAGATATCGATATATGTATGCCATTTGATATATATAAATATATAGATATATAGATATAGATATTTATATAAATGTATGATATATCAAAATTAAATATATGCTTTATATAATATTATATAGATTTTTATTCATTTCCAAATTTATATTTTTTTCCATTTATCGTTGACATGTTATTATATCTATTATTATTAGTTTAGAAATAAATGTGTATATTTCTTTATACATTATTAATAAATATACTTTATTAAACTATCTCTATATATATATATATATATATATATGTATACATATATATCGAAACTAGTCTATGATTAGTATAATCATATATTATATAATTAATAATATATAACCTTTATAACGTTATTTATGTTATTATTTAAAACTTTTATTTGTAGAACTTATAATTGCGGTTTCTTCTTCATTTGGAGCTGTTATAGTAGTATTGTTGGTTCTAAGTTCTATTTACAGATACAGGTAATACTTTTGGTGAATATGTCAACATTATATAATTTATATGGATTACAAAAAATAAATAGTATGTATAAATTGCAATATATATAAATAAATATCATATCATATATATTTTGATATAAAATAATTATTATTATTGCCAATACTTAATGATAATTTGTTCAAAAGATTTCAAAAAAGAATGATGAAATTAATTAACGAAGGATGGAAAATTCCATTTTCACATCTTCACCCTCTTGCAAAAACTCATAGATCTCATTATGGGAGCCGGTTTAGTAAGGTATATATATATATATATATATATATATATATATTTCCAGCTTTTTATTTAATCATTACTAATACTGTGATTATCATTAGTACTAAGCAACTCAATAGTTATATTTAAACCAAAAGATAACAAATAAAATATTATTATATTATTTTAATATTAAACTTTAATATTTTAATAATCTACAATAACTTGAACTTTTTTCAGATTAGCGACGAAATTTATCAGAAAATCGAACATTCCGATAACACTGGCGTACTTCAAGACCAATTCTCCGAAAACAACATCGCCAACTACCTCGGAAACCCGGTCAGGGTCAACCAAGTTCACAAGGAACAACTAGTAGTTAACTCCGATATCATTAATGAAATGAAAAATGTTAGTCTAAGTAAATTACACATACCTTGGTTAGTTACTTGTGGCCAGTAAGTAGTTACTAGTTGGTTAGTTATTAATAGTCAGCTAAAAGTTGTCAGTTATTATTTGTCAATTACTAACGGTCAATTACTAGCGGTCAATTACTAGCGGTCAATTACTAGTGGTCAATTTCTAGTATATTGTTAAAAGAGGTTAGTTACTAGAGGGTAGTTGTAAGTTTGTATATATATTAAGTAATAAAATAACTAACAACACTCTAATCACAAATCATTCTCGTTATTATATTTCACATCTAATGCTCAAACTCCTACCCACTAATCTTTAACATATATATATATATATATATATATATATATATATATATATATATATACACCTATATACCTACCACTAAACCTTAACTTCCTAACCATATTTACTCCTGATAATTAAGCTCTACACTTATATCTTATTATATTCATATACACGGATATCCCAAATTATTAAAATATTAAATCTTAACCCGTAATTCATTTGCAAGTTTTAATCGTAAACCTAATTAATAAAACTATAGCCCCTAAACTTCATATATTCCATAGAGTGGTTATATTGATTACATAATCCTAAATAGACTGAACATAAATACAGGTGATGAATGCTAAACATAGTAATATCGTTGCTCTTCTCGGCGCCTGCATTGAACCCAGTCACGTCTGTTTAGTTGCCCAATACTGTTCCAAGGGAACCCTGGAGGACGTATTATTGAACGAAAGCATTCGTCTCGACAACATCTTCAAAATCTCTTTTGCTTCCGATATCGCCAGTGTGAGTAGGGATAGTGATTAGTTACGGACGGTGGTCAGTTTACTGGTCAGTTATGAATATATCTAGTAAGGTAGTTATGTCTATTATGTTCAGTTATAGGCAGTATTTATATTCGATAAGTTGGTCAATACTCTAGGTTACTCGACATTAAGGAAATTTCCACTTTAATAATTGTGTTATTTATAAGCCTACAAAGGATGTGATATATTGATGTTACGGGTGATATATTTCTAGCAATAATTGATATAATATTTGTCACTTCTCATTAAATAGCTATTAACATAATTGGGTTATGAAATATTGTTCCAATTTACTTCGAATTCAAATTATGTATCTGCTCTTTAAATATCGGCGCTTTATTATATTTAATTATATCATGGCTCGGATGTTCCATATAATGTAACCATATCTAAGAATTCGATTATAATTTTTGTTGTATTCGTATACATTAAATTTACATAAAATTAGACGGATTAATTATCAAAATAATTACATAACTTAACAATTATTTACTCTCCAATACTTCTAATTGAATTGAATTTATTAAAGAAAAATTATATAATTTATTAATCTATTAATAATTTATTTAATCTATGTCGTTTACGTTTGTCCATCTATAACACCGAATCTCTTAACAAATAGGCAATGAATTACTTGCATACAAAGACAACTATAAAATTACATGGTTCTTTATCTTCGACACGAATCTATATCGATGGAAAGTGGTCCTGTAAGATTTGGGACTTCGGTTTGAAATCCTTTCGCCATGGGGAGGTGACGTCATCAGCCGGTACTTCGGCCTACTATAGAGGTTATGACCTTTTAGGATGTAGTATGTTCTGTACAGTGACTTTATATTTACATATGTACGTGTACAATAGCGCATTATCGAATACAGTAAATATATTCAGCTTAATATATTCACCTAATTCAGCTTATTAATATATACATTTACATCCCCAGTATAATTTTATTCTACATTAAAATATTCTAACATCTACATTTTACATTGACCTTTGAAATATATATAACAAGAGAATGTAAAAATAACTATGTTTACACTCTTTATGGATTGTAATATTCGTGGTTTTAAAATAAATCTAGTTTAATAATAGATTCATTGTTAATAATGTTGGTATTGAATTAAATGCACTTCATAATATCTAAGTTTAACAATTCAGAATTACTCTGGACCGCCCCGGAACACTTACGGGAAAACGGTATAATTAAAAACGGTAGCCAGCTTGGCGATACATATTCATTCGGGATAATATTGCACGAAATTCTCCAACGGGAAGGCACTTTTGGAGACTATATCGAGGAACCCCAAGGTTTATATTGCAATCTACAGCTTATCTGTACTAGAACCTGCGCATTCACCTATATTCTTTCATTTTATTTTCAGAGGTAATAACTAACTTGATACATCCACAACAACCTCTATTTCGTCCATCCGGTTTCCCTAAAGATATAGAATCCATAGAATTAATTAATCTAATGAGGAATTGCTGGGAGGAAATCCCGATAGATAGACCAAACTTCTCAAATATTCTCGAATGTTTAAAGAAAATGAATAAAGGAAAGTTAGAATATCTTTTCGTAATTGTTCATATGATGTAATAATTTATGTGTATTTATATTAGATAACACATTTTATAGAAAACTATAAACCTTATTATTATGACAGACAAGTGAATCTAGTCGATGAGATTATTTCGATGCTGGAAAGTTACGCGGATAACCTCGAAGATCTAGTCACAGCGAGAACTTTGCAATTGGAGAATGAGAAGAGGAAAACTGACGACCTTCTCAGTAGGATGTTACCCAAGTTAGCTTTATACATTATCGAATAAGATATGTAGAGTTTAGATCAACATCGTATCAATATAATATCGTCGTACTTCAGATCTATCGCGGAAGAGTTAAAAGCGGGTCGAATAATAAGTCCCGAAATGTACGAATCCGTAACGATTTTCTTCAGCGACATAGTAGGGTTTACCGCAATGTCCGCTAGTTCTTCTCCTTTAGAGGTATGCTATTAATAGATTACTAAACTTGTTATATTTGAACATTTATATAATAGATAAAATCAATATCATATGCAATTTGTATATTACATAAAACTAATATATAGTTAAAATTCAATATATAAAATTCTAATGTTATAAATTATAATAAAGATATTCAATAACTACAGTTTACAAATTACAATTTAAATTATATTACATATTTTATAAAAGGTTGTGAACTTCTTAAACGACATATACACAACGTTTGATCAAATAATTAATCAACACGATGTATATAAGGTAATTTGGTAATTAATAGGATAAATGTGTGAATAAATTTATAGAATTTTGTAAAGTTTAGTAATTAATTCTTATGACTAATTGTATGTAATTTTCTAAGTATTTATTATATAATAAAATCGATATTACAAGAAACATTAAACATTTAAGAAATTTAATAATCAATACATTTTATAGTGAGTTTATATATCAATATTAGTTCTTTTGTTCTCGATAGGTGGAAACAATAGGTGACGCCTACATGGTGGCCAGCGGACTTCCGGTCAGAAACGGAATTCGTCACGCCGGAGAGATCGCTACAATGGCATTGTCGATGAACAGCGACGTTACGGACTTCAAAATCAAACACAGACCTGAGTCTCAACTGCAAATGCGAATGGGAATTCATACAGGTTAACCAGAGAGTTCATATAAATGTATTTCATATGAGTTTATAAATTGTAGTATATGATAGAAATATTTATAATTATTATAACTATGAAAGAAGGATGTATAACAATATTATAATATAAACCATATACAAATATATATATATATATATATATATATATATATATATATATATGAACCTTGTTATATTCATAACCATAGGTATAAAACATAATATATATACCCTAATAATACCAGCTATGACAACATTGAGTTGGTCTAGATAGTTTGATTAACATATAATATAACATTCTAACCTAAATACTACCTTGGCGATGTAGGTCCACTATGTGCCGGGGTCGTAGGTCTAACAATGCCCCGTTACTGCTTATTCGGAGACACCGTTAATTACGCCAGTAGGATGGAATCTAGTGGACTGGGTTAGTGTAACTGAACAAAAATATTAAAATATTCATATTTTGATAAAATAATGAAATAATACTTATGTATTTCATATATTATAGTCTAGTATATATAATGTTGATTGGATATCTATATATATTCTATGAAATTTACTGCGTTATTAATAACATAATATAAATCATATACATTTTTGTATGAACATGAGTAGTCTTTAATTCATTATAAATAAATGTATCGTATTTTTTAATAATAAAAAAAGGAAATTACATTCTAATAATAGCATTTGAATTTTGTTATAAGTTTTATCGTTATTTTAAATAAACCATATAAAATTACATTAATTTATATAAAAAGTATTGCTACCCATTGCTATTATCTATTAGCTTTAAGGATTCATGTTAGTCCCGAGACAAAGGAGACATTGGACATACTCGGGGGCTATCATTTGGAGCCAAGAGGAGAGGTGGAAATGAAGGTTTTTAATCTTGTATATTCAAACAAATGTGTATTTATCTACAAACAAATGTGTATTTATTGAATTGAGAAAACTTGATTATAATCTTAATATTTATAACATGCACATTCCATTTATTATTATTAATAAGGTATTATTGTATATTAATTTATAAAATACAAATTAATACGTATATTTAGTCTTCATAAGTATTAATTGAATTATATTTTATTTATTTGTATATTATATAAAAGAAATATATATATATATATATATATTTTAATTTCAATTATGCAATATATATATATATATATATATATATATGTATATATATATATATATATATATATATATATATATATAACATAATTGATATAAAATAACTTCAATATTTGTATTTTTAAATTCAATTTATATTGTAAATATATATTATCAGTATATACACTATTATACTACATATATGTACTATTTCATATTTAATTACGATATCTCATTGCAGGGAAAAGGAAAGATCTTAACATATTTCCTAGTTGGCAAAGATGGATACACAGGAAAACAACCGGATTTATCTAGAGCCGCTACAATGAAAGATCATACTTTCAAATAGGAGTATTGATGCGGATATAACAATGTAAAATAATATTTATATTACTGTTTATTAGTAGCATCACACTGTCCAATCATTGTTGTAATGAACGCAATTAATAATTGTTACTTTTAGCAAAACAATGCAAATGTTTTATGTTGTATATCGACTTAGGCTTATGTAACACTGGTATATTCTAATGTATTATAAATGTAACGATTACTTGCACCATACCGTGTAAGAGAAATAAGATATTGCATTATCGTAATTTACAGAAGTATTAGAGTTGAAATTATATGTTTTCTCATCACGCATTGAAATTGAAAATAAATTATTATTGTTATTTATTATAACAATGTATATTATAGTAAGTGCGGTTACAATTCATCATTAAAAAAAACTATAGATCAAATTTGTATACATACAATTATATAATCTTATTTACGGAGACATTTACGAAGAACTACAATGATATAAATATTTTAAAAAACATTACATTTAAAACATAAATATTAACACATAAATGTTTATTGTTTCACTATATATACTTTAAAACAATAAATATGTAAGTGTATATAGGTACATATATATATATATATAACCTAATAAGGAACCAATAAAATATAATTTATAATTTACAATACTTTTTATTGAAATTAAATAGGTTTCTTCTAGCGAATTGTGTATTTTAATATATAGAATCAGATATTTTACAATAAAAATTTATTAAGTTTAATAAACTTATTCTAAAATAGAATTGATTTAACAAAGGCGAACAAAAACAGTAAATCTATATTTAACTTTGTACTTAAAAGTATTATATATCTTTTCAAATCTATTATTATAGATATTCAGTTACGACCTATATTATATAATTATGACCTATATTATTAAACATCAGTTCCATTTCCGTATTGTTGGAATTGTTGACTATTTTCTAGCTGGTATTTTACGGACTCATCCGATAAATAACTGTTGGAATCATATCTATCTACCCGATGCTGTGTGGCATAATTCATGCGTGGAGAAGTAATCGAGATGCGTGGCTGCGTAAACAAGGTTCTCGACGATAGCATCTTTTCGCCATTCAAAGGTGCACTGATCGATGGGCGTAGAGCATCGTAGGTTTGTAGTTTCATAAAACTGGTGGAACGTGTCTCGCCGATTCCAACGCCGGAACTCTCTTCACAGCTCGTTGGTACCGAACTTTTGTTATCTACTCTCGGTTCTGAAATAATCGTGACGTTTTCTTCCGACGATGAATCTGAAATACTTATATTACGGCCAACTTCCACTGCATTTAGTTGCCGTTCCTGAAATATAGCGAATATTAATCGGTGTTAAATTATTGGAAAACAATATATAAAACATATGTAAATGCTATAGAAATTTAATTATAATTCACTATTTTACCGTAATATAATAATAAGAATATAAATTAACCAACTCTAGGAAAAAACATTAAATAATGAAATCGATATTCAATATTATTGAAGTAACTTTAATATATATTATAAATACCAGTTTTGCTTTCCTTAATGTTAAGCTATCAGTAGTTGCATCTATATTTGTAGCTTCAGCTATTTCCCAGAGATTCTAAATTAAATTAATAATTTTAAGTTTTAAGGAAATTAATAGAATTAAATTGTATATATTTTGTTATAAATAAATAAATCATTTATCTAATATTAATTTTTCTTAAATTTGTAATTATGACCATTTTATATCTATGATGCTTGATTAATAAATATATATATATATATATATATATATATATATATATATATATATATAGGAAATCTTATAATCTTATGTATCTTATAATATATAGGATATATAATATATATAGGATATATTGTATATATTGTATATATAGTATATATTGTATATATAGTATATTTTGTATATATAGTATATATTGTATATATAGTATATATAGTATATATATGATATATAAGAATTCATATAATTGTTAATATAGTATAAATGATATATTACTATTTTGTATTTGTTACCTCGTATTCATTTAATTCATCTCTTACGTTGTTAGTTTTCTCCAGAGAACTTTTGTATTCAGATTCCAGTTTTTCAATTCTGTTTGTGATTTCCTATTGATACAAGTAACATTTTATATGTACATCGATTTAATATTTATAAATTATGGTTTATAATTTTAATAAATACAATTAATTCTCATAATTAGGAAGTCTTTTGTCTAATTTGGCAGATAATATTCTCTGAACTATTTTATATTAACCTTTGCTTGTCTTGCAATAATAATAATACTCATTATAATTATTTTAATTATTATTTTGAAAGTTTAAAAATAACGTAAATATTATTAGCATTTGTCTACAAATTAATTATATAATTTGATGTTAAAATAATATTGTAGCAATTTTTCAAATCATATTTATATATAAACCACGACACTCTTTCTGGTATCTTTGCATTCTTCCTCCAGTTTACATTTTATTTCTTTAAATAAATATATTTAAATATATTAATTTTAAATTAAAAATATATTATTATAAAATTACAATAAAGAGAACATATTTTTATTAAACTATATGTATTGCATTACTTGTAATACAAAGTGTTTTATTATAAACAGCATTACATGTTAACCATTAAAAATTGTAATCCTTCTGTCTTCGTTCTATTAAAAATGTGATTTATTTGTTTTAAATCAATATTTGTATTTATGATGTTATTTCTTAAATGAAAATGTATTCACTTTTCAATATTTTCATCCACAAACCAAAATAATCTTATCGTGTTTCTCTAAAAGAATGGCCTCCTCGTCTTTATCTTCATCTTTAATTTCATTCATATTTTTTAGAATCTAAAAATTATTTCTATTTAGTCAAATTGGAGTGATTTAATATTACGATAAAACAAATGTTAAACTATTATATATATGTGTTTACAATAGAAGTATTATATTTTTATTTATATATCAATAATTAAATAATCGTCATAATATTAATTTAACGTTGCTTTGTATATAACACTGCAATAAATGAACACGTTATAAGATTATATATAAAGTATTCAGAATGTAACGAGTCTTTATAATAACACTTCATTATTATAAAATTAAATATAATTTTAAATAACAAATATTAAAATAATTTTAAATAATAAATATTATATACAGCAATATAGAATAAATAACAAATATCAATATAAAATGTACTATGAATAATTAAAACTCAATACAATAATAAAGAAATAATAAAATAACCTCCTATATACATTTCTACAGTTTACAAAGGAATATAAAATCGTATAGTCTTTATATAGTCCTCCATATTTTAATATTTTAAAATATTCATTGATAATTTTAATTATTCATTGATAAATATAAATCTTAAAAAATATGCGTATAAATCATATCGGCAACCTCTTATTATAAATTGAGTCTAGCATTTCTTAAAATTTGGAATGTAGTTTCACATATAATTACTATATTTTAGCTTAGAACTTAATTATATTAGCATTTATTTAAATAGTAAGTATTAATTATAATAAAATAAATAAAAATAATATTTATAGTTGTAAACGATTTTCAATATAAAATTTCTAAATCTTTTATAATATTATCTGATGTTTAATAGGGAGGTTTTCTGGAATTAAGCTAAATAATAATTATGTTGCCATCTTAATATATAAAGCATATAATATAAAGTTAGATTGCATTAATAACCTATCAGAAAGAGTATGGCTATGTACATCATGACATCATTAAATATATAATTCAGAATTACTTATTTTTGAAAAATTTACAATTTCTCGCATAATACTTATTTAGTAAATTATTCGTGCATTTATATAACTAATTAAAATGACATTAGAATAATTAACATATAACTTACTATTAAATATTAGTTATATATGTTTAAAAAAATATAGATATACTTAGATAGTAATATAATAATATTAATAATAATAGAAGATTCATTAAATTGTATGGCTATAACTTTTTAATATAAATTTTATATATATATATATATTAAACAGATGATTTATCTTTTAGTTCACAAATACAATAACATTCATACAAAATATTAAATAAGTATTAATAACTATTTAGTATATCCAAATATGAAATACTATTGATTATAATAATAACATTGTCAGAATAAATGAATATTATTATTATTATTAATTTTATTAAATATCAAATATCCCAGAAAATACCAATCTAATATTTCAATTATAAAATGCTTACCCCGCGTAGAAGTGTTCTCTTCATGTAACCCCTACCAATCAAGGGCATGTCCTTAGTGTAGGTCTGAGTAGAAACAGGAACCTTTGGTCCAGTACCTCCAGATTCTATTTCCGCCAGTCGCTTTTCTCTAACTGTGAAATAAATCGCGTTTGTTGAAAATCTCATTTTATTACCTGCAAGTAATCTATTTAATTAAATAAATCGATAATAACGAATATATGAGGATATAATAATGATTTACGAATCTCTAATATATGAATACGTTTATAATAATTTCTCCAGTATATATTTACTTTAATATAATATACCATTTTAGGTTTCAACAAACGTTTATTTTTGCGGAATTCGCTGATCTTGAATTTCACATAGAAAACTACTAGGATGGCAAAAAAAACTTGAACTATGGTAAAAACAAAGGTCAAGGCCAGGACCTCAATAAAGGTTATTTCTCCAATTCGCTCCCAAACCATGTATAATGGCCATTTAATTTGTTTTACGACGTTGATTTTCTATAGAAAATAAATAATTATTAATTACAATTACTCACTATTTTATATTTTATATTCATTTATATTATTATAATTATATTAATCTCAATTACATTACATCTATAATAATCCAGTTTATATTTTTTTCATTCATTCTAATATGTATTCAATTTTGACATGTTTCTTATATCCTAAATATATCTTACGTATAGCATAACGTATATATCATAATTTCTCATTGCGTGACTAAGTATTTTTAATTCTTAACAATACATTTGATTACATAATTAACATATAACATATAATACGTAATAATACATATGTGTTACCTCATCACTATAAAAGTAACTGAATATTCCTGGTATCGAAGCTCCATCTTCCATTTCTTTTTTCCAATAATTAATAAATAAGCCAAACTCTGCGATTGATTTGCGATACGTTGTCTTTCAGAGATTTCTGCTTATGTTAATTACGAATTTTAGTTTATTAAAAGGTTTATTAAAAATCTCATCTAATTAAATTACATTTAAATTTCAAATCAAAATATTAATATATATAAAGTTTTATTCCTAAACAATATTATTTGGCGTTAATTAAATTAATAACTAAATGGGTTATATTATATTTAAAATACTTACTTAACATGATATGACATATGATTTACAATTTAAGCATTCAGAAATAATAAAAATACTAAATTCAATAAGGCAATTTGTACTAATTTGCGATTGTCGCATCTAAAATCATTTTGATATAAAGATAATTATACACTTCAACAGCTATTCATGGAGGAACGTAGCTTAATAAAAACATAGCCAAAGAATAAATAAAATGAATAAACTTTAAATTTTATTAAAGTAAATATTATTTTTTTTTAATAATTTCATTTCTTTAGGAAACGCGATTTTTGCATTTCGTAAACATTAATATCAAATATTTGAACTGATTAATAATACTACAATCACAATGGGACGATACAATGGGAGTCTCAAGTACACAATGCCGGAGAGGAAAAGGGAGTCGAGGCACGATATATTTAAGATTATCAGAAATAATTATCGGATGAATACATTCGTTCTAGGTTTCACCGTTGTATTTTAATATATCAATGAAACGCATCAAAATATATGATATATTGCTAATATTGATTATAAATATACCATTACATAATATGTACCATTCATATAATAGTATTTAATTAATTATATTACTATATTAAAAAATAAACATGATATATGTAGCATATCTGGATATACTTATCAGATGTACTTTTGTATTTTTTTAGTGGTAATAGTTTACATATTATATATTAAATATTAATTACCTATTAATTGAGTAATTGAGTAAATTAGTGTCTAGTATCATAAATGCAGTTTAGTAAATATAATGATGTATTTAATAATATAACACATAGTTCATACGAATGGAAATAGTTGAATATATTAATTTACATGATAATATATGTTGTGATATAGTTTAAAATAACTTTTATATATCCATAATATTAATAATTTATTTGAAAAATGTCGTGTTACTAAATGACAATGGCATATTATTACTATTGTCACAATATCTCACGATATCTATTTACTGATTAATTACAATTTTATAGTATTATTTATACTTCATTAACAATATCCGTTAGTTCTACTCACCAATAATTAATTATTTGTTTATAAATGACTAGTTATTAGATACCTGGATATTATACCTCTATAATTCTAATCCTTCAATAATTATTTTTGATATTTGCAACAACACCTTCCAATTTAAGATGCTAGAGCTCGTCGCTTCAGACACGTCATGATGATTTCATTTCCTCAGCGGCTACCATCTTACCAAATGGGTAACGGTATTATGACCAGGACAAGCCAAGAGATCATTTCGCATCGACCCATCAACCAGTGGAAATTGAACTATGACCGAAATCTCAAGAATAAGAAGTTTGTCATATCCAATAGCCAATTGTATACTAACATTTAGATACATGTTCAATAAGAAGACAATAGGATCAATAGTCATATCAATATTACCGATAATTTACATTCTCTTTCATAGCCCATGTATACATGGTACGATATATATATATATATATATATATATATATATATATATATATATATATATATATATATATATACATAAGTTTTATATATAACAAGCCGATAAATAATATGTGCGTATATAAAAGTAGAGTGAAAGAATAATTCATTTTATAATTTGAAAATTAAGAATTAAGAAAAGATGATTTTGAAACGTGGTATACTCGTATATGTATTCCAATGTTTTATATCTAGATATTAAAATTAATTGTTCAATAGGATAACAGGATAATGTTAAGTCTATATTTAGATATATATTATATATATAATTGAGTACTGTTTTAATGTTATTTTCGAAAAATGAATACCGGGTATATATGAAACATATGCTACTCATGAAACGAATATATGTATTGATTGAAGTGAAGTTGTTGTTTAATATTATAAAAACAAAATCGCATTAAGAACTAATAAGTTAAATAGTAACCAGTTATAGGAATATAGTAGAGAGATTGGCGAATTCAAGAAAAAAGTAATGTCGGTTATGTCATGAATCTTATTCTTATTACACTCATGTTACCAGCAAATATTGTATTAAACTTTATTAACTAGATAACAACCTTATTCTACTTTACTCTAGTAACTAGCTAACAAACTTATTATAATAACATTATTATATAAAATACAACCGGATTGAATTATATCAGAATAAATATAGTAACCATTTTAATTAACATAAGTTATTTTTTGCATGAATTGAATTGATTTTCTTCTTATATCATGATAATGTCCAACCATAT
The DNA here is from genome assembly GCA_964035775.1 of Osedax frankpressi. Lineage (NCBI taxonomy): Eukaryota > Metazoa > Annelida > Polychaeta > Sabellida > Siboglinidae > Osedax > Osedax frankpressi. The sequence goes on along the minus strand of OZ038315.1, from coordinate 13,237,502 downwards.
ACTTAATTTGTAAGTAAATGAAATCGTTTCTAAACATATAAATATAATCTAAAAAAACGATTCATATCATAATTTAATTCTAAAACCATTAAAATTTAATTTTTTATCTATATTCAATACGATAATTCCGTACTTTCCTAAAACCTAACCGCTATCTACTATATTGTATATCTATTTGACTATATTATCCTATTCGATAACAAAATATATTTACACCACTTTTACTTATATACTTCATCTATGTAGACGAGGTTACTTCACACCTTACTACTTAATGATGGATACCGTGGGTCATATCGTTCCAGATCCAGTGGAACTACTCATCGATACCCTCGAAAATTCGCTTCCACCTCAGGTTATTAACCACCAATGAGTGGATACTATGAAAATAAGATACATATACAGGTATTGATTTATTATAGTTTTGCGACTTATCGAACACACAGTTTGCATCCGGGTTTGTCCTTTTGATTGACATAATTATTTTTAAACTTATGTTATATACAGTATTCCAGTATTGATAGCAATAATTTATGTCAATTAATAGACTATATAATAACGATACTTTTAACATTGGTACTTTTCATGAATTAATGTACACAATTGATATATTAGGCTCATCATAAAATAAATCATCGCTACTCCAAAACAACTCAGCCTATCGTTAACTGTACATCTTGTAACAGTTCAAAAGGTCATATAAGAGGAATAATCCGCTGCTAGATAACAGAACAGAGATGTTATGGAAAGCTATTGCTATACGAAAGGTTTCTACTGGATATTGTGGAAACGATATTGGCGGGTAATACTAAAATTGAACAATATTTAATAACTAATATCACTTAATCGCAATCCAATATAATATCAATTTGAGTTGCTCATTCCAAACATATTTAATATATAGTTAATTTATAAACATTGGGAACACGTATGATTATATTGACAATGAAAAAAATTAGATATTTTACCTCCAAATACTTAAATTCAATAAGTTAATCTACTAAATTATAAATGTTGCTTAAATTTTCAGACTTTGAGCAGTATTGATAAATTGCCGGAGATTTTTCCGCATAAACCAATAGATAGAAATGCAACTTTGATGATAGATCTGAATAAAAACCTGAACGAAACACAAAATCGCATAAAGTTGTGTAAAGTATCTTGTAGATATGAAAATGATATCAATAGACTAAGGGTTAGTCGAGCTAATAGATATACATTCTTACGGTAACTAATAGTAGATATTATTTAGTATTTGTAAACATTTATTTAATCACCTATAAATATTTTGTTAGTCTATTATTTAAATTGATATATAAAATAGATGGACCTTTTTCAGCATTTACTAATTAAATCAGTTATAAAATCGAATAATCTTATCATATTGTATTATTTATTATATTGATTATCTATTCATATACACCGATTGTAGTATGCTGAAAATAAAAAATTAAAGAAAAATGAAATTAAGACTGTTACTCAAATGGTTGCCAGACTGATGAACTTAGAAGAAGAAGATGCTCACCAGATTGACGGACCAGGTTCGTATATACTTTGTCCATATTCCAATTTTGCAATATGTTCCAATCGTAATAAGATATTGTATTGCTATCCAATTATATATGCTACATGTATTATATAATACGTTTTATACTACTACATTATTAGTTATACTCTTTTTAAATTTTGCATGTTTAAATATTAATAAAAATATACAAACTGCAGGTTTTAGTCACTTAAATAAAAATGACAATAAAGCTTCTATCGTTAAACTTTACAAACAATCAAACTCCGGAACCAATACGTCACAGAAATTTGATCCGAAGTTGGCCTGGAAAAAAATCGCCCAAATATATAAAGGATTGCGAAAGTATAGTAAATATTATAGTCATTTAATATTACATCTTAAGTTAATTTTATATTACTTTATTAGAAATACGTTGTATTTTTTATATTTATATTTATCAATACAGATACAATCAAGGAATGACTTTATTCCAAAATAAACTACTATTTATTTTGAAAATTATTTATGCATTAGTGAATACAAAAGTTAAAAGTCTTAGATCTAATGTTAGCTATATTTATAAAATTCCAATGGTATACTTTTATATTCGTGAAATTCGTGAAATATATCATAAGTTATAGTTTATATATTATATAAACTATAAGATACAACTAATAGATATAAATAATAACTAATTTAAATGTCTTAATTTCTGTAATTAATTTAAAGTTTATTAATTTATAATTCATTTAAAATAAAATGAAAATTACAAACAGAATACATTATCTAAATACACGATAAAAGAATTTAATGTAGAGCCCACGGCGAGCAAGTTAGTAGCTATACTATCTTGCAAATGATATTAGGCATCCGTTACTACTCTTAAATAACCGTTACTCACTATTCATAGCTATCCTAAATCTTAATAATTCGTTAACACCAATTTAACACCCAACTCAATAAACAATATGGAGATACTATCCACATACTATTTGCATATTTATGCAGATAATATGCATTAAATTTACAGAATTATCTCATTATTATCCAGATAAATAATCCTATATTATCTTAATATTAACCTAGTTAAAAATTCAAGAATGATTCTCTTATATTTGGAGATAAATTATCCTCATTTATATACAGAATTTATATAGAGGATATTATATCCTCTATTATCTTCTTGTATATGTTCTGGATATCGTATATGAGATGAAATATCCCATTTTATCTAAATATTATATTGTTTTATCAAAAAATCTCGAAATTATTGACCAATTATTAAAAGATTCAATAAATTTTTGTTACAATTATACACATAATATCTCAATAACACATATATTAATTACATACATATACCTTATGAGTACCTAATCTTACTCTCATTTCAGAATACATACCTGGGTGGTAAAGAACAGCGAACCACCGGAGAAAAAGACCAAAAAACCAATTCTGCCCTACATCGGGGTTAAAGGTCGGACTTGTCGACTCATGCATCCCGACAACGAGAAATGCAACCGAGACTCGCACTCCGTTAAGATAGCTCGCGCCATCAACGCCATGCGACATATGAAATGTAGCGAACCCATGTCGAAGAAACTGGCGAGACCTATGGCCAAACACTCCGCCGGTTCTCATAGCTTCGATTTGAAGAGCGCGACGTCGGTGGTTAGAGCCGTTCGATGTAGGCAAACGGACATCCAGGGGTGTTCCTATCTGCGCCGGTAAGCCGCGTGGTCAGATACTATAGAACTTACGTAATACAGCTGATATTGCATATATCTACAATAACTTTATTATCTTTATCTTTATCTATGTTATGTACATTATAATCTCGGTTAAGATACATCAATTTAAAGCTCGGTAACATAAGTGAAAGAAAATATTCTTCTCGATGTATATTTACAATTCTAGATTATAATTGCCGAATATACAGAATTATACGTAGACTATTCTTCAATTGATAAAAACAAATGGTTTCATGCAAACGATACCATATTGATATCTGAACTGACCTCCTGCCGCAAGGATTTTAGCATGCAAAAAAGAACTCGCGATGGATACGTCCGACCCCAGCCGGTTCCTCACACACGAGAACAAAAAGCCACTGCTCAGAGATCAGTGTTGAGGAAGAAACGCGTTACGGAGATGTCTGAGTCTTTTACCGAAATGACCACCATAGCCCCTAGGAGCATTGATGCTATGAGTGTGAAGTTCAGGGTATGTAATTAAGCAGAGTATTTACACCGTAACTATATTAAATTATCTATTCTCTTATAACTCTAGAAATACGGTTGCAGCTCATTCAGAGATAACATTTGATTGAATTCAGCTTATATCTTTACATATTTTATGATCTATATTAGCTTTTTATTAGAAATATTTCAAAACAATATAAACTAATATAACTATCTCATGATTAATATATACTTGTAACTGATTATATTGAACATTGTTGTTGTTCGTTAACATTAATTATTTATCTTCAGTTGAATGATTCCTTTGATTGCGGAATCAGCATAAAATCTAGTTCTAATAGTAAATATATGCTTACCGGAAGAGAACTGAGAAAGAATAGGTAATTTTAAATACCGAATATGTATATGACAGTATATGAAATAATAATAAATATTGTCTATATCCTATGTATTTTATTAAATTACGAATTATTAAACAAATATATGCTTATCACAATATGAAATTCATTTTATTTATTATTATGAATTTTAAAACGTTATAAAGTATTTACTAAAAATGATATATCATATAATATGAAATACCATCTCCTATCACAAGGGTAATGTCTGCTAATAAGAGTATGAGAGATAAAAATCACGTCGAGACGTGGGAAGATTTAATGAAAATAAACACTCATGATGAAGGAAAACACGTCAAGTTAGACTAGTCATTATTAAGACCGCATTATATATCAAAGATATAACGTTTTTAAAGATATAATGCTACAATGTTGTAAGGTATAATGTAAAATTTATTCGAAAAATAATTAAAACTTTTTATGATATTTTCAATATTATAAAATTGTTTTGAAAATATTTAATTTATACAAATTTTATTAAAATTTCTTACTATATCTATAAAAATATGTTTTAGAATATATATAAATAGTATTTATATAATAAGTTATAATATAATATATTATATACTATGATTATATACAATTAACGTGAATATTTATTAGAATTATGAAACCTTGGCATATTAAATTATTTGGCGAGGGTGAAGAAGATAAAGAAGCAGAAATTGCTATTATGGTTTTTATGAAAACTTATAATAATACATTTATAAATCTTGATTATTTCTATTATTTTGCAGTATTTCAATATTATATTAGAATTATTATATATTTATAAACCTCTATAATAAAATTTACTACACTGTAATATATACACATTTCTAAGATAATAAAAATAATATTAATATTGTGTATATTAATATTGGTGTTATATAACAATGTATACTAATATATATTGTATTGTGTGTATATATATATATATATTTATATATATACACACAATACAATATATATTAGTATTGTGTATATATATATATATATATATATATATATACATATACATATATATATATATATATATATTGGTTGTAGGTAAATAAATAAAAGTAGGTTTATATGCAACATTAATTCTGCAACTACAATATAGATCAATTCCTATAACATTAATATACAACTGTTATAATTCATAATTATAACCTCCATTCTTTATATATATATATATATATATATATATATCACAGTTACCAATGTCATATCTACTACATCAAATAACCTTACTATATGTACCCTATTATTACTACATAAACTATACTTATTACCCATGCCATGCCTTATTTCCAGGTATAACATAAACCCCCGACTTCCTTACTATTTCTAGTATCAAATTACTTCAAATGCATATTATACAAGACATAATATCCTTACTACATCTACTATACATACTACTTTTACTATATCTATTAGACTTAATATACCTACTAGACTTACTACACCTACTAGACTCACTATAACTACTATAACTACTTTAACTACTACATCTACTACACCTACTTCTCCTACTATACATATGATACTACTATCCCACTAAAGTTCAAACTAAATGTTACCAATCTCATTACACCTATTATCCCCACTAACTCTACTTACACTTCATTACAACTCCACATTAACTCCACAACCCTATTACAACTCCACATTAACTCCACAACTCTATTACAACTCCACATTAACTCCACAACTCTATTACCACTCTCCACCCCTACGCCCCTAGTCGCAGAGACGAAGTGCTGCCTTGAATGCTGTGAAATTTGCCACAGAACCTCCTTCAGTTGGCAGTTCATCAACATTAGCTTTGCACCAAAGCTACGATAATGAAATATTTGAACCGTTAGTTATATCAATAGGATATTTATACATATATGTTTATTTATATATATGTGTATATATGTGTATGTATGTATGTATTCATTTATGTATGTAAACACACACACACACACACATATATATATATATATATATATATATATATATATGTATATATATATATGCATATATATATATGTATGCATGTATGTATGTGTATATGTATGTATGCATACATGGTGTATGTGGGTGAGTTTAGGTGTGCGATATGAGTGTAATATTTGTAAGATTTATTAGACACGTATTTTAAGCCAAATATCTTACTAAAATTACATAAGAAAGAAATATTTTTACGATGTTCACTGTACGTTATCCGTTATTAACGAACATAAATATAATATAAATAACCATAAAGAATGTGGTTGATATTTAATAAGTATAAGTAGATACTATAATAAGAGAATATTATGAGAGTGAACACGAATAAGAAGGATTGTTAGTAGTTTGAAAAATATATTTTTCATTGTTAAGTTGTAATTGAGTAGGAATTAATCATTAGTTTTCGGAGAATATATAGCAAATTATAAATCAGTTATAACTTTGAATAGTTTGGCATTAAGGTGAATCGGTATTAAGAGTTTAAGTAAATCAATTATTTCTTTTTGAAGAATTTAGAAATATCTTAATTTGATTACAGAATATTCTACAATGTAGATGCAGTAAGCAGAAATGACATTATTGAATACTCCGATATTTTACTATTAAGTATATTTGTTGATGGTAATACTCTATCGCTAGTATTTTTTGTACTGTGCGAATATAGATAATTTATGATGTTTTTGTAAATAGTAATATGTGTTATATATAGTTTGTTGTACAGTCAATTTTTAAATCTCAATCCTATCACTTTCTTATCATTTTCAAATACTTATATGGTAATGAGTACTTAGAGCTTTTGTTAGCTTATTGACAATATCATAATAATTATTATTACTATCTTAAATTATTTGCATTATTTTTGTTCGAGTTGTTATAATATATGATTTATATAGGTTTGATATTACATTTTTTTAATAAAATAAGATATGATGTCTATTATATTATTATTAGTAAGATATTCTGTTAGGTTAGATTTTAAAATTAGAGCAATTTTTATACATTGATTGTAAACTGTTAGTTAGGGATAGGTTTTGTTTGGTTTCTTCAGTTTAATTTAATTATAACATATATGAAAGATAATTCAATTGTTGAAAAAGTGGCAGTATATTTGAGTGAAATATGTTATTAGTTGTTTTAGTCATTCCATTTTTATTTTACTGCAATACCGGTTAGTATAAGTGAATCTGTTAATATCTAGGCAGTTATTTATTATATATATTTATAGTATTTATTATGTAAATGTTTTGGATTTTTTCATGGATACATTTAGCGAAGTCATTATTTAAAGGATTATAGTTTGATGTATTTACTATTTGTATATGTTTATATGTATTATTGTTAATATTTTAAATTGTAATTGTTTTATGTTTTAATTAAATTTTAGCTTTAGTTGAGAGATACATGAATTAATTAAGGTTTGAAATCGAGGCTAGAATTAATTGGATGTTAATATTTTGTGAAGATTATGGATTATATTTTGTAGTAGTATCGCTATAGAGGGTTTTTTCAATTTATGTGAATTTAGTACTAAGATCGAGATGGATATCTCACAGGAGAAAGTGAAGGGGTATCTGGTAACAATTTTATGTTTCAATACATATATAAGTATAAGAATATTAAGGTTGTGATTTAAATAGAGTATTTAGATTAATACATATCGGGATATAATTAAAATAAGATAGTTTGAAAAGATCCTTATCCGATTGCAGGTGCCTAGATTTCTACACCCATTTAGTAGATAGTATAAACATCGTGAATAGAGGTTAGATTGTACCGAACCTAATAGAAGATTATCATAGTACCATTCCTTTCAATATGCAGTAGTAATTAAATTTAGTTTGCAAAGATGGTGTTTAAGAAAAGTTAGAAATATTTGATTTTCAAAATATTTCTTTTAGCCAACCGACAGTTTTTCTGAAATATCAATTTAATATATATAACATTGTAAATTCACAACATCTATTAAAATACATTTATGTTAAAATTGTCTTTGTAATATTAAAGATAAAGATTAAATAATAAATTATAATATAAACAAAAATTAAAAATATATTATTTGTATAAAAACAATGAAATATATATAATTATTAGATATTAATTAGTATATGGAAAAATGTGTATTAGTGAGTTGTAAAAAAGGTACAACCAAAAGATCAACTCATAAAGAATATAATATCTATTAATTGGAATAATATTAAAAAATATGAAAAACTAATAATTATTTAAAAGAACTACATGTTTGAAGATCATTATGCAATAAAAGAGATACTTACAAAGTTAATATATTAATATCAATAATAAAGTAGAAATATTGTAAAATATAATAAGATATGAGACACTTACCGATAAATTAATAATATTAGTTAAACATTACAATTAAATAAGTAAACAGTAAGTATATATATATATATATATATATATATATATATATATATATATATATATACACGAAACAGTGTAATTATTTGTGAACACTTTATTTAGACATATTTAATTTAACATTTAGAGTATTCTATGATGTTTAAAATATATAGGATATAAAGATCCAAATTAGAGTTTAAAGTGATTAGGATAATATATTGTAATTATTAGTCAATATAGTTACTATTTATGTTCATGAAGTTTTTTTTAGCTTACGATTGAATAGGTTTTAAGTTTGTGCATGGAATGTGAATGATATAGAATGACAGTTCCATTTATTTGGATCCTCTAACTATTTTTTTTAAGTTATTAGCATTAAGTGTTTGAAAGATAGTGGAATGATGGTAGATTTGGAAATTATTAGTTATCTGTTATTCATTGTTTAGTATCATTAGTACATTGTAGTCAATGGAGTTTGAATTTATCATCCAGTTTAGTCGTAGCAGAAATTATTAAACTATTGTATTATGAAAGTATTTTATTCTACGTTTGTAAAGTACATATTTAGGTTATTAAGTATTATCGTAGTTATCGTATACTATAAAAATATGCATTTACCGTTTTTCGTAAAATTTGGATTTGTTGATTTGAGTTGAGATTGTTATTGAAGTAAAATATATATTATTTAGTATATATTTCAATATCATAAGATATATACAATAAAAATAATATTGAGAAATTGATTAATTATATTTTTTATGTGATATTTATATTGATACCATTGTTGTATTTGAGGTTTTATATGAGATTTAGATCAATCAGGTACTTTTTATCTTGATATGATTATATATGTGTATATGTATGTATGTATGTATGTGTATATGCATTTATGTATGTATTTTATATATATGTATTTAGGTGCGCAAATGTATATTTAAAAGATGTATAATATTTAATTTTGCTATTCATTTGATTTATATTCTAATAAGAGTATTGAATAATTATAATGTTATCGATGTACACACATTGTAATATATACACGAAACTGTTTTTAATAAATATAACGTATCAATAATTGGAATTACAAAATAAAAAAGAGTTGTAGACACCATAATGAATTCATTGAACGCGATAAAGAAGGAAGGAAAGAAATTTGAACTTATGAAAAAACGTAAACAAATTGAAAATAATGAGCATTTGACAATAAAAAAGATGTTAGTGTTCTTTGTAATATATTCAGTATGATATATTATGGAATTATAAACGTTAGTCATATAATCACTATATTAATTGTATAGTATCGCGTAATAATAATATATATTATTAGATATACACGGGGAACTATGCTATCCTTAAACTGGAGGATTTAAAACATAGAAATGTTTAATAATACATTAAATACACCTTACAGAGATCGAATGAATCAATATAATAAAAAACTTCAAACACTAAACAAACTACCGATGTTACGAGAAAAGCACATTCCGGAATTAAAGGTAATAAGCGAGCAAGCGAGAATAGAACAAGTCAAAGAAGTTGAGTTGGCTAGTTGGTTAGAAAGTTTTCTTTTAATCTATTATTAATTTTATTATTAATAATTAAATCTGAGCAACCCTAATTAAATTAATACGATAATTAATTTACAATTATATTATTATTGAGTATGCTTTTTTTAATAATTCATATTTATTGAATGTAAATAAATTATCAATGTGAATATTATTTATTTATATTTCAGGTTGGTGATTCTAATTGACGAATATGCCCAACAAAAGTTTACAACTTCTCCTTATAGGAGAAAACACGTGATTGCAATGCTCGAGAAACTGAAATTGTTCTCTAAATGCGAATTCGATAAAATCGAATACTATAAAGTTGTTAATCATAACAATTCATCAATATATTTATAATAACTCTATTTAATAATTAAATTTAATAAATTACAGTATTTGTATTTATAAAACAATTATATTTCGTGCAGGAAAAACTTTGTATATTATCATTTTCTTTTCCTGCAAATGATGTATCGACTCCTCAATTCCAATTGGCGATGAAGGTTATAGATAATGAAAAATAGGCTACGAATTGTGTCTATACATATAATGCAGTTGCTAGTTATTTATGGATATACTATTAAAGAAATAACTTGATATTTTGAAAGTGTATATTATATTACATACTTCATGTTTTTGGTTGATTCTGATACATGTAATTATTTACAGATAATATTTAGGTTATTTATTGATGATTTACTCATCATTACGACTATAATTAAGAGGTATCTCAACACACATATTGTAATTACATTGGTATATAAATGTCATACTATCTAATTCATTAATTATAATTATCAGATTGGAGGTGTACTTAATATTTCAATTCCCTAAATACGGAGTTAATTGTACTTCGGAATAATATATAGATTATAGATATTATTATAAACTATTATATTTATTAATAATGCGTAAATCTTGCTATTATCTATTCAAATCATTCCATAAAATTACTTTCAGTTCATATTTTCGAAGATAATGAATATGGAATCGTGGTATGTAGATGACTGGTTGAAGATGAGGGGTCTTCCATTGTACCATATGGTTTGAGAAATATAGCACCGGGCGATATGCTAATTTCTATTCTTATTCTTATACTCATATTCTTAACAATTCTTATCGAGTAGTTATCTCGTATATGAAACTGTTAGACTCCAGTGTGTTAAGCCAGTGTTAAGCACTCTTGATATAGAATTCCGAGTGAAGTAATCCCCACGTATAAAATTTCTTGGAGTATATATATATATATATATATATATATATGTATGTATGTATGTGTGTATGTGTGTGTGTATGTGTGTATGTCTGTGCGTGTGTATATACTTGTGTAGATCATAGAAAGTCTACGCAGTGAATAGTTGAGATGCAGGTGTATGTTACTATCAAATACTCCGGTAAACAGGTGAAGTTGGCTATTCCGGCCTGCACGACCAAGGAGAGCCGTGATACTCGCATCAACTTGTTGGAAGCAAATCTCGATAACCTCAACTCCATGACTCATCTGACCGACAAGAATAAACGTCCGTGACGACCGCGTTTACGTTGTCGCTTTACCACGTGATAATATTTAATCGCTTTGTCTCGCTCTGAATAAACAATCACATTCATATTACACCTCTTAGTATCGTGGTAGGTACCATTAGATGGTATTTACAGTTTGACATACATATTCCATTATGAATTTCATGTTAATGTAGTATTGTCAGAAATAGCAATTGAGTGAAATACGGTAAAAGTGATATACTGAATATCGATTCATTATCTGGTGAACTAAAGATATGAAGGGGATATATATATAAAGAGGAAAATAATGAATATGAAAGTATGAGAGAGAGAGAGAGAGAGAGAGAGAGAGAGAGAGAGAGAGAGAGAGAGAGAGAGAGAGAGAGAGAGAGAGAGAGA
>OZ038315.1:13166776-13225424 GCA_964035775.1 Osedax frankpressi | reverse complement strand
CCTATAATAAACTACCGCACCCTTAGAACCATAATAGGCACCGCTATAAACCCTACGGATGTGATCGCAAGAAGAGGTTAATAGACGGCGAACCCCGAAATCAACGGTCGAGTCACCCTGGGTCTAAGCGACCTATGCGCGAGCGCCTGGGGGTGCGGCCTGCTAAGAGGTCGGTTCTGGAGCGCATAGGACCTCGCGTTGCTACCGACATTATTCGTCACGCTGCAACCATTAAATGTACATCGTCCAGCGAATCGCACGAGATCTCCAAGGCACTTGTCGATGTACTCGGAGAGTGTCCGGAGATGCGTGGAGTAATGGGTTTGTCTCACGGCTCAAACATCACTTGACGTTTGTTCAAACGCTTCTCGTTCTACGCTTACCTCGAATTCTCATTTTACTAATCCAGTATTGAAACCAAATTTAGTTGTATAATATTGAATATCGTATATGATTCATTTGTTACGTTATTGATATTACTGGCAGATCGCATTTTGGAGATACTGGGATCTGAACAGACTATGGAGTTATACTATAATATGGAGAAAGTGGTGAATGGTGGAGGGATGCTTACTCAGGTAGTAGGAAAGGTAGTAGTAGAGGTAATAGGAGATATATAGATTGTATCAGAGGAAGTAGTAGTAGATATAGTAAAGATAATGTAGTAGTAAAGGAATCGGAAGAGGAATTAGGAAAGGTAGTAGTAGAGGTAGTAGTTGATGTAGTAGTATAGATAATATAGGTAGTAGTAGAGATAGTAGTAGATATAGTAGTTGAGATAGTCGTAGAGATAGTGGTAGAGGAATTAGTAAAGAAAGTAGTAAATATAATATCGGGGGTAGTAGGAAAGGTAGAAGGAATAGTATTCGGTGAGTAAGTGTTAGTATGAGATGAATACGTGGGTTACAAAACAAAACCTTTCTTTATCCCACTAATATTGCCTGTCCTTTTCAGTCCGGACTACGAAAAAGATCTAATGGTGGTATTTTCTTTAACTTACTTAAAGATATAATTCCATCCGAACAGTATTATTACATATTTGAAGAACATAAAAAAAACGAAAAGGAAAAAAAGAAGCAAAAGAAGGTAGCTGTTGCTTGTTTATAATCATGTTTTCATATTATTGTTTATATTATTTAGTGAATATTTTTAATTTCATCTTTACACCACAGAAAAGGTTGGAGCAATATAAAAATACTGATTCTTATAAAAAGTCAGATTCTAATAAGACAGATTCTTATAAAAATACTGATTCGAATAAAAAGTCAGATTCTAATAAGACAGATTCTTATAAAAAGTCAGATTCTAATAAGACAGATTCTTATAAAAATACTGATTCGAATAAAAAGTCAGATTCTAATAATAAGACAGATTCTGATAAAAATACAGATTCTTATAAAATAATAGATGCTTATAAAAATACTAACAATAATAGTTAATTAATTTTACTCCATTAGTGACTTTAAGGACAAACGTCCTTCAATTGTGATTATACGAAATTCTTCGTATTTATTTAATATATAATTATTGATTTCAATTTTCTTTTCACTCAATGATTATGAATTAAGTCTTAATCTATAAATAAACTATTCAAAACTATTTTCATTTGTTTATTATTTTGTTTATGTTATGTTTATCTATTTTTGTTTATTTAACTTGATATATGTAAATCATTAAATTGGATAAAAACATTTTATTTATAACATTCAACATGTGCTTATGCAACATCAATTATGTTTTCTATTTACATCAATTATAAATGTATCTATTATTTTATGTATAGGATGTATATATATTAAAGAAATAATTCTATGCCAGGTACTATGATAAAAAGCTAGCTTTTTTGCTATACGATTTCTATATTAAAATATTCCATGAGAATAGGAATAGAGCAGAATTACTTTTAAACGTTCATAGAAGTTTCTTAACATAATATTTGAGATTTGTGGGAATCAATTATCTTTAAACTTTATTTAAGAGAGGAGGTAGACTTCTTCAACTATAAAATCTTTTAAAGAGTAAGGGTAAAGTTGAGTAAGTTTACAGTTCTGTAAATTATATTTTCGAGATATAGCAGACTTGTTCAACTGTAGACTTTATTTAAGATAGAAGATTGAATTGTTGATGTAAACTCTTTTTAAAAAAAGGGTAGACTTGTACAATATTGAAATCTATATAAGAGATATGGAGAGAGAGAAATAGAGAGTATATTTGTTCTGTAACTGTAAACTAATTTTAAGAGAAATATAATTGTTCAATTTTAAACTCTATTTACTAAGGAATGTAAACTGTAAACTAAATTTGAGATAATGGAGATTATTTCAACTTGAATATATATTTAAGAGATAGAGGATATACTTTTTCAACTTTAAACTATATTTACGATGGAATGTAAACGTGTTCAACTGTTCATCAGGAAATATGGTAGACTTGTTCAACTTGAATCTTTATTTAAAAGAGAGAGGATACACTTGTTCTACATTAAACTATATTTAAGGGAGAAGGTATATTGTAAACTGTAAATTCTATTAAAGAGAGCTATACTTTAGGCATATTAAAAGAATTGTGTGTACTGTTACTTAAAATTTAGTTTCTTTCAGTTATGGTGTAGCGAAGGAAAATATATTACGTAGGAAGTGATGTCGCAGATTGTGTTAAATAAATACAATATTAATGATTAGTAATATATAAATTCATCATTAGACTATTAATTTCTATCGGTAAAATATATTCCTCAATGAGTTTACATGGTGTACAAGTGATTGCAACGATAACGTTTTCCATTAGAATTTTGTTAATAATACTATTCTACGAATATATATTTATTATTTCTCAATAGGATGCAGCGCTAAATGTAAAAGAAAACGAATTCAATTCGCCTTCATCTGAAGAAACTGAGAAAAGTAACATTGGTTATATAATATTTGTTTAAACATCTTCCTGCGAATTAATTAATCATTTTGTGAAATAATACTCCGATTTATTATAAGATGTTTACTTTCCCACTTGACTCTAGTTTTGTAAAGTTAATTGATGTTCGAAACACAAATTAATATATAATAAACTATGTAAAATAAAAACGACGTCATTGCAATTAATCATTTTCAGAATCTAATGTTACTATGTTTCAATATTAGTTATTTATATTCGAAAGCTCTAAATATGCAAAAATCTTGTAATCTCTATTTGGCTACAAAAAGAAACGATACACAGGGTTATCAAACAGTTCAAATAAGTCAGACGATGACGCCGTTGCACATGGAACAAACGATATCTCGTCAGATCGACTTAAAGATGAAAAACTCAACGACGAGTGGAAAGCAACGACAATGGTTAGATATGTTTTGATCTCGCACTCCATGCCTAGTGTTCAATTGCCAGGCTTGTTTACAACACCTAGTAATAGTAATACGGTGATTGCACCCTTAACGACCTATGACCATATGTACTCCATATATATAAGCCCTACGGATGTAATCGTGAAAAAAGAAAAAGAGAAGGTGAACCACGAAATAAACGGTCAAGCCACCATGCGACTAAGAGGACAATGAACAATCGTCTTGTAGTGGGACCTGCTAAGAGGTCGGTTCTGGAGCGCATAGGACCTCGTGTTGCTACCGACATTATTCGTCACGCTGCAACCATTAAATGTACATCGTCCAGCGAATCGCACGAGATCTCCAAGGCACTCGTCGATGTACTCGGAGAGCGTCCGGAGATGCGTGGAGTAATGGGTTTGTCTCACAACTCAAACATCATTTAACGTTTGTTCAACGGCTTCTCGCTCTACACTTACCTCGCATTCTCATTTTACTAATCCAGTATTGAAACCAAATTTAGCTTGTTAATATTTGAATAAATATTGAATATCGTATATGATTCATTTGTTACGTTATTGATATTACTGGTAGATCGCATTTTGGAGATACTGGGATCTGAACAAACTATGGAGTTATACTATAATATGGAGCAAGTGGTGGATAGTGGAGGAATGCTCACTCAGGTAGTAGAGTTAATAGGAGATATATGATTGGCAGTAGGAGAGAAAGTGAAGTTATGAAGACAGTCTTTTCTTTAAAACTTAATATTGTTCAACCCTTTCAGTCCGGACTCCGTAAAAAGTCAAAAGGTGGTATTTTCTTTAACTTACTCAAAGACATGATTCCATCCGAACAGTATTATTACATATTCGAAGAATATAAAAAAAATGAAAAGGAGAAGATGCAATTTAAGGTAGTAGTTGAATGTTTATATTCTTATTTTGATATTATATAATTTAATGAATATATTTAATAACATTTTTACAGAAAACATCTGAGCAATAAAAAGACAGATTCTTATAAAAATGCGAATAATAATAATTTCACGAATTAATCATACTCCTTAAGGATATATGTCCATTAATTGTGATCAATTCGTATTTAATATCCATATAATTATTGATTCCAATTTCTGATTCATCCACTGATTATAAATTAAGTCTTATTAATTTACTATTCAAAACTATTTTCATTTGTTTATTAATTATCAATTACAGTATTGGATATAAATTTATTAAATGTAAATACATTCTTTATTTAACAATTTTAATATATATAAACTTAACAATTATAGATGTATAATGGGTATCATTAAATAGCCAGACACAATACTTGATATGTGTGGAAAAAGATATAGAAATACTAAAAGTTAATAAAAGTTATTTGTAAATAATAGCATTTTTACTAGAAGTTTAAAGATACGAAAGAAATTATAATTAACAAAAAATCACGTGAAAATAATCATTTAGATGATATATAAAAGTTTTAGAATTACAGACAAAGGTTATTTCAGAATGACATAAGTTGGTGCTGTCATCACACCACAATTGTTGTTCTTCGAAGACATGACAACGTAACCATCGTTACCCCAGTGGGTTGACCAGGAATTCCGAATCAGCCAATAGGATTCTCCCTTGAACTGACCATAGCCAACGGCCAAAACTGCGTGGTCAAGTTCATCGACGCCACTCTTACAAGCTGGTTCATAGTAGACACCTGTTGGAGGAATGGGGTAAACAACTAGGAATGAGATATGCATATAAAGTATTGGGGTGTGCTGTGGGGTGTGATATATGGGGGGAGTTGTGATGAGGTATGGTTGGTGTGGGGTAATGGTGATTTATATCCTGAGATATTAACTAGATATTTAATTTATAAAGTTTTGAATTGAATTTTAGATATGCAGAAATAAAATACCATAAATGTCAACAGAAGTAAATAAATGTTTCTATATTTTTACAATATTTAAAAAAAATAAAAAAAATTTAATTAATTATGATCACCCTTATAATGTAGCCTGGGATGAAGGTTGGAAGTAGATGTGGGTGCAAGATGTTGTGGAGAGGTGTACCTACCATTGCTGTAGAAAGATAGACTCCTATGAGAAGCATCAATAGCTACAGAAATAGGTCCATGTTGGAACTGTTGTAACATATTAATTAATAATTATAAGTATTCAACAATATATAATCATTAAACGTTAACTTTCTGTATCAATTTTAAATATACGGAGTATTAATAATTTGCTAACACATTTCTTTCAATTGTACAACGTTTTTAAGCTAATTAATACTGGTCAAGAAGGACGACAAGTACTATCGAACGTGTTGTATAGGTTGTAGGCTGCTAGTAACCATTGAAGTATGAATACCGAATACGGCACGATTTCAGTTGGGTTTTAAAATAATTAGTCTGGCTACTAGAAGATATTCGCGATTTAACGAATTTACCTAGATAACAAGATCTTCATAGCATACTATATTTGATTACTGTGCAATTTGCATGGTAAGATTAAAGTCAATTCGCTATTGCTGGTTCTAATCTATATATTAGTACATGTTTAATTGGTATAATAAAAATTTCATAATTCATTTGTTGTCTAATGGATATATATCTAACAACTATTCTTGAATTCGCTACGTTTTATTATTTGTAAAGTTATGATACAGCGTTTAAATAAATTATATAATATTAACAATATAGTACATTGTTATCGAATAGAATTTCACTATTTATAACAACAAATATTAATTTGACATTTGAACTGCTTCAAACAATAACTTATCGTACAATTGTGAATATAATTATATTGTCTACTAGGAGTAATTTTATTATTTATGACTCAGTGGCAATCTATTTATGATTATATTATAATTATGAGACCATTACGTATTGAACATTACGAAATATATTAGAAGATTAATTAGCTGTATATTATATAATTATTATATCATTTATTGATATATAATATAAATTTGAAAGGAATGTTATGGTTACCTCTCTCACTCTCATACTCTCATACTCTCATACTCTCATACTCTCATACTCTCATACTCTCATACTCTCATACTCTCAAACTCTCATACTCTCATACTCTCATACTCTCATACTCTCATACTCTCATACTCTCATACTCTCATACTCTCATACTCTCATACTCTCATACTCTCATACTCTTATACTCTCATACTCTCATACTCTCATACTCTCATACTCTTATACTCTCTTACTCTCATACACTTATACTCTCATACTCTCTTATTCTCATACTCTCATACTCTCATACTCTCATACTCTCATACTCTCATACTCTCATACTCTCATACTCTCATACTCTCATACTCTCATACTCTTATACTCTCTTACTCTCATACACTTATACTCTCATACTCTCTTATTCTCATACTCTCATACTCTCATACTCTCATACTCTCATACTCTCATACTCTCATACTCTTATACTCTCTTACTCTCATACACTTATACTCTTATACTCTCTTATTCTCATACTCTCATACTCTCATACTCTCATACTCTCATATTCTCATACTCTCATACTCTCATACTCTCATACTCTCATACTCTCATACTCTCATACTCTCTTACTCTCATACTCTCATACTCTCATACTCTCATACTCTCATACTCTCATACTCTAATACTCTCATACTCTTATACTCTCATACTCTCATACTCTCTTATAATCTCATACTCTCATACTCTCTTACTCTCATACTCTCATACTCTCATACTCCCATACTCTCATACTCTCATACTCTCATACTCTCATACTCTCATACTCTCATACTCTCATACTCTCATACTCTCATACTCTCATACTCTCATACTCTCATACTCTCATACTCTCATACTCTCTTACTCTCATACTCTCATACTCTCATACTCTCATACTCTAATACTCTCATACTCTCATACTCTCATACTCTCATACTCTCATACTCTCATGCTCTCATACTCTCATACTCTCATACTCTCATACTCTCATACTCTCATACTCCCATACTCTCATACTCTCATACTCTCATACTCTCATACTCTCATACTCTCATACTCTCATACTCTCATACTCTCATACTCTCATACTCTCATACTCTCATACTCTCATACTCTCTTACTCTCATACTCTCATACTCTCATACTCTCATACTCTCATACTCTTATACTCTCTTACTCTCATACACTTATACTCTCATACTCTCTTATTCTCATACTCTCATACTCTCATACTCTCATACTCTCATACTCTCATACTCTCATACTCTTATACTCTCTTACTCTCATACACTTATACTCTTATACTCTCTTATTCTCATACTCTCATACTCTCATACTCTCATACTCTCATATTCTCATACTCTCATACTCTCATACTCTCATACTCTCATACTCTCATACTCTCATACTCTCTTACTCTCATACTCTCATACTCTCATACTCTCATACTCTCATACTCTCATACTCTAATACTCTCATACTCTCATACTCTCATACTCTCATACTCTCTTATAATCTCATACTCTCATACTCTCTTACTCTCATACTCTCATACTCTCATACTCCCATACTCTCATACTCTCATACTCTCATACTCTCATACTCTCATACTCTCATACTCTCATACTCTCATACTCTCATACTCTCATACTCTCATACTCTCATACTCTCATACTCTCTTACTCTCATACTCTCATACTCTCATACTCTCATACTCTCATACTCTAATACTCTCATACTCTCATACTCTCATACTCTCATACTCTCATACTCTCATGCTCTCATACTCTCATACTCTCATACTCTCATACTCTCTTACTCTCATACTCTCATACTCTCATACTCTCATACTCTCATACTCTCATACTCTCATACTCTCATACTCTCATACTCTCATACTCACCTACTCTCATACTCTCATACTCTTATACTCTCATACTATCATACTCTCATACTCTCATACTATCATACTCTCATACTCTTATACTCTCATACTCTCTTACTCTCATACTCTTATACTCTCATACTCTCATACTCTCATACTCTCATACTCTCATACTCTCTTACTCTCATACTCTCATACTCTCTTACTCTCTTACTCTCATACTCTCATACTCTCATACGCTCATACTCTCATACTCTCATACTCTCTTACTCTCTTACTCTCATACTCTCATACTCACCTACTCTCATACTCTCATACTCTCATACTCTCATACTCTCATACTCTCTTACTCTCATACTCTCATACTCTCATACTCTTATACTCTCATACTCTCATACTCTCTTACTCTCGTACTCTCTTACTCTCGTACTCTCGTACTCTCTTACTCTCATACTCTCATACTCTCATACTCTCATACTCTCATACTCTCAAACTCTCATACTCTCATACTCTCATACTCTCATACTCTCATACTCTCATACTCTCATACTCTCATACTCTCATACTCTCATACTCTCATACTCTCATACTCTTATACTCTCATACTCTCATACTCTCATACTCTCATACTCTTATACTCTCTTACTCTCATACACTTATACTCTCATACTCTCTTATTCTCATACTCTCATACTCTCATACTCTCATACTCTCATACTCTCATACTCTCATACTCTCATACTCTCATACTCTCATACTCTCATACTCTTATACTCTCTTACTCTCATACACTTATACTCTCATACTCTCTTATTCTCATACTCTCATACTCTCATACTCTCATACTCTCATACTCTCATACTCTCATACTCTTATACTCTCTTACTCTCATACACTTATACTCTTATACTCTCTTATTCTCATACTCTCATACTCTCATACTATCATACTCTCATATTCTCATACTCTCATACTCTCATACTCTCATACTCTCATACTCTCATACTCTCATACTCTCTTACTCTCATACTCTCATACTCTCATACTCTCATACTCTCATACTCTCATACTCTCATACTCTCATACTCTCATACTCTCATACTCTCATACTCTCATACTCTCATACTCTCATACTCTCTTACTCTCATACTCTCATACTCTCATACTCTCATACTCTCATACTCTAATACTCTCATACTCTCATACTCTCATACTCTCATACTCTCATACTCTCATGCTCTCATACTCTCATACTCTCATACTCTCATACTCTCTTACTCTCATACTCTCATACTCTCATACTCTCATACTCTCATACTCTCATACTCTCATACTCTCATACTCTCATACTCTCATACTCTCATACTCTCATACTCTCATACTCTTATACTCTCATACTATCATACTCTCATACTCTCATACTATCATACTCTCATACTCTTATACTCTCATACTCTCTTACTCTCATACTCTTATACTCTCATACTCTCATACTCTCATACTCTCATACTCTCATACTCTCTTACTCTCATACTCTCATACTCTCTTACTCTCTTACTCTCATACTCTCATACTCTCATACGCTCATACTCTCATACTCTCATACTCTCTTACTCTCTTACTCTCATACTCTCATACTCACCTACTCTCATACTATCATACTCTCATACTCTCATACTCTCATACTCTCTTACTCTCATACTCTCATACTCTCATACTCTTATACTCTCATACTCTCATACTCTCTTACTCTCGTACTCTCTTACTCTCGTACTCTCGTACTCTCTTACTCTCATACTCTCATACTCTCATACTCTCATACTCTCATACTCTCATACTCTCATACTCTCATACTCTCATACTCTCATACTCTCATACTCTCATACTCTCATACTCTCATACTCTCATACTCTCATACTCTCTTACTCTCTTACTCTCTTACTCTCGTACTCTCGTACTCTCGTACTCTCTTACTCTCATACTCTCATACTCTCATACTCTCATACTCTCATACTCTCTTACTCTCTTACTCTCTTACTCTCATACTCTCATACTCTCATACTCTCATACTCTCATACTCTCATACTCTCATACTCTCGTACTCTCGTACTCTCGTACTCTCATACTCTCATACTCTCATACTCTCTTACTCTCATACTCTCATACTCACCTACTCTCATATTCTCATACTCTCATACTCCCATACTCCCATACTCTCATACTCTCTTACTCTCTTACTCTCATACTCTCATACTCTCATACTCTCATACTCTCATACTCTCATACTCTCATACTCTCATACTCTCATACTCTCTTACTCTCATACTCTCATACTCACCTACTCTCATATTCTCATACTCTCATACTCCCATACTCCCATACTCTCATACTCTCATACTCTCTTACTCTCATACTCTCATACTCACCTACTCTCATACTCTCATACTCTCATACTCTCATACTCTCATACTCTCTTACTCTCATACTCTCATACTCACCTACTCTCATATTCTCATACTCTCATACTCTCATACTCTCTTACTCTCTTACTCTCATACTCTCATACTCACCTACTCTCATACTCTCATACTCTCATACTCTCATACTCTCATACTCTCATACTCTCATACTCTCATACTCTCATACTCTCATACTCTCATACTCTCTTACTCTCTTACTCTCTTACTCTCATACTCTCATACTCTCTTACTCTCATACTCTCATACTCTCATACTCTCATACTCTCATACTCACCTACTCTCATACTCTCATACTCTCATACTCTCATACTCTCATACTCTCTTACTCTCTTACTCTCTTACTCTCATACTCTCATACTCTCATACTCTCATACTCTCATACTCTCTTACTCTTTTACTCTCTTACTCTCATACTCTCATACTCTCTTACTCTCTTACTCTCTTACTCTCTTACTCTCATACTCTCATACTCTCTTACTCTCATACTCTCATACTCTCATACTCTCATACTCTCTTACTCTCATACTCTCATACTCTCATACACTCATACTCTCATACTCTCATACTCTCATACTCTCATACTCTCATACTCTCATACTCTCATACTCTCATACTCTCATACTCTCATACTCTCATACTCTCTTACTCTCATACTCTCATACTCTCATACTCTCATACTCTCATACTCTCTTACTCTCATACTCTCATACTCTAATACTCTCTTACTCTCATACTCTCATACTCTCATACTCTCATACTCTCATACTCTCATACTCTCATACTCTCATACTCTCATACTCTCATACTCTCATACTCTCATACTCTCATACTCTCTTACTCTCATACTCTAATTCTCTCATACTCTTATACTCTCATACTCTCATACTCTCATACTCCTATACTATCATACTCTCATACTCTCATACTCTCATACTCTCATACTCTCTTACTCTCATACTCTCATACTCTCATACTCTCTTACTCTCATACTCTCTTACTCTCATACTCTCATACTCCTATACTATCATACTCTCATACTCTCATACTCTCATACTCTCATACTCTCATACTCTCATACTCTCATACTCTCATACTCTCTTACTCTCATACTCTCATACTCTCATACTCTCATACTCTCATACTCTCATACTCTCATACTCTCTTACTCTCATACTCTCATACTCTCATACTCTCATACTCTCATACTCTCATACTCTCATACTCTCATACTCTCATACTCTCATACTCTCTTACTCTCATACTCTCATACTCTCATACTCTCATACTATCTTACTCTCTTACTCTCATACTCTCATACTCTCATACTCTCATACTCTCTTACTCTCTTACTCTCATACTCTCATACTCTCATACTCTCATACTCTCATACTCTCATACTCTCATACTCTCATACTCTCATACTCTCATACTCTCATACTCTCTTACTCTCATACTCTCATACTCTCATACTCTCATACTCTCTTACTCTCTTACTCTCATACTCTCATACTCTCATACTCTCATACTCTCTTACTCTCATACTCTCATACTCTCATACTCTCATACTCTCATACTCTCTTAGTTTCATACTCTCATACTCTCATACTCTCATACTCTCATACTCTCATACTCTCATACTCTCATACTCTCTTACTCTCATACTCTCTTACTCTCTTACTCTCATACTCTCATACTCTCATACTCTCATACTCTCATACTCTCATACTCTCATACTCTCATACGCTCATACTCTCATACTCTCTTACTCTCATACTCTCTTACTCTCTTACTCTCATACTCTTATACTCTCATACTCTCATACTCTCATACACTCATACTCTCATACTCTCATACTCTAATACTCTAATACTCTCATACTCTCATACTCTCATACTCTCTTACTCTCATACTCTCATACTCTCATACTCTCATACTCTCATACTCTCTTACTCTCGTACTCTCTTACTCTCGTACTCTCGTACTCTCGTACTCTCTTACTCTCATACTCTCATACTCTCATACTCTCATACTCTCATACTCTCATACTCTCATACTCTCATACTCTCATACTCTCATACTCTCATACTCTCATACTCTCATACTCTCATACTCTCATACTCTCATACTCTCATACTCTCTTACTCTCTTACTCTCTTACTCTCGTACTCTCGTACTCTCGTACTCTCTTACTCTCATACTCTCATACTCTCATACTCTCATACTCTCTTACTCTCTTACTCTCTTACTCTCTTACTCTCATACTCTCATACTCTCATACTCTCATACTCTCATACTCTCATACTCTCGTACTCTCGTACTCTCGTACTCTCATACTCTCATACTCTCATACTCTCATACTCTCTTACTCTCATACTCTCATACTCACCTACTCTCATATTCTCATACTCTCATACTCCCATACTCTCATACTCTCTTACTCTCTTACTCTCATACTCTCATACTCACCTACTCTCATACTCTCATACTCTCATACTCTCATACTCTCATACTCTCATACTCTCTTACTCTCATACTCTCATACTCACCTACTCTCATATTCTCATACTCTCATACTCCCATACTCTCATACTCTCATACTCTCATACTCTCTTACTCTCATACTCTCATACTCACCTACTCTCATACTCTCATACTCTCATACTCTCATACTCTCATACTCTCTTACTCTCATACTCTCATACTCACCTACTCTCATATTCTCATACTCTCATACTCCCATACTCTCATACTCTCTTACTCTCTTACTCTCATACTCTCATACTCACCTACTCTCATACTCTCATACTCTCATACTCTCATACTCTCATACTCTCATACTCTCATACTCTCATACTCACCTACTCTCATACTCTCATACTCTCATACTCTCATACTCTCATACTCTCTTACTCTCATACTCTCATACTCACCTACTCTCATATTCTCATACTCTCATACTCTCATACTCACCTACTCTCATACTCTCATACTCTCATACTCTCATACTCTCTTACTCTCATACTCTCATACTCACCTACTCTCATATTCTCATACTCTCATACTCCCATACTCTCATACTCTTATACTCTCATACTCTCATACTCTCATACTCTCATACTCTCATACTCTCATACTCTCATACTCTCATACTCTCATACTCTCATACTCTCTTACTCTCTTACTCTCATACTCTCATACTCACCTACTCTCATACTCTCATACTCTCATACTCTCATACTCTCATACTCTCATACTCTCATACTCTCATACTCACCTACTCTCATACTCTCATACTCTCATACTCTCATACTCTCATACTCACCTACTCTCATACTCTCATACTCTCATACTCTCATACTCTCATACTCTCTTACTCTCTTACTCTCTTACTCTCTTACTCTCATACTCTCATACTCTCATACTCTCATACTCTCATACTCACCTACTCTCATACTCTCATACTCTCATACTCTCATACTCTCATACTCTCTTACTCTCTTACTCTCTTACTCTCTTACTCTCATACTCTCATACTCTCATACTCTCATACTCACCTACTCTCATACTCTCATACTCTCATACTCTCATACTCTCATACTCTCTTACTCTCTTACTCTCTTACTCTCATACTCTCATACTCTCTTACTCTCTTACTCTCTTACTCTCTTACTCTCATACTCTCATACTCTCTTACTCTCATACTCTCATACTCTCATACTCTCATACTCTCTTACTCTCATACTCTCATACTCTCATACACTCATACTCTCATACTCTCATACTCTCATACTCTCATACTCTCATACTCTCATACTCTCATACTCTCATACTCTCATACTCTCATACTCTCATACTCTCTTACTCTCATACTCTCATACTCTCATACTCTCATACTCTCATACTCTCATACTCTCTTACTCTCATACTCTCATACTCTAATACTCTCTTACTCTCATACTCTCATACTCTCATACTCTCATACTCTCATACTCTCATACTCTCATACTCTCATACTCTCATACTCTCATACTCTCATACTCTCATACTCTCTTACTCTCATACTCTAATCCTCTCATACTCCTATACTATCATACTCTCATACTCTCATACTCTCATACTCTCATACTCTCTTACTCTCATACTCTCATACTCTCATACTCTCATACTCTCTTACTCTCATACTCTCTTACTCTCATACTCTCATACTCCTATACTATCATACTCTCATACTCTCATACTCTCATACTCTCATACTCTCATACTCTCATACTCTCATACTCTCATACTCTCTTACTCTCATACTCTCATACTCTCATACTCTCATACTCTCATACTCTCATACTCTCATACTCTCTTACTCTCATACTCTCATACTCTCATACTCTCATACTCTCATACTCTCATACTCTCATACTCTCATACTCTCATACTCTCATACTCTCATACTCTCATACTCTCATACTCTCATACTCTCATACTATCTTACTCTCATACTCTCATACTCTCATACTCTCATACTCTCATACTCTCATACTCTCATACTCTCATACTCTCTTACTCTCATACTCTCATACTCTCATACTCTCATACTCTCATACTCTCTTACTCTCATACTCTCATACTCTCATACTCTCATACTCTCATACTCTCATACTCTCATACTCTCATACTCTCATACTCTCATACTCTCATACTCTCTTACTCTCATACTCTCATACTCTCATACTCTCATACTCTCTTACTCTCTTACTCTCATACTCTCATACTCTCATACTCTCATACTCTCTTACTCTCATACTCTCATACTCTCATACTCTCATACTCTCATACTCTCTTACTCTCATACTCTCATACTCTCATACTCTCATACTCTCATACTCTCATACTCTCATACTCTCATACTCTCATACTCTCTTACTCTCATACTCTCTTACTCTCTTACTCTCATACTCTTATACTCTCATACTCTCATACTCTCATACTCTCATACTCTCATACTCTCATACTCTCATACTCTTATACTCTCATACTCTAATACTCTCATACACTCATACTCTCATACTCTCATACTCTAATACTCTAATACTCTCATACTCTCATACTCTCTTACTCTCATACTCTCATACCTCATACTCTAATACTCTCATACTCCCATACTCCCATACTCTCATACTCTCATACTCTCATACTCTCATACTCTCATACTCTCATACTCTCATACTCTCATACTCTCTTATAATCTCATACTCTCATACTCTCTTACTCTCATACTCTCATACTCTCATACTCTCATACTCTCATACTCTCATACTCTCATACTCTCATACTCTCATACTCTCTTACTCTCATACTCTCATACTCTCATACTCTCATACTCTCATACTCTCATACTCTCATACTCTCATACTCTCATACTCTCTTACTCTCATACTCTCATACTCTCATACTCTCATACTCTCATACTCTCATACTCTCTTACTCTCATACTATCATACTCTCATACTCTCATACTCTCATACTCTCATACTCTCTTACTCTCATACTCTCATACTCTCATACTCTCTTACTCTCTTACTCTCATACTCTCATACTCTCATACTCTCATACTCTCATACTCTCATACTCTCATACTCTCTTACTCTCATACTCTCATACTCTCATACTCTCATACTCTCATACTCTAATACTCTCATACTCTAATACTCTAATACTCTCATACTCTCATACTCTCATACTCTCATACTCTCATACTCTCATACTCTCATACTCTCATACTCTCATACTATCATACTCTCATACTCTCATACTCTCATACTCTCATACTCTCATACTCTCATACTCTCATACTCTCTTACTCTCATACTCTCATACTCTCATACTCTCATACTCTCATACTCTCATACTCTCATACTCTCTTACTCTCATACTCTCATACTCTCATACTCTCTTACTCTCATACTCTCATACTCTCATACTCTCATACTCTCATACTCTCTTACTCTCATACTCTCATACTCTCTTATAATCTCATACTCTCATACTCTCATACTCTCATACTCTCATACTCTTATACTCTCATACTCTCATACTCTCATACTCTCATATTCTCATACTCTCATACTCTCTTACTCTCATACTCTCTTATAATCTCATACTCTCATACTCTCATACTCTCTTACTCTCATACTCTCATACTCTCATACTCTCATACTCTCTTACTCTCATACTCTCATACTCTCATACTCTCATATTCTCATACTCTCATACTCTCATATTCTCATACTCTCATATTCTCATACTCTCATACTCTCATATTCTCATACTCTCATACTCTCTTACTCTCATACTCTCATACTCTCATACTCTCATACTCTCATACTCTCATACTCTCATACTCTCATACTCTCATACTCTCATACTCTCATACTCTCATACTCTCATACTCTCATACTCTCATACTCTCATACTCTCATACTCTCATACTCTCATACTCTCATACTCTCATACTCTCATACTCTCATACTCTCATATTCTCATACTCTCATACTCTCATACTCTCATACTCTAATACTCTCATACTCTCATACTCTCATACTCTCATACTCTCATACTCTCATACTCTCATACTCTCATACACTCATACTCTCATACTCTCATACTCTCATACTCTCGTACTCTCTTACTCTCATACTCTCTTACTCTCATACTCTCATACTCTCTTACTCTCATACTCTCATACTCTCTTACTCTCATACTCTCATACTCTCATACTCTCATACTCTCATACTCTCATACTCTCATACTCTCATACTATCATACTCTCATACTCTCATACTTTCATACTCTCATACTCTCATACTCTCATACTCTCATACTCACCTACTCTCATACTCTCATACTCTCATACTCGCATACTCTCGTACTCTCGTACTCTCATGATATCATACTCTCTACATTCTCATACTCTCAAAACATTATACGCAATTCCTATACACAATTACTGATCTATTCAAATCTACACATTGACGCATATAGATTGAACACATTGCTAGTACTTATATTTAATAACATGAATACGCTGTACGATCAGTGTTAACCCCTGACCATAATTAGTTAATTAAGACTACGCTACGATGGGCCCTGACTACAGGGAGGAAACATGTTGATTTAAGCAGCTTACATCTTACGGCCTTTATATCACTCTTTGTTGAACTGTATCTTATATCGAATTCCACTACTGTTCCGATATAGTTGATACGATCAGAGCATAACCAACATTCTAATGATAGTATAGCATGGATATAGTATTGCATATCTAATTATGGTATAACACGGAGCTAAGTGTGTTCACCTCGTTTGATAACTCCAGGTAACTATTGATAACTTCAATCATGAGCTTTTTAATTGATTTATTAGCGATTTATGGATATTGGTTGTATCATACGTTTATAGTTCTGTAAATATATATACATATGCAAATATATATATAAAATATATATACACAAATGCATGTTCGCATTAATATAGTTAAGTATTAATGTACTTGTATGTGTTTATATGTATATTGACTATTTATAAAAGACGCGTCATTTCATATGACATTTATGATAGTAAAATTTATAGGTGAATTACAATATATTAAATTTAATATATTTTCTAAATAGTTTTAATTATAAATCAAATATTGTGACAAAATATAATAATTGTCGATATTGTGACTTATGTTTCTTATTATTTCCAGATTTGTTTGTTCAGATTTCTAAAAGGATACAATATATTCAATTGAAAATCAATTACAGCGAGTTTTATTTAAAATAAATATTTTTATAAAAATTATTTTATTAATATTCATACCATTATATTTATAATATCATAACAACAACTCAGCATTTATAATATATAACAAATTGTATATATATATATATATATATATATATATATATATATATATAATATATAATATACATTATTATGTTTAAATAGACTAATTGTATATTACATAATATATTATAGACTATAGGTTAATCTAGATAATGCATTATTATTATTTAAATGGTTTACATTCATAAATACTTTATATTGATATCATAATAGTAATTATTAAAGAAATATACAAGACTCATATAATTATTGTTTAGATTATGTTTATATGTATCTCTTCTTGTTACATTAATAACTCATAAATTACAATATATTATTATTAATAACTATTGTAATCTATATATTTTCTCAGCGAAATATTATTTTAAATAGTTTGTTCAATAAATATTAACCTTATATATGAAGTGATATATATATATATATATATATATATATATATAATTATAAGTTTTATATACAAAATTATTGATTTCTAATTATATAATTCTGGATACATAACTATTTATTATTTGGCCTTACCATTAGTAATGAATGGATGACTAATTATCGAATAGAAATACGTGGAGTCCATCTTCTTTACTTTGTATGCGTTGCGTGTGTTTTTGTGAGTATTCACTGAAATGAAATTCAGTAATCCCGCGAAATGTAACACCATCCTTTTAGTACGGCCATTCGTTTAGTATAGAGATTATAGGTATTTTGTAAACGAGATACAGTATACCAGTTACACTGTACTAGGCAGCAAGTGTTACTTATAAATGTAATGAATATAATCAGAAAACATATTTTTATTTTAGAAATATAATACTCTTATTTATCATATTACATCAAATTATCAATTTATTTTATTTATATATCGCGGTATTCGGCTAACATCTTACCTTATAAACCAATTCAATAATTGATATGTGTTATTAACAATAATTAATGTATTGGTTAAACGTTAAAATATTATATTATCAAAAGTATTTATTTATAGTATTCTGTTTTGACTAATAAATATATTGGTTTTTATTTGTGTATAGATTATTTATATTAGCTAAATATCCATATTAAAATATTCTATTATAAAAAAAGTCTATATTTACATTATCTTAATAATAATGGCTAAAGCCAAGATTATAATATAGGCAAATAATATATGAAATATATAACACGTTTGAAGATAAATATAAATCTTAATGAATATTTCTGTTCTTATAAGATATAATATTTAACTAATTGTAATCATATATTATTAATATTTAACTAATTGTAATCATATATTATTAATATATATTCCTAAATATTATATATTTTTAATAATATTAAATATTATAATTTGTAAAGTACTGTACACTTTAAAAATACTGAATTTTAAAAATATAAATTGTTGTTCATATTTAACTACACAAATGTACATTTTGTTGTAATTTGAAACTCTTAATTTCGTTATATAAATATATCTCGATAATTTTTTATTTTAATAATTACTTTAATTTATGCTGTATAAATAAATTGTATTAATTACATTAATTATATTAAGTACATATGAATCACTATCTATATTATAAATCTATATATAATTAATTGTATATCTATGATTTTATATAAGTAATATTATTACAATATTAATAACATATTAATAATTTGTATTTATTTTAATTAGTTAAATTCTAGTTTTTGTATAACTCAACACGATTGAAATTATTTAGATATGTATAATTAGAAATTAATTTAATTAACAATAACCACATGTTTCTAAATGATATATAAATGATATGTTCCACTATATATATATTGGTATATCAGTATTCATTATAAACATAGAGATCGAATCCAGTTATTTTTTATTATTGTTAAATCTATTAATATATAATTTAAATAGTCATTTTTATTATAGTTAAAGTTTATATTATAGTTATATTATAGTAGTATATTATAGTTATAGTTAAAGCTTGCTTTTTATCAACTCTATTTTATAAATAATACAATAAAAAAGAAAATATCGAAATAAATATTCTAAGAATGTTATTAATCGTGGTTTTCATTTTGTATTCAAAGTCAAAATTTAAACTCACTCAGAATAATAAATAAATAAATAATAATATACCAACATATACCTTCAAACTAATCACCGGATCATTTATTTTCATTGTAATTCACCAAAAAATAAACTATTTTTTTCCTTCGTCCACTCTAACTTCAAACTTAATACATTTCCATGATATCCAATCAGTATCATATTCGCTTTTACCACTTCTACCTAGATTAATTTCATCTTACTAATAATCCTCAACTGACTTCCTATCTAATATTATATCGAGTACAAATGATTTATAATGCGAATATGCTTATCTGCCTGTCAAATGTCAAAACTTTCTAATAATAAATAATACCTACAGTTATTGAACTGAGGGGAAGATTCTGGATAAATAAACCATATATTAATGTCATTTATTGCTAACTAGTATTACATTTTGGTCCCAATAACTTGATAAATAAAAATGCATAATATTGTGTTTAATATAAATATTAATTTATCAATTATATCATATGACATAAATATTCATAACGAGTTTTTAGTTGTGCAATTATATAGCTGTAATTTTATGTATTGTTATATTCTACATTATTTTTATTATTAAAATGAATATTTATATTATGTTTTATATTATTACAGTTTTAAAATACAACTTTTGTAAACTGAAGCCATAGAAACCTTTGGGTTTATTTATACTACTCATTACCAATATTAATATCACATTTCCTACTTCTACATTTAAATAACACCTTAAAGAGACATTATTTATATTAAAGTGTAAGTAGATACTTTTTGAGTTTTAACCAATATATTTGGGTATTCAAAATAATGTTTAATATATTAATCCGATTAATAATTCATATGATTAATTTAGTTTGTATATTTTTATTTTTAAATAAAAAGAATAATTTATTTTCGATTTCATATATAATATGATATCATACATGTATGTTCTCCTAATCAATTAACTATTGTAATACACATCTATTTATGTTATATATACATTTAAATTGTACTCAATTTTATGATTTAAGTACATTAAAAATACTTCCAAAATACTGACAAGAAACGAATACAATAATATATAATTCGTTTGGGGAACTTATTTTAATAGCTTATATTAATATAAATATAATATAATATTAATATAAATTAACTATAAATTACAATTTGAGTTCATGAATCTTTCCTAGATGGATAGTATATGAAATTCACTGAAATATCATGAAGATATTTATATAATTTAAAAGTAGTTATAATAGAAATACCAAACTAAGTTTTATTTTTATTTAGTTGTAGATCTACTCCAATTATATAGTTATTGGTGTATACCTACAGTTTTGACAAAATACCAAATATTATATAAAAACGAAGAATATATTATAATATAACTAGTATTATAATTTTCAGTTTCATATTAATATACGATATACTTTTATTTGCAATAAGGTTTATTTATTTAGATAATATTAAATACTTGAGATTCATGTTTAAATTAATAAATAATAGTATATAGTATATATATCGATGCTGATATCATTAAATAATCATCAATAATAATCATAATATGGTGATAATTGATAAATTATTTTAATTTATCAATATCATAATGTAAGCTAATTTAGTCGTTATAATCATATAATGTTTTATTTAGTGATTAATTTAACATATATACATATATATATATATATATATATATATATATATATATATATACAGACACATATACCCACACACAACACACAATACACATACACATACACATATATATACATGTATGTATATACATATATATATATATATATATATATATATATATATATATATATATATGTATTTGTACTAATGAGTATATTTTTGAAATCTCTTGAAAATAGCTAAATATATTTATCAAAGGTTCTAAGGTATTAATGAACTGACCGAGTCCAAGAAATGCATTAATATATCGATTAATATTGCTGTGTTGATATTAGAATTATCATTATGTAGGTTAGGTATTGAGGCTGTACATTATTGACCATTTATATATTAATTAGAAATATCAAGAATATACATTGGCTATTACAATATATATATATATATATATATATATATATATATATATATATATATATTCATTCATATTTATAAAAACTAAATAAAATAAGATGAGAATATTATATTTTAAATAATGTTATGCCATCATCTTTATTATCTATTAATATACTTAATACCCAAATACCTATTTATAAAAAAACAGCAGTTCCGAATCCCAGTTTAATTTCCATTGCATAAGATAATGAACAGAGTATAGATCTATCGATCTTTTCAATGGATTATATCTATGGATTTTAATAACGACTTTTATTCTGAGATTCATAAGCGCTTTCTCACTAGTTAGAATAACACGCGTATCATATTACGAGTTATATCCTAGTATAGTATAATATACCTTAACTTATAATTAATTAGATAATTTAGACTATATATAATAATATATGTATAGATAATCAAGCTATGTGTGCCGTAAACATATCTACGGATATATAATAAGTCAGAGAATGTACCAATGAAGATACATAAGGTATATCAGTTTTATTATATAATCTAATTTGATATTCAAATATTTCACTATACGGATATGTAACTTATATTATAAAATAACAATATTAAATAAGCCTTTAGTTACATAATCCATACAAATGAATACTTCTTAATCAAGTTTCGTTACGATTAATTAAACAAATATCTTTGTATGGAATATAAGAACCGAATGTATACAATACAATACTATAATAACAATTCATATTTATATACTATATGTTTATATAATAAAATATAAGATATTTTAATATATTGAGTTAAGTCTAGATATATGTCTAGATATATATATTTACATAATATTTACCTTTTACTATAAACTTGTTACATTTTGTTATATATATATTCAATTATTAATTAAAAATCATCTACTTTAAAAAATATATTTTATAAGCATTCGTTAGTTACTACAATTTTTTATACAAAATACCATTAATTATTTATCTGAATAGAAAAGCCATATAATTAGAATATATTCTAAGTATAAATAATATATATATACATATATATATATATATATATATATATATATATATATATTATAATATATCTATAAACAAATCAGATATAGATAAATTATAAGACATTAGAGAAAAAGTATATATTAACTATAGATATATTCATAGGAGCATGTATTATAGTGAAGTTATATAATCTAGAATGAAAAGTATTGACGATGAACCAATAGGATACATCGAAGACGAAATAGTCAAATACTGGAAGTAGGTATCAATTTATATGAAATAAACCTACGTAGGAACTATATTAATTATATTTAACTATATTTAAACTATATTTTAATTCTAAGTTTTAAATTTATCATCTAATATAATGGTACTAATCTTTTACTTTCATCTATTAATAAAAGGAATCTAAAGAAAATAGGAATGGAAAGGGACATCATTTCAGAAACCGAAAATCTACTGGCATCGTTGACACTTCCATTGGATCAAGACGGTTAACAACACTCACTAACAATAAGAATATGTATATCAGATCCGTAGTTATATATATATATATATGTGTGTTTGTGTGTGTGTGTGTTTGTCTGTATGTGTTTGTCTGTATGTGTGTATGTGCATTTGATTATTTGGAATATTATAAAATGCATTCTTTAATATTTATTATACTAAATATTCTTCAAACAGAAATATTCATAACGCAAAAAGAAAAGGTAACTTTAGAATCCTGGCTCGGAGTTCAAATCGAGATCGAAAGAAAGGGTTGGAAGAAAAAACTTGAGCTCTCTTTTAAAGAGGTATATAAGTAGATATGGCGTATTATGTATTTCTAAATAATACTATTTCTTCTAGGATGAGTTGTCAATTGCCAGTTAAAACGTTTGTTAATATAGATAAACTAGTATTTAAAAAAGTATAAAACTATATATCTTTTAACTAAAATATATAAATAAATAAGTTAAATAAGATATGATATATTCTTTAAACAATAATCCACTATCTCATAATAATTCTGAATACATATACTATTATATCTAAAGAGTTTGTTTCATGGTTGTATAAACTATATCATAAAAATAATATTCTCTATCTGTTGCCTATTATCTACATATTACGAACATTCATCCCTTGACCAATTTTAATTCAAAAAATATAATTATAATCCATTTCTCTTACATAATATTGCATAACCCTTTACTAACTGGAAGTATACTTCTTAATTTGTATTTTGAATTTTACTTATATATTAAATATAAAGTTTAATGTTAATATAATGTTATAGAATTTTAATATACATATTATATACGTTTCTTTATTTCAATATTGATAAATCTAATACAATATAGTAGGCATATTAAAATAAATACGCATACCATATATGGTATATCTAAGGTAATATTCGTTATATTTCATTATTGATAATTGTGTTTAATTTTGTTAACATAATTGTGTTAACATATGTAATATATTACAAATGAAGATAGAAAGGGAGCGTAAATTAGCAAACATTGCTTTATTGTCAGTATCACAAACATACGATGCGATATCTTCCTTGAACAATATTGATACTTCCGGTTAAATATGTTATATAACTAAATCTAAATCTGATACCAATTTAATATATAACCATAATATTATTTAACGTATATATTAATTTTTAATATAAATGAGTACTTAGTAATATAATATACAGGAATTAATGGGTTTGATAAAGATAGTATTGATAGTCTGCAAATAAATTATACAGCTGTAGATAAGGTTAACAAATTAATTCAATTATATTAATCTTAGATTATAATATATATTAATATAAATTAATATAATAAAGGCCACATATTGAACATGTCTATATATATATATATATATATATATATATATATATATATATATATTACCGTATTTCATAGGATAGTAGGACGAATGCCATCGATGCCTTATCGAATATTGCGGAGATGGTAACTTCTTTATTAAAATATTTAATAGAAGAAAGGCAGTGCAGCATTGATTTATTGAAGAAATTCGAAAAATCAACTCACAATGTTTAAATAATGATTCAATAGTTTAATAATGTGTAATGTTATCATATGTTATCATATCATTAATTAATATTGATTCCTGTCTATAACACGTATTATAATATTTGCACATACGGGCAATGTTATGTATCTTAGATAATTAATGTAGTACAAAATATAAAATATAATATTTTCATGCAGAAATTTTATAATGAAGTAATAGAGGAATCTTCAAACAAAATTAAAATTTCATTTTTTGATCTCCTACTTGAAAATCTAACACACATGTCTGAAGATAATACAGCTCTCCGTCAAGATAATAAGGTAATATTAACATCATTATGTAATATTTTTAAATATATACTTTTGTATTCCTGAATAAATATATTCACCAAGATATATATAAAACAGTAACAATCAAAATATAAGTATTATATTTGATATTTCTTATATTTCTTATAAAATCTCCGTATAGTGTAATACACTTTATAATATATATCAATACACCTACAAATTAATATATAAGAATAGTGTATAATAATTAAATGTTACATGTTATATTTTAAATATTGAACATTCTTTGAATGAGAATTCTGTCATGAGGTTATACAACTTAAATTATATCCATAAACAATTTCCTGAATTTGCTAATATGAAATTAAATTTAGAAATAAAAAATAAAAATAAAGTATAATCTATTTATGATTTATGTCATATGCTTATAGACCATAAATAAATATAAACTGATACTTTTACGCATAATAATATGTATGTAATTATAACTAAGATTAATATTAAGAATTTATCAATTCTTATATAATTTATATAATGGATTTTAAAAATACCTAATCTTTACCTTGAAGGAACAGCGAATTCTATTAAGATATGAATTAAGGAGAACACAGGAAGAATTGAAAATAATATCTGATCTACTTAATTTGGAAAGAAGAGAAAGAGGGGAAGAGAGAATAATTCTAACTACTTTGATAGCAAAACAGACCATAAACGGTTTAAATATATTGAATAATATAGTAAAATATCCAATTCAACATAATTATTTAGTTCTGTATTTTAATAAGTTAATAAGAAATAAAAATCTCTTAAAATATCATTATTATAATATTATTTACATTCTATGTCTTTGATAATAACACAGCGTGTTAAGATACTATAGAGTATATTAACTAGAATTAATATACTTTACAGTTAATTTTTCAACTGTCAAACATAATAGCTCTTACATAAGATGCATTACCAATATACAGATAAACATAGTTAATGTAGATGTATTAGACAAATCTAGTAAAATGTATTCAATACTATCTAGTTTTAGCGAATTCCTTAATGAATAATCTATAACTAATCTTAATTGGTTATGGTTTTATATAGACCATAGTTTATTAAATATAATTAATTACTCCAATAATGGTTTGATTGTATGTGATTCTACCATGGTAGTTTACACCTATCCACATCATTACCACACATATAGAATATATTGTATTTCGTAAATAACCTAAATATGGTATTAGATGGAATTCCTCTTAATCTAACATTGGCTGTGTCGCGGTTAAATTCTAATGACAAGCACACGCAAACAACTCGAATACAAAAGAAAGATAATTGTGTACAGGTTAAAATAGATATTTAAAGTTTTAAAAATCTCCAATCTCCTAACTTATAGATAATACAGTATATTGGACATAACTAATAGGTTATACATGTAAGTTTACACGTTAAATGGAAATGTATTGTATTTCATGTAGAATAAACTAATGCGATATAATATAAAACTATTATAAATACTTTTCAGTTACATACGTTATCTATATTGACATCTCTTATTTACAAAATAGATTGACATCGCCCCTGAAACAAACGATCACACCAAATGTTATATACCTAAATATAAATACTATTCATATTGTAATATAAATGATGAGGGTTATTATTCCTATTTATATATGTATATGTGTTAATATGCCTGAATAATTCTACCGGTATAATTGTTTACCAGTAAAATTGTTTATCGACTGTTTTGTGCATTTTGTTGTGAACCCCTAAAATGGCGCGATATACAATCGTACAAGTAAACCATATAAAACATGTTCTACGTTTTTTAACATTCTACTAGTGAGTTTATAAAATACGATAAGATTCGAAAAATATTTAATTGCATTATGTATGCATTCAGTCTGTTAAAATTTATATAAATATCATAACCATATCTTTAATAACCAAAAAAATTAATAAATACGTTGGTTTCTTAATGTTTACCACTTATATTTACCCATTTGTCTACCCAATACCTCCTCCTTAGTCTAATGTATTATTAATATATCTCTAATAAATAATAGCGTGTTGTATATATATGTACGTGGATTGTGCATTATATTATAATTTTATAAATATATATATTGTATGCAATATATTATAATTTAAATTCACATAAATAAGTTCATAGGTTAGGAATTACGATAATCTTTGCTGTAAAAAGTTTATCGATTCTATTTGTTCTAAATTGTCTTACATTTTAGTGCCATCTAATGACAAATTAAAATGGGTGTGTCTGATACAATAAACGTCATTAAACAATTATACTTGTAAAATCTCGGTGAGAACCCAGCTTTAAGGGGTTTTCCCACTGAGATTTTATTTTAATACTCTGTATAATTTCTTGACCGTTTATGATGTACGCTCTGGTATATTTTGAGAAACTTATTGCAACATTAAGTAATCTATTGTCAGTGGTTATGCAACGTATACTTGGGTGCATCTATTATCTTGAGAAGTTATCGGTTACATGTATTATCTGCCGCATATCATAATTATATAATATCCCCACTTATCGCGATTAGTATCGATAACGAACCGGGGCTAGAGATTTATACGGAGATTTCAGATAGAAATACGATCAGATACGTGGATACATAACTTATATAGGATATGTTAAATCGAGTGCAGTCTATTTGAAATATCGGAATAGTTGTCGGTATGTACTTTATTCGGTAGCTGCAGTGGTATTTAATACGTTTAATATGAATATGTTTCATTTTGTTTGGATTTTATTCAGTTAGGAATAAATAAATCTGTTATGTAAATATATACTGTAAATTAAAGTCAACTATAGTATATACATATATACATACATATATATATATATATATATATATATATATATATATATATATATATAT
The DNA here is from genome assembly GCA_964035775.1 of Osedax frankpressi. NCBI lineage: Eukaryota > Metazoa > Annelida > Polychaeta > Sabellida > Siboglinidae > Osedax > Osedax frankpressi. The sequence continues at coordinate 13,196,567 of OZ038315.1, read as the reverse complement.
ATATATTATAGATCACTGGGTATCTTAAATATACACAGATTGGTCAGTCTGTGGTTGATGTTGCTATATATATTTAGTAGTTTTTTCGAGTTTTTACATATTCCTATCATTTATATGTATATATGCATTTATATATATTAGTGTATTGAAAAATCTGTATATCTATGTATGTCAGCATGATAGTAGTGTTATCTTGAAAATGCAATGGGATATTTTTTGTGGTTCTACTATAAATTTAACTAAAATTACTCCTATAAATTTCATCTTTAATTTTCTGAGTAATAAACGAATATTTGCACTGATTAGTTTGGACTGTTTGATATGGAAAGATATTTACATTAATGGATTTTATAAATATAATTGATCTTTAGATCTAATATATCCTGGCTAACGTCGAATATTTCTGTAGCAATTATCTATATTTTAGTGATATTTTCTTTGCAAGATAAAATATTGTATATTTTCAATCCCACGCTTAGATTGTATATTATATATTTATATATCATTGTGCATGTTGTTATATTCGATGATCCGATTTGATTCACTGTTAGTTAATAATTAGTAGAATAATTAAGTTAATAAAATAATCAAGACAATATTTCAAATTCAGCAAGAGATTTTAGCAGTCATCCGACTGCTAAAATAAAACCGAAAAGACGATCTTTGAAGAATCCAGAGAGTATTTCGGATGAGAATACAAGTCAGGTTGGTTTCAATTCAAGCCACAAATGAATATATATTATGCATTTGTATAGGTTATAATATGCATCTATAATATTAAGACGTATAACGAAAAATCGATCCGCGAGAACTGGCAACTTGAATTGTATCGGAGAGAGATAGCCTGGATCAAGAATAATCCTATAGAAACTGGGGGAACAGCAGCAAAATGTGCTTACAGAAGTTCAATGACTACTGCACTGGTGGAATTCTAAAGATATAATACTATTTAATAACACGATTTTCATTAAAATATTTAATATTGTAAAGTATACTATAACTACATCAATCTTTATCTACATAATATATTTAATAAATATTATAAATATCATTATATTGTTTATTTACTTTACCAATATAGAATAATGAAAGTGAAACCACAAATACGAAATTCTCAAAAACAACTGTGTTACCACCATTAAATAAAGATGAACAGAAAAACGTGAGTGCATTCTATATAATAAACTCAACGATAAATATCATAAATTAAAAACTTCCTATATAAGCTATTATTAGTAAATTGTTTTGATTAATAATAATTAATTATGCTTTTTAAATGCTAAATAAATATAAATATAAATGCAAATGTATATATTATAAATACAATTATATGTATTTTTGAAATTAATATATAAAGTTACTGAATATTATATAATAAATAATATTTCCGCAATTTCATTAAAATAAAATAGTTAAATAAAAATGTTATATTATTATAATACATAATCTTACATTACCCTACAGTTCAAAAAAGTTATTATAATTATAATCAATGCTACATTAATATAACATTATAATAGAACATAATATATTGTCGTAATTCTCATACGAGATAAGCACTTTCTTTAATCTATTTTATAATGTCCACTTAATGCCTTTTAATGCCACTTTATAATATTTAATATTTCATTGTTATCTATAGAGAGGTTTAGAATTTACAAATGAAAATCGTTGCGTAAAATGTCATGCTAACTACACTTTGAATAAAAACTGCAGGTTATATGAAATTTCCATATCAAATCAATCGCTATATAAATAATATTGTACACAATTTTTACTTCAATACTATTTCTTTAGAATATGCTTGTATTTACATTACAAACTCACAACTATAAATTATAGAGAAATACAGTAATTACTTTGAACTTCGTATGTAAATCAGGAAAAATAATATTCAATCAAAATAATCACTCAAATAAATAATAATACAATATATCATATTTTATAAGTTTTAATTATAATTAAAACGATGTTATATTTCACTGTTATCGATAAATTTCAGGTTTTAGGCAATGAAATAATAATTAAACTTATAAGTGAAAATAAATCTATGCCACTATAATAATAGCCCTCCGTGAAATAGGTACCACCCCAAGGGAAAGAAACGTTTGGACACATCCGGACCAGGTCCCATCCAGATCTGGGAATGTTGTCTTCAAACGAGTGAAGCGATAGGTTGCAGCATGCGTTATCACAGCCTCTCTTAGAATGTCACCTAGAGACGTTTTAGTTTACTATACCCCGCATACTGACACTGTATACTACATAACGTATACGTTATGTAATATGTAATGTACTATACAATACATAATGTCCAGTGTATAATATTCATTTACTTTACAATTACGAATACAAATGTTTATAGAATTAGTTCCGTTACTAAGATTGGTCATTGTTAGATCAACAAAAATAATTGCCTAAAGTTATATAATATAGTATTTGCATAGGAAATAAATTAAGTAAAACATACGTTTAACAATAAATAAATTTAAGTATTTAAAAATTGATGATTCAAATCTTTTATATAAAATACATTAAATATTCTCCTTTAATCGTAATGATTTTCATACTTTCAGGTGAACAAATAAACATTTCCTAATATATTCAATAACATTCCATATCCATATTCAGAAATTCATGTTCAAATTTCCGATTAAATCTTAAAGGATATCATTATATAAGTAATTATCTCTATGCATAGGGTATAATAATAATATATTTAATTATATTTAAGCTTTGGTTTATACTATAACATATTTAATGAAATTATATAAAATAAATATTTAATATTACGGACTCTTTCATCCACTACGTCATTATTCTACAAGGCAGGACTTTTTTAATTAGTTAATAATATATTAAGAAAGTATTAATTATATATTTAAATGTAATTGTAATATGCAATTTAATTTATTTTTAATTTGTTAATAATATATTAAGAAAGTATTAATTATATATAAATTGTAATATGTGATTTAATTTATTAATTTAGTTGTGAGGTATATTATATTTAATTGATTGCATCAACTTCAGTAGAATATCAATATACATTCTGATATCATTATTAAATATTATAACATTCCAAAAATCATAATACAATTAATAGTAATTTGAACACTTTTCGTAATAAATTATGAGAAATCCGTGTATCATATGGGGTTTACCCAGGATTTACACGAGGTAATTTTATTAAAAGTTATTTATAAATTATATAATAAATTATAATACCAAAATAATTACTAATAAGTAATTTATGAACATATATAATAAATATATATGTATATACAAATATATATATATATATACAAATATATATATATATATATATTCACATGTTAATAAGTGGTTGGATTATATATAAAACATTATCTACAGCGCTGTGTATACACACTGAAAAAAAGTAACTTTTCCGATCATATTTGAAAATCAAAAAACGATATTACGACATTTTTAATATTACCGCTAATAATTCAATAAATAATTTAAAATATATTCGATAAATGTACTTATTATTAGTATAGACTTTTTAGAGATAAACACGAATTTCGTTTACTTCAGAAATATTATGCCAAATATAACAATCTATAATTGACTTAATGAACAATTGTGGTTACAATAAATTCAATTAAATCAGTAATTTTCTAAATAGAATAAGGGTTATTATAGAACATTAAAACATTTTATTTGTTTGTAAACAGTCAATACTCCAAAACGATGGTATTTTCAATGTGGATAGCGTATTCTCTATTTTCCTATTATAAATCCATGATATGCACTCACGCGAAATTACTTTTTTTATTTTACTTAATTCAGATAATATAAAATTAAATTATTTAAATAAATGCATTAATTCATATTGATATAATTATGTATTAATTTGAATATATGTTCTACGTTTGTTTATAAATATCATTTGATAGCCATCAAATAAAATTAATAATAACGTACTTTATAGTTGCTCAACATTTATACATACACTATAATTCTTGTAGTACAATAATTATAAATGATATATCAATTAAATATATTATCAATGTTGTTATGTATAAATTAAATAATACATGCGATAGTCAATATTAAATAATGGACTTATCGAAATAATTGTATTAATAATTTTAACTAACTAGGGTTAATAAATAAATAATCCTAACATTGAACAACATTATTAAATCAAATTTTTATAAATATTATTTTACCTTAATAAACCTTAATATATGATAATTGGTTTTGATTATATTAATTTAATTATGCCATATCGCACATTTGTACTAACTGTATAGCAGGCCAAGTAAATAATAGATATATACCAGAAATTATGAAAGGATGCCATAAATGCATCTTTTTTAATTTTATTAATATTATATATATTACGTATTATCTATTTGAATAAAAGTTCTAAAATAAATAAATAAAAATATAATTAATATTAGTTTTATTATGATGTCTAGTTGTAAAAATGTATAAATTTCTTATATTCTACTTCATTTTGAGATATAATAAAATGAGTTCATTTTTATGTTGGCTGCAAGATGTAAACTCCTGCAATACATCTCATTCTCCTTTCTAAGTACTCTTATATATGCTACTGTGTAACGTTATTATATATTCTATTATTTAGTATGTATATGTATATATATATATATATATATATATATATATATATATATATATATATGTTCGTGTGCGTAATGATAATGTAATGATAATGATCATTTTAGCAATAAATTATATTTTAATGCTAACAGTAAGTGATTTCATTTCATTCATACATAAACAACTAATATATATTACTTATATACTAACTGTATTTTTTTTGAACGTATCTTTATCATAACTCATGATGCTTTGGAAATAACCAGTCAAGAACCAGCACACCAATATGCACAGAACATACTTAGTTATATTATTCTGGACATTTATTTCAACTTCAATTTCGTCTGTGGAAATTTCAATAATAAGTGTATAAAATAAACACAATCCGAATAGACAATCTAATTTATCTAGTAGAATAATGTGATTATGCGAATTCATTTGATTATCTCTTCTATTGTAATACTGGAGGTAACTAATCATTTATATTAACATAATAATATCTTAATTGGTAGTGTTACTATGGTTAATAAACTGAAATGAACAACATACTAATATATAGATTTAATATCTATTAAGATGCAAATCATAGATTAGATATTTATAATATATAATACATAAAGTAATACCAATTCCATGTATTACAGCAAATAGAGCTAAGTTACGAAGTTTTCTCTGCTCTGTTTCATTCATCGTTAATTTTTGAGAAATGTATTTGTCTTTTTCATCAGCTAACCTAAAGTGCATATCCAAATGTACTAAACGAGCATCATGTTTTTTTTATAAATTATTAACAAAAATCTATATATACTTTATACACAAGTATATATAGTTATCTAATCGATTAATTAATGAAATATGTAACAAATATTGAAATGTCGAATAATTAGAAGATATTCAAATATATTTATAAGAAACCTTGCTAGCGTTTTACCATTGACTTCATTCGTAACTAAATTTGATGTGTGTTCATTCATTTCGACTGGTAACCATTTAACTATATCTTTGTTAGCCCATTGATAAACTATATCATATAAGATGATATGTATATCATATATTTATTACTGATAATTATTCAATACCCGTAGAATATAGTAAATAATACTAATTTTTAATAGTATATTGTAGAATTATAAGAATACTTACTAATATAATAATTTATATATCCAATATATATATTTACTCTAACTTTCTGATGTAGTCCAATCACTCCAAAACTCGTCAAAAACTACATTATCGCCGAGTCTTTCGTGATAATTTTCTACTCGGCTATACTTGCGTTGCAATTTTGTTCTGGATTCTAAGTTCCGCAAGAAGAGTTCATGTTCTTCCGGACGCAAGATGTCATCGCCGTTAGTGTCCATGGCAATAAATATATTTCGTATAGCTGTGTAGCCCGAAGGATCTTTAAGGCAAAAAACATCGTGTTGATAGCAAAATGCTAAAAAATAGAATTCAATTAGAATTAAAGTTTTAAATAAAATGCATTTTCAATGATAAACTAATGATTTCATAATACATTACATTTCATTAATGAACAATTTATAAATCTACGAATATTCTATTCGTAATAAAGAATAAATTATAATTAATTTAAATATATTTTTTACTTTATAATCATTGTTTAATAAAGACCGTCAAAGTATGTATATAATAGTTTACTGTAAACACATACTTTTATTATTTGTTAGTATGAACTTGTAATCCAATTATCCAATACATAGAAGTTAATTAACAAACAACGATATGATAATCAAAAATATACGGAATTTTTGTATAAACAATGGCCACCTGACGATTTAAAATAAAATGTGTTGGAAATTGAAACCCAAATCTATAATTTTGACCGACTATTGTGATAAATATTTAGAACTTCCCTCAAAAGAATACTAGGAAATAATTTACCAATTTACATTACTCTACTAAAATCCATGTACCTATCCAATGGCAATAATATTATAAATCATTATTGAACATTGCAACTATGATATATCATACACACACATACATGCACACACACACACACATATACACACACATATATATATATATATATATATATATATATATATATGTGTATATATATATATATATATCTGTGGGTGTATATATATATGTGTGATATATAAGAAGCTTAACCACCCTAACCACCTCTAAGTGTACTTCAGCATTTAGTGATTATCAAGTACCTCTAGGTATCTGATATCCACTAAATGCAGACATATGTATACTGTTGACAATCACCTAAACTCTAATCAAATTTATAGTCTAATACATTTTTAATACATTATAATTATTCTAACAATGCTTTCAATACTGAAATAAAAATCCCTTTTAATCGTCATATGTTATAATACTATATTCAGAGAACATATAATTATATATATTTAAAAAATAAAATACTAACTTAAATGAATTACTTAACAATCACGAATAACTCTATGCCACCTTTACTGAGATTCTAAACACAAACCCAACAACCATATTTATACGTACATTAATGAAACCCCAAATACACAATAGTTCAATTATTTACTATGTGACTTTAAACAATACACACCATTTGGATCACTTCGATCGTGAATATTTAACAACTAATTACTAAGTTAATTAATTAATTAAAATAAATAAAATCACATCAAACAACATAAGCTACAATATGAAAAATAAACCAATGTTAAACATAAACATCTAGGTTTCATTTAATATTGATTTACGATTTCATTATACTCTATTACTTGACTAAGTACTTTAGAATAACAACCATTTATATATATGAATATTCTTTGTGAGTTACTTTTTGATGTATTTATAAGAGATTTATATCGTTATTTTTTCAAACCATTTATGATATATATATAGTACTCTTTTTAATTTAATTTATAAATGAAAATAAAACATCATAATAATTAGTTTTTTATAAGAATAAAATAAGATTGAATTATTATACTATCATTTGCAAGTTAGCATATTATTTATATATATATACATATATATATATATATATATATATATATATATATATATATATATATATATTAATATATATATATATATATTATATTAGGATATATAAAAAATTATATATTAAGAAGTATTACATAATTATTTAAATACATTTTAAACATTACTAATTATTATTATTATATGTCGTTGTATATAAATAATTATTGAATAATTAGTACTAATTATAATGGGTACTATTATTGTATATCGTAGAACACATAAAGAATTGATATATAATTAGACTTATTAATAATTAATATTTTTATATATATGATATATAAAGCATATATATTTAGATGTTTTGCATACTTAAACAATTAATAATAATTAGTATTGCATGTTTTAGGTCTTACAATGTAGGACATATAAAGAATTACATAATAAGAATTCTTACATAATTAGGACAATTATTATTGATGTCATAGAACATATAAAGAATTACATAATAAGAATTCTTACATAATTAGGAACATTATTATTGATTACATAGAACATATAAAGAATTACGTATTAAGAATTATTATTTGATTAAGCAAATTAGTATTGTATATTAAGATATACAAATTACTCAAAAGTGCGAATATATTTAGAAAAAGAATAATGATATAATTAGAGCTATGTGACGTAATTATATAAAGTGAATTAATAGTAAAAATAATTATAGGATAATTAATTCATTTAAATCTAATTTATAAGAAATTATTTTTAAATTATACTAATTGTATTTAAATTATAAGAACATTATTAAACAATACATTATATGTAAAATGCAAGGACGATTTATTCTCTGTAATTGATTCGTAACTGGAAAAATATAATTAAATTGCGATATAACATATTTATATATATATATATATATATACGCATATGAATACAAGGAATATACTTTTATATACATCTAGGTATCTATGTTGTTAATAATTATCTTAAATTAGTATTATACTTGTTCTTGCTTAATCTTAATTATAATTAAATTAATACGATTTATAAATTATACATTTAAATATAAGAGCTTTTATGAAATTGTATAATGAAAGAAATTGTGATTAGATAGTCACATATTATTAACTATTGTTATAATTATTATCTATTGTCATCGTCCTTTACATTTTTAGTCGTACAAATAGAAATCATACTATGAAGCATCAATTTACTAAAACTAACATTACTAAATAATAATAATACACAATTTGATAACATCCAGTCATTAATATGTTTATCATTTATTAATATATTATATTATATATATTTATATTATTTTTTATTTACCATGGCAATATATTCGTGATGGTAATTTTACAAATACGATTTTAATAATTTAATAAATACATTTTATATTATTTTATTATATGTTATTCAATATTTCATTGTTTAGATACTTTTTTCAAATTTGGTTTTGTTTTTTAATAATGTAATTTTAATTAATTAGTTAGATAATTTATAATTATTATTATTATAATTATTTGTTTATTAGATTCTATATATTGGATAAAACATATATTATATACAGTGTCAATGTATCGATAATAATTATTGATTCTATATCTTACTTTAATTTTAACAATGAATAAAATATAATACAATAATACATGAATACTATATTTATTATTGATAGTAATACAAATATAAAATAGTAATACAATTAAAAATAATGAATTGAGTAAATATAGTTTATAATATAAATTATATTTATAACAATATTGTCTATAACGATATAATAACTATTGCTATGATAATAATAACTATAATAATAATTATGGCTGCTAAATATGAAATATTGATATTATTTTGACATAAACATATATGTTATTATATGAATGAATTTTCTACACTATTTAAATTTATATTGTGAAACCAGTTAACGCAAAGTATGTTTTATAATATGTTGAGAATATTAGAATTGTTTGTATTGGTATTTATTATCAAATGCATACTACTTTAATTTTAATAATTACAGATTTATATAAAATGATCTACATTATTATTTTATTTTACTTTATTTTTCTTCAATTTTTTTTCTTGCTTTATCATATTTATTGTGTCCATTTTTATCTTTTTAGAATTATATATGTATATATAAATATATTTATATATATATATATATATATGTATACCTATAATTACCTATAGTTATATTATTGTAATTATATATTTTATAGATTATGTATGTTTCTTTTTAACTATTTAAAGATATAGTACTATTATTTAGTATTATGTCTAATTAAATATAATTTATTATAATTGCATACACCAGACGCATAATATCTAATTAATTAAGTAATACAAGAAAAGTGTAATAAATGAAAAATATAAAAAAATATAATATGAAAAAGACCAAAACCACATTAAAAATATAGATATCTAAATAATTTGAGAAATACATATTAGCGATATTTATATTTAAATTAAATATAATGTATAAAATATAATATTTTGTAAATGCTAACATAATTTGTGAAAATACAAATAATATCATGGCTTACTTTTATCATGTGTATTATAATATATGGTGTTTAATGTATATAGCTACTAAACGATATATAGTTGATCATTAAAATATATATTTTATATATATTCATAATTTACTAATATCATCTAATGTTTATATCGATCAATGTTTATATCGACTGGGCCATGGTCTACTGTTCCTGTCCTAACTCTGTGTATGAATAAACTCCGATAACCTAAGACTTAAAATAATTGTATTGGAAATTAAAATCCATATCTCTAATCTTGATAGATTATTACGATAATATACCTCAGCTATTTAAAATTTTCTCAGATACGCCTCCAAAAATGACAAACATATACTTTATACATATTGCTAATTAGTATCATCGTATGTCGTAGGACATATCAATAATGATTACATAAGTATACCTATTACAAATTAGTATGTTTTATATAATTGGGCATAAAAAGAATTATATAATATTACATAATTACATGATTAAATTACTAATAATGATCATTTATGTCGTAGCATATCTAAAGAATTACATAATATGAATTCTTACATAATTAGACAAATTATTATTGATTACATAGAACATAATAATAATTCGTATTTGATTAAGCAACTTAGTATTGTATATTAAGATATATCAATTAATCAAAAGTACGAATATATTTAGAAAAAGAATAATTATATAATTAGAGCTATGTGACGTAATTATATAAAGTGAATTAATAGTAAAAATAATTATAGATCATTAAATTCAATTAAATATAATTTATAAGAAAATTATTTTTAAATTATACTAATTGTATTTAAATTATAAGAACATTATTAAACAATAAATGATATGTAAAATTAAAGGACAATTGATTCTCTGTAATTGATGCGTAACTAGAAAAATATAATTAAATTTCTATAATAATTATCTTAAATTCGTATACTATTATCTCTTGCATAATCCTAATTATAATTAAATTAATATAATTTAAGTAAATTATATATGTAAATAAGAGTGTATGTGAAATAATATAATAATAGAAATTGTGATTAGATCGTCACACATATTTATTAACCATTGTTATCGTCCTTTACATATGTAATCGTAAAGATAGACATCATACTGTGAAGCATCCCTTTGCTAAGACAAACATTATTATACAATAATATTAATAAAATCGAGAATATCATATCAATTCATTGATGTGTTTATTATTTATAAATATATTATATTATATATATTTTTATTATTTTTTATTTACCATGGCAATATATTCCTCGCGGTAATTTTATAAATAAGATTAATTTAATAAATACATTTTAGAATAATTTTGATACTAGTAATAATATGATATACTAGTATTAGTAGTAGTTATAGTAATACTAATAATATACTACTTATATACTACATACTTAGAAGTAGTAGTAGTAGTAGTAGTAGTAGTAGTAGTAGTAGTAGTAGTAGTAGTAGTAGTAGTAGTAGTAGTAGTAGTAGTAGTAGTAGTAGTAGTAGTAGTAGTAGTAGTAGTAGTAGTAGTAGTAGTAGTAGTAGTAGTAGTAGTAGTAGTAGTAGTAGTAGTAGTAGTAGTAGTAGTAGTAGTAGTAGTAGTAGTAGTAGTAGTAGTAGTAGTAGTAGTAGTAGTAGTAGTAGTAGTAGTAACCTTGTAACCGTAGGGTTTATACACTGCAATCAACATCATAAAGTGTTTTCGGCCGTGTTTTTATATGTTGGTTGGGGTAAGCAATATTGAATAAGTGGGTTTTTAGTCTACACTTAAATAATGAAGTAGATTGTAAGCATCTTAATTTATATGGGAGGTTGTTCCATAGTTTGGGAGAGATAATCGAGAATGCTGATTCTTGTTTGCGTATGAGTTTGGTGGTAGAAGGGATTTGTAGTTTAAATGTGTTAGAAGTTTGTTGTAGTCGTGAAGAATTGTACTCAGTAAGTAGTTCAGTGAGATAATCAGGTTTGTTGTTATGGGTTGCATGATGCGTCAGTAGAAGTATTTTATAATTTATTCGCTGGGAGATTGGAAGCCAGTGGAGTGATTTCAGGTATGGAGTCATATGAATTCTAGAGTATTTTTTGATTCTAAATATTGTTCGGGCAGCGGAATATTGGAGCGAGTTGAGTCGTTTAATTGAATATTGGGGAATCGAGTTTAAGGTAGAGTTACAATAGTCTAGTTTGGGAAGTATTGTTGATACCACAAGTAGCTGGGCCAGTTCTTTAGTTATGGAAGGTCTGATCATTCGTATAGTGTGGAGTGTTTGATTTATGGATTTTGATATATTAGTTATATATTGAGTGAAAGATAGTTGAGGGTCAAGTGTGATACCGAGGTTTTTGATGTGGGATGAGTATTCTATGATGTGGTTATCTATGATTATCGGAGGTATGTGAGCATGTTTATTGTGATTGTATAGTAGCATTGCAGTAGTTGTTTGGCTATTTAGTAACAGAGAATTGGAGGATAGCCAAATTCGTATGTCATTAATGCAGTCATTTAATTTGTCGATGTTATTATTGGGTTCTGGTAGGTGGCAGTATAATTGTAAGTCATCTGCGTAAGTATGAAAGTAGATATCAGGGTAATTATCAAGTAAATGGAGTAAAGGAGAAATATATATGTTAAAGAGAATGGGCCCTAGTACTGAACCTTGTGGTACTCCACAGGTGATGGGACGAGGATCCGTTATAGAAGTATCTATGGATGTAGAGTAGGTTCTATATGATAGATAAGATGTGAACCAGTCAAGTGCAGTATTACTTATACCTATATTTTGCAGTCGACGGATGAGTATATTATGATTGATGGTGTCGAAGGCAGCCGAGAGATCGAGAAGGACAATGACTGCGGGGTGTTTATTTGGGTAGAGTTTAATTTTATTTATTATGTGAAGTAGTGCAGTTTCTGTACTTTTAGTAGTAGTAGTAGTAGTAGTAGTAGTAGTAGTAGTAGTAGTAGTAGTTGTAGTAGTAGTAGTAGTAGTAGTAGTAGTAGTAGTAGTAGTAGTAGTAGTAGTAATAGTAGTAGTAGTAGTAGTAGTAGTAGTAGTAGTAGTAGTAGTAGTAGTAGTAGTAGTGGTAGTAGTAGTAGTAGTAGTAGTAGTAGTAGTAGTAGTAGTAGTAGTAGTAGTAGTAGTAGTAGTAGTAGTAGTAGTAGTAGTAGTAGTAGTAGTAGTAGTAGTAGTAGTAGTAGTTGTAGTAGTAGTAGTAGTAGTAGTAGTAGTAGTAGTAGTAGTAGTAGTAGTAATAGTAGTAGTAGTAGTAGTAGTAGTAGTAGTTGTAGTAGTAGTAGTAGTAGTAGTAGTAGTAGTAGTAGTAGTAGTAGTAGTAGTAGTAGTAGTAGTAGTAGTAGTAGTAGTAGTAGTAGTAGTAGTAGTAGTAGTAGTAGTAGTAGTAGTAGTAGTAGTAGTAGTAGTAGTAGTAGTAGTAGTAGTAGTAGTTGTAGTAGTAGTAGTAGTAGTAGTAGTAGTAGTAGTAGTAGTAGTAGTAGTAGTAGTAGTAGTAGTAGTAGTAGTAGTAGTAGTAGTAGTAGTATTAGTTATTCGTGTCTCGGTGGCTGTATCAGACTGACTGGTTTTTGTTTTTCGAGCGGCAAAGTTCGCCCGGCTTACGGAGTCGGATTACGTCACTTGATGCCATCCATTGTTTAAACAATACAATTAAACGATTATATAACCTATATTCGCAATAATGGAAAAACATGGATATTGCTAAATCTGTAATAAGTCATTCAAAGGCAAACATGGACTATCTCAGCACAATTGCAGAGTTCAACACGTAGAGATACCAATGCCATGCTTTAGAAATAGAGCAACAGTATAACACTCTAAACAACATAAGATGGTGAATCGGAGAACATAGAGAAATGGCAAGATTGGAGGCAAATTTATTAGTTAATAAAACATCGAATATAATTAGATCTCTTAATCTATTATTAAGAATTGTCCATGTAATACAATATTTCTGTTTACAAGAATCTTATTCGTTAAGTTAAATATCTCTGTCATCTCCAAACTAGATAATACAGTATCCACACTTATTCCATCTAATACACCACATGCCTCCCTGTCCCTATCGAATTATTAATTATATAATATTAATTCACCCAAATATATTCCACTAAATAAAATAGAAGAAATGAATATTATAGAATACATTCTGGAAATAAGTAATACAAATAAGATATTCATGTGTGAAATTAGCAATGCAAAATTAATAATCCCCTCATAATTATCCCAGTATGACATCGATAGAAACTACGATAATTGTATATATAATATAAATAACATTAAGACACGATGACATCATACAGACATATCATCAACAATAAACACGGATCCACCAATTGTCATCGCAAACACGCTGCTATGCATAATAGATCTATTGTTCTTTGGCGGTACGATTAGAACTACCAGCAAAAAATCGATGGCCTCTATCCAGCGAATCACTAGACCTAGTACTTGCCAGCTACACAATGCCCGAGGAGAAGAGATACTCTATAACGGTAGGCATACTCTATTTAAGACGTCCGCTCCGCATATCTCCTGCCTAGACAAATGCTTTGAGCACAGACAGTCTGGACAAAGTCTAATTCAAGACGTATGCGGAAGATACAAACTGGCACTTATATTGAGCTTCCTAGAGGAGCCCCCAACTTTCTCCCTCTCTATAATCAATATTATAGTCATTATCATATTATAGTCATTATCATAATATAGACAATATCGGAAAGTGTTATTCGAAACTCCTTCTATGCCCATCAGCGGTCCAATATTTATCAATAGTGATATTCCGATGCCGTCAATAACTATTGCAGAAGTCGGAGCTTCTCTAAAGATTATCAACAATAGAGATCCTGGACCTGGTAAACTTTAGAAGTGTGACCTCGTCTCCATCGGCTTCCATCGATTAGAAATGATGTACAACTGTTATATACTAACCGGTATAAGCCCGTACGCTTTTAAAGTTGGTATGGTTACTTTAATACCAAAATGTAAGTTTAACGTATCTCCTAATCAGTATTGACCTATAACTCTACCATGTATGGTATCCAGGCTGTTTCACACAATGTTGACCAGTAGATTGTCGCGGGTTATAAAAGTGGGTACATTTGGGTAAATTTGGGTTCATCATCACTAAAACTCTGTGTTCTCGATGTGTCTAAGACCGTTGATTTCGTATCACATCAAGCGATAAGCGCCTCAGCTCGTCGAGTTAATACTCCAACAAAGATTATTCAATCTATCAATAGCTTATATAATAAAAATTAAAATAGATCAACAGCAATTAAAACCAAATCATGCTACCCCTGTTTCCTATTCTAATTAATTCCATGGTGGAATACTGTATCGATTGTTTGGTTGAGGTTGATGCAATTAACACCGGTCCAGCTACAGTCCCACACCTCTCATTTTCCGATGATATTGTAGTGGTTTCAGATATCATTGAGGAGTTACAGAGACAAGTCAATGTATTGACCTCCCGTTTCAACCAATGTTACCAGAATTTTGTTGTAAACCAAAAACGTGTGATGTGGGCGATCTTTCCTTAAAATTTGCCTGAAAATATCGTCGCGTTACAAGTTCTAGATTCATAACAATTTCTGGGGATTGAGACGGAGCGATTAAGCTAAACAATGATCCAATCTATTGAAATTTTACTAATAATCTTGCTAAGCTAGGTCGGGCCCCGTTACGACCTCATACTATTTATTATCTTTATTTTTTTATAAGTAAATCATTTTTTTATTTATATATAACTCTATATACCGCAAATTTAATAATACTATTGTGTATATATTACAAATAATTTACTTTCATTTATAATTTAAATAAAAAGCAAACCATTTATAAATGTTTATTTATTTATTTCTTATAACTATAGTTATTCAGAAATACTTGGATATTAGATTACAACTTATATATAATAGAAAATCAGTTATTCATTTTATACGATACTATATGCGATGTTATATACCATAATAATTATATGAATCATATAATAGAAAACATATAATGTATTCATGATGTAATATATTAGTATGTTACTAATAATTATAATTATAATTTATATGGTAAGGTTCTTAAAATAGTATATATCTTAACCAATGTGTAAGCTACACGATATTAATTTTTAATAATTCCATATATAATGAATATAACTATTAATCAAGACAATACAAATTATTTTAAAACAAATATGAAAAATAAAATAGTTTACAATAAATAATATTGATATTTTATTTAAAAATCAAATAATAAATTCTATAATTATTATTATATAATTATTAAATTTCTAATAAGTTTCTATATCCGTTCTATACACTTGATGGAAATCAATATTTCGATTTGGTAGGTCTATGATATGCAATGCGCGAAATAATAAGAACATGCTGCTATATAAATAAATAGTAATACAACTCAAAATATATACTTAGATACGTAGGAAAAGTCAGTTATGTCCTAAATAAATGTTTCTAATTATATAATATTACCAAGATAAGTTTCATGGCTTGCATTTTAACTAGAATAATATTTGATAAGCCTATAGAGATAGCATGTAAAATTTATATATACATATATATATATATATATATATATATATATATATATATATATATATATTGTCTTACCACTAAATAGATACGTATCTAAATATATGTCAACTCATCCAAACTAAAGATTATCAAAGTACTCAAATGTACTTCCAAGTATGTAGCCAATGACATAGAACTCGAGCATAGACTAGTAAAGTATTACCATAACTCGAGGAGATATTAAATGCAGTCGATGTTTTACAAAGGAAGAAACACATATGAATATATTAAATATAAGTATATTTGCATAATATATGACAACATCAAGACATGACAAAATGCAAGAAATAATCGTAATACTCCTTGATTTGCAGTAGTAACTTAAGATACCAGTTATATTTCTGATGACCAACTAATTCCAGATATCATCATTATCATAATAGCTCTACATATGTTATTCATGTTATAGTACCATTTTAACTATATTTCTTACATAGAATCGGCAATAAACAGGAAAATTAAGATTTGATATATATATTTAATTAATTCTTCAATAATATCCTTCTAAGTTATATATATATATATATATATATATATGTATGCATATATATATATATATATATATATATATATATATATATATATACGCGCAGTCTATTGCTGAACAAAAGAATGTTGACAACTAAGACAATGGTTGGAGTCCTCGTTGTGTTGGTGATTACAGAAGCTGGATGGCTCTACAACTCTGGTTGGACAGACGAGAACACATTTCGAATTCGCCCCACAATCAGTTAGTACGAATTCGAATGTTATGATCGGAGCTCGTAATTTAAACGTAAAATCATGTATTAAATATGAAGTTAAATTTAAATTTACAATGCTAATCTCAGCGACCACCATTTCACTCATTTATAATGATGGTCAATGTTGGCATAACTTTAAAAATGTTAATATGGAATTAAAATATCATTTGGATCGATGCCTATAAATAAATACAATGCACTAAATACTATATACTCAGAGAGTGTTTTTCATATAATATATACGAATGGCATGTGTTCCTATACAATTTTTGGCACGTCCAGAACTCATCGTTAATTGGACGTTGGCCATCGAAGTTAGCGTTCTACCGCGTTCCCATATAACTCCGGCATTGGAATCCCATCTCGATGTCCACCTCTCCCAGAATGTCCGGAGCACGACGGTTTATGCAAACGCGATAAACTGGGCTACGCGGCAATCTATCATCTGTTCGCCTTCATCGATCTGAATAACGATAGGAGTCTGGTGTCCGATGAAACAGACGTGCTTATTCGAAACGCACTCGGTAATACGCCCACCGCAGTGTCTCGACACGCCCACTACCATAAAGAGCACGGAGACGAGGATGGCGTCCTCCTCATGAAGGATATGTGGCGGGCGTGGACAAGTTCTGAAGGTTTATATATAGATACATATCTATAAAGTCTATATATATATATATATATATATATATACATGGGTATATATATATAAACATAATAAATTTAATGTGATATATACATACAGTATATGTTATTACAAAAGTTAAATTTGACATCATCGCTATATAATATGGCTATTGATTCCTGATAATTAATTGTAAAACATAAAGATAATTCATGGAATAAAATTGAGATACTTTAGTCGTAAAAAAATATAAATATAATACATAGTAACCAGACATACGTCATCAACTTATATGTCAAATTAGGAAGAAATGTATATATATATATATATATTTATATATATATATATATATATATATATATATATATATATCTATATATATATATATATAAATATATATATATATATATATAATTAAACAGGTAAACCTTTACTTATATACGAATTTATTAAGTAAATAATTTATATTTAATAATACTATTAAATGAAATAATTAACAGAATTATTACAGAACGTTATGTTATTCAAAATTTTAAAAATAATATAAATATAGATATATTTATATTTATATATATTTAACAATATATATCATATAGTATATAATAATGAGTCATTTAGACACGACTATAAATAGTATAGCGAATATCTAATAAATGAATAAATAATAATTGTTGAAATCATTTATAAAGATATTATTATATAACATAATGATCTATCGTAGTTAGTATGATGTTATGCAAGCCGCGATGTATAATTGATGTAAATAATATGTTATTCATTCATTTAATCAATTTATTGAAAACATTTCATTTTCATTAAAATATATTGTAGAATATAATATTAGTATATAATAATAATTCTCTGCACTGGCTATCTAAAGTATACAATTGGTCGGAAGAACGAGTAATGGAATGGCTTGTAAAAGATGTTGAACTGTCTCAGTATGAGAAGAATTTCAAAGAACATCATATAGACGGAATGGCACTTTCAAAGTTGGTTAACTAATGTTAATTAACTACTAACTAACAATAGGATATCATATTAGACTTACATTTACATTACATTTATCTTAATTAGATTTACAGATATATGCATTACTATTTCATATTTAAGATTTATACACATATATAGGTACTTTTTGCAAATAGATAATATTCTAAATTCATATTATAATATATTATGTAATATTTATGTAGAATATGTATGATATAAATATTAAATATATAATTATGAATATACAAAATAATGTATGTTGTAAGTAATCTAAAACATTTGGCAATACGCTCAATAGATATCCGCATTCTATATGTTATAATGTTTATTATTTAAAATTTTAAATCTATATATATTATACTTTAATGAAAATATTTCAATTATCTTTAAGAAGTTAGTTTATCTTCACTTATTTGAAATTTTATCATTTAAAAGTACACATTTATTTATACATATATACACGTACAATGTGCGTCGTACTATGTACAATAGCCTTGATGTTTCTTAGTGTTTATAGTTATATATATATATATGTGTGTGTGTGTATGTGTGTGTATGTGTGTGTACATTAGGTATATTCATATTCATATTTTAATTGAAACCAATATACAATGTATAACTTAATTTAAGTTTCTAAAAATAACCTATTTATGATGTGTGTATTTTGTTGTGACATACATTTATTATAACGGTAACTTTGAATCAACATCTTCGATTTTATGTTAATCTAGCAAATAATTAACTTACAGAGTGACATACTGTCGTTATTATAATTAATTCTTTAAGTCATTTAATAGGTCCCTCTAGGGCAAATTTGGTATAATTACATGCCCATTTACCATAGATTGATTGAATTATAATCATTAAATTCAGTTCCGTATACATTAATACATTATTATAAATATCCATCGTAACTAATTTCAAATTGAAGTGCATATTAGAATATTTATTAAATAAAAATTGAAAATATTTTGTATCATGTTGTGTACAATTTAGGAACATTTGTAAGAATGGAACATTCACGTGCTATTGTCAATAATATGTGCAAACATATTTAATAAAATTATATAATAATATAGCTCAGTTACTTGTTAGTAATATTAGTATATATTATTATAATCAATGTATCGGGTACAAATGCAAATTTATAAATATATTTCAATATTCCGAATACCATAATTAGCAATATGAGTTTCTTAATTTTAAACCAAATGTTTTGTAGAAAATGAAAAATTCTCTTGACTGATGTGTATTAGTGAATACATAACATTTCTAGTTGCTACTACAAAATAATCCATGATTTCAAAATAGTATTGAGAAAACCAAAGATAACATGTATTAATAGGCATCTGTATCTAATAGCAATCTAAGTTTAAAGTGTTTACCTCTAATTTATTGTATAAGATATTGATAGAAAAATGTGTTTATAGAGAATTATATCATTTGGTTTGAAATAAAGAAATTTTAATGATCTAATCATAATTATACATGTATTGGTAAATTATAATTTTTTTTAGATATTTTTATACTTATTATTACATATCGTATTTATATCTTAGTTTATTTACATTGTTTTTTTATTCAGTTTTATTTACCCGTGTTGGTGTACATATTTGATAATTATTATTTTCAATAGTTTATGACTATTCGTATTGATATTCGAGTTGA
This sequence comes from Osedax frankpressi, assembly GCA_964035775.1. NCBI lineage: Eukaryota > Metazoa > Annelida > Polychaeta > Sabellida > Siboglinidae > Osedax > Osedax frankpressi. The sequence continues at coordinate 13,175,879 of OZ038315.1, read as the reverse complement.
AATCGTTGAGTAGTTTATTACAGAGTCGTTCGTGTATCTATTAAAAATAAAAAATGGTACTTCCGGGTATTTATCTTACCCGTTGTAGAAACTTCGCCCATTGCCATTTCACATATTGATTACGTAATATTTCTCGCAGGATTACGGACATCAAGGATACATACCTGGTGAACACGTTGGGCGTAACTGACCCCGCCCACAAAAATGCCCTTCAAATAGCAGCTATCTCCGCCGTGATGTATGGAACGCCTTTGATCCGTTAGTGAAATAAAACGGTATTAGAAAACCATTGCTCGATAGGCAAGGTCAACTAGGACACATACAATATGACCTCGAGTATAAGGTAACCTTGATGTATTCTTCCACCGTGTATAATGTTAAACCTTATACATTAAGATTCAACATATGTTTATGTTAATTTATTACATCATAATTTATTAAATTATATAAACAATCGGAGTGTTCATATTTTATATCAATAATTACAATGTGTTACAATTTTTATTTATATTTTATATAAAAAAACCTAAAGTTTTAAATTAACCCTATAAAATAATGTTTTATATAAAATATAAATAAAAATATATTATGGATAGCCGATCATGAGTATTCATTGTCATAAGTATCGCACATGAAACATATATGTTCCATAGAACTATATAACTATATAATTCTATAGAACTACATTAAATTTTAAACTGGTTCCTTTGATATCCGAATCTTCTCACCTGCGAATCAACTCCGCAGCTTATCCGTTATTCGAAGCCGAGATTTTCATCGTAGTCACTTGGATTCTCGTGAGCGTTTGCTACGTCTGGAGAAAGCGATGTCGTCGCAACAGACTATTGGTCGAAGCTGCCAATCGCTCCCGTAGGGCGGCAGACGTACGTGTCATGAGGGCCGCACAACTCGAAGAGTTAGTATTCGAGGTACGGGAACTAGAGTGGCGAGTGCGCGATAACGTGAAATGGAGGGTACGGAGGAGTGGTTCATAATCCGTTAGTAAACGCTTGCTGACGTAATGGATATTAGTATAGGAAGGCGGGGCTAGGAAAAGTGAGCAATCAGGGAAGTTTTCTGTTCGATGAATATTTCTTTGTTTAGTTATATAGGTCTAGGTAGTTTTGGATGGTGTAAGCACACTGTACACTGTACGACGTACACTATACGACGTACAGTGTACGTCGTACAGTGTACGTCGTACAGTGTACACCATACATGCGATATAGAGAACGACTAATGAATACATCGCGCGATATGGGTATAGATATGTATTGATATGGGTATATATATATATATATATATATATATATATATATATATATATGTATTGATATGGGTATAGATATATATATATATATATATATATATATATATATTGGTATGGGTATAGATATATATATATATATATGTATTGGTATGGGTATATATATGTATTGATATGGGTATAGATATGTATTGATATGAGTATATATACATATATATATATATATATATATATATATATATATATATATATGTATTGTGTAATTACTTGGTTGTAAACGTGATATACTTTATATTTAAATATTATCTAAGTCATGTGTATAATATTATTAATGTGCATATATGTGTATTTGTGTATGTGTGCGTGTGTATTTATCAATGTATCTGTATATATGTAAGCATGATTGTGTCATTATGTGTGAGTTTCTGTATATGTTTGCATGTGTGTGGGATAATGTATTATAATATAACATTACAACAACACTATAATTGATAAATATTTATAAATGACATCATTTGCTATAAATATTACGTAATGTTTATATTATATAATAAGTAGTTTTTAAACGAATGTCATATGCTACATAATTTCGAGATTCTCGAAAGGAAGTGACGTAATGTTACGCAATAGGTAATGTAAGAAATGTTATGTTATGAATAAGCATAATATAACTGTAGGACTCACAATATCTATTATATTGATCATTTATGTTATTATCTTCCAAAATAAACAGTTACATCCGGGATATTTACATATAGCGTAGAAGTGATCAGGTTTAATCGCTAATCTGTATTATTAGAGTTATCATATAAAATACTTAGAATATTCTATATTACTAGTTACATGCATTATCAAATATAAAATACATCGAATTAATAATTTCTTAGTAGAGTATGAAACATGTTATTATATTATATCATAGTATTATATATCATATCATATCATATCATATATATATATATATATATATATATATATATATATATATATATTATTAGGAAACTCGGTTAATTACTTATAATGACAATATACTATTTGAGAATAATCAGTTTTTATTCCAATATAAGGGTATCATTTCTAAACTATATCATTAATAACGATTTGTTAAAACATTGTTTTTATTATTTAACTTAATTACTCCGCAGCGAACTTGATTTTATGGAGACCGACGGAAAGGAGATTTTTCGAAAAAATCCGAATTCAACAATGCCGTTTAACGATTTGTCAAGAAATCGGAAAATAAAGATTTCGGAGTAGAGATTATCTGGAGTTTGTTAGGGAACATTGACGGGACAGACTGTATATGGAGACATAAGGATATGGTATTTGTGTCATGGTAACGAAGGTGTTGTAATTTTCAAAGAAAACAGAGTTTGGGTGTTGAGAATCGTGGTCAGAATAGTAAAATATATATATATATATATATATATATATATGTATATATATGTGTGTGTGTGTGTGTATGTGTCTGCTGGATTACCAATAGTCACATTACCAACGACACTACCAGAAACTATTCTTATTTAATATAAACACTACTCTTATTGGAAGTTATTATTATACATTCAAAGTTATATAAATAAAATAATATTAAAACGACTACTTGCATATATAATTGTATTGTCACTTAACATATGTAATCGTGGTGTGCTCAGTAAATAGAGGAAGTATACAGTGTATACTATATACTCTATAATATAGATTAAGGTGTTTTTAAATAACAAAATGACCCTTGATACATACAGGAGCTTTGATTTTATGATGGGTTATGTCTTTAACTTTCAAAATATATAATTTATGTTGAAATCTGATAAGTATTCATCATCCTATTGACTTTTGAAAAAGTATATTATTGATGTTTATATGTGATTTTATAGAAATTCCTTAGCAACGGAGCATTTTTTTTTGAGATATTCAATATTAATCAAAACATTGTTAAACGCGGGAATCAGAATTTAAATAATATTTAAAACAATTATAACAAAAAAAAAATATTTCTTATCTAAGTAATAAATAAATATTATTATTATTATGCATCTGATATTTACTATTTATTAAATTTCTATTATTATTATAAATTTAATATTTAATTATTTCTAATTTAAAAATTACTTTATTATTGATTAAATAAATGGTCATTTATATTGATTAGTTATTTTAAATATAATAGTTCTCACTATAACATTAATTCGGAATATTGTGTAAATAAAGTAAAATGTACTTCATTCAAATAAGTTATTAGAATATATATATATATATATATATATATATATATATATATATGTATGTATATAAATATATATATATATATATATATATATATATTATAAATACATTAAGTAATAATAAGAGTGTTTAATCGTAGTAATATATAAATGTCGATATAAATACATATATATTATTATAAACCATTAATAATTTAAATATTATCAAATCCTAATTATCCTTATATCCATATATAAGTTACAATCAATTATTAAGATGGTGACGTATATTATAATCATTGTTTATACTATAAAACATGTATACGTATATAGTAAATGAATTAAAATAATAATTAGGATATAATACAAATATACCATTTTGGTATTTGTATTGTTTAAAAAAGAGGTGGATGACCAACTTTACACACATATATGATGAAAAAATTATAATTTTAATAAAAAAATGTATTCATAATAAACATATGTATATTTAAATTGTTATAGTGACTATTTTTTAATTTGACAATATTTTGATAATAATATAATAATACATAAATATGTACAATTTTATAGATTCTTATTTATTATGTTGGATATGTTAATCTATCCAGATTCAAATGTAATATAAATTAGTGTACAAAGTAATATTTGTTTTTTTTAATCAATCCAGGTTCAAATGTAATATAAATTAGTGTACAAAGTAATATTTGTATTAGGTTATGCCTATGTATACATGACTACGTTTAACCAACGTTTAACCAAAGTTACATTGATACGTTTTATTTTATATACATTTAGGGAACATCTTATTGAAAAAATTAGTGTACGGGATCTTTATTTTAGGGAACAAATTCATTTTATTTCATATGTATTCAAATTAGAGAGCATCTTCATGGACAATGTACATGGGACATAGTGACCAAACCCCTATTTTTATAGCGTGTTTTAAAAAATAAAATTAATTTATATAAAAGATATTCTAATTATATATTAATATGTGATAAAATAATATATGATACAATTAAGAAAACTTTAAATATATATATATATATATATATATATTAATTAATATACCAATTAATCAAAAAATCTTATAATAATTATATTAATCTTATAATAATGTAATACAGTATTATTTTCGAAATATTTATAATATAACAAATGGTAAAATACATGTACTTATAATAAGTTAAAATTAATATTTAATTTGATTGATAACAACTATAATAATATGAACTATATTAGATATTATATGCAGTAACTTTAAATAATGTACATATCGTGCGGATACATAATGTAAAATAGTCTAATATTTGTATAAAATAACAATTAGAAAATAAAGTAAATCTTCAAATGAACACGTGTTCATTGATATAGTGAATAACATATATTATGATGTCATCATATACGAATCAGTTGATAGGCGGGCGTTTATATTGCACAATGTAGCGTAATGCATGGTTATTGCATAACATTAGTACACAATAAGAATCTATTATTGCATAAGAATCTATTATCGGAACAGCGAGCGAAGCTGGGAGGGCTCTAAGGAGGACATGAATGCCTTCGTTACCGTTTTCATTATGCAATCATGATCATTATTATTATTACTGTCACCACTGGGCACGCTTCGGTAGATCGGCCGACAAACTACGCCCACCGAGACCTCCGAGCAAGCGGCGTCGCTATTAACTGACCATCGCGGTCATTCGGCTAATTAGAGAATGGCCCGCGGCCGCGCAGCGAACCCATTGTGATATAAACGGTTCTTTCGGCGTAAAATCGAGTTAACAGCATATGAATGGCAGGGAATTACGGTCATTCGAATGAAGGGGGTTTGACCATTACAAGAGAATTGCGTGCATCTCTTGCGGGAACAACGAATAACGGGTGGATTCGGCTTACCACCTGCGTGTAGTGTACGTTATGCTTTTCTTTTAAACTGTGTATTATTAACCCGTGTATTATCTAGTCATTTCCTGCGGTATTATGATATTGCATTGTATTGAAGCGTACTTATACATGTTATGGTATTTATTGTAATCGGGTGACATGTACGACGTACATGTCACCCGATTGTACGTTAGATCTCTAGAAATATACCAGGACTGTTTTCATTGTATCCATTGTTCTACATTCGGTATTGGCATTCCATTTTAGTATGCAACGTTTTATAATATGTATACAAATCTGTAACATAATTATATTATAAATAATATCTGTATTAAAAAATAACAGAATACTATATATTATATTATAATATATATAATAGAATTATAGAAATGTATGTATTATATAAATATATAACTCTTATATTATACACAGGATGGATATTACATAATATATTGTTGATATAACCAATACATTATATAATAGCATACATAATAATAAATATAATTATCGTGTTTTAAAATATCTGCCTTATTCTTGACAATTGTTTATTTATTAAAAATATAATATTCTTTAATTAATATTCTTAATAAAACTAATTAATAACATAGTAATCTACAAAAGTATCACTGTACAAGTAAGCTTGGGTATTTATAATATATAAATAAAGTTTTAATATTTGACCAATACTGTAGTTTATTGTACATTATGTTGTAATTAGCGTATGTTATAGTCCAAAATAAAAATATATGTATATGTTGCATGTATATACATTAAATATAATAATATATTATTCATTAATCCTCATGATATATGTTAATTATGATGTGAAATTGCATTATTATTAAGTTTGTTTATTTTATGTTAAATTATAGTATATGAGCATATAGTGGATTAATATAATGTTACAATTATAATACTTCTATCGTCTACACAAATACACACACACACACACACACACACACACACACACACACACACACACACACACACACACACACACACACATATATATATATATATATATATATATATATATATATACATATATATATATATATATATATATATATATATATATGCTAAATTATAATATATAATATATAATCACATATACTCTATGAATTGTAATATATTGTGATATCTCAGATAAAGATAATATAATATATTATATAATTATGAATTGTGAATTAGTAATCAATATTCAACTCACAGCAAACATTACATGCAAATATTATTTTTTATTTTTTTTTAACACGGCAAAGTATTTTTTACAAGACTATTACATAGCTTATGAGTAATGTCTGTAATAACTCGGCAATGAGCATTATTCAATATATATATATATATATATATATATATATAATTATATAATATTATATTATATTGGCACAATTACGTAGCGTATTATTGTTTCACCGAGACAATCGGATATTGTATTATCGACTACATAGTAATTATAGTTGATATGATTGATTATTAAACTAAATTGATGTGGGTATATAATATACCATGCTAAAGTATTGAATTAACATACGTATATATATATATATATATATATATATATATATAACGGTTAATTAGTATTAGTATTCAGTTATTTAATATTATTACGATGCTAATAGTTTAGCTATGATAGCGAACTATGCATGTGATATTCTAACAGTTATAAAAGATAAAGCTAAAGTTATTGAAACTCTACTTCTAGATACCTTAACATGTAAATCACAATAATTATGGATTTCAATTTTGAAAAATGGTATCCATTGGAAAAATGCAAAAACGAAATATATCTTAATAAGTTCGGATTATAAATTTAGCTACAAAAGTGATATATTTATATATAAAATAATTGTCACACTTTCTGATTTCGCCGTATCTCTTTGCCAAATAATTAAAATTAGTTTAAAATATGATATCTTGTTTATTACACATGCGTTATGTTTTAGTATTCAATATTCCTAAATGACAAATAATTTACCAAATAGAGTAAAATAATTGACATCTTTTAGAATTATTGTTAAATTGGGAAATCCGAAATAATCTTAATAATCAGATATTTGGTTACTCATTAGAGCTCTCCAATTATTTGCTTCCTAGGACATTAATACAAATATATTTTCAATACATTTTCAAAGCCAAATAAAAATCAACTATGTCATCAGATATCGAGTGTCCTCAATAATTAGCTGTCAATTTCTTTTTAGCTAACTTTTCGATTAAAGATATAAGTCGACAGAATGGTTATTTGTACTCGAATTAGGTATTTAAGTATAAGATTAGCACTAACTTACGATGCATCCGTTGTTATAAATTATTAACGTATTATGCATAGGCGGATTTAAGAAACTACTCAAGCAACTTTCACAGTTGTCTTCGAATTTCTATTGGTATATTTACCAACACTTTATTTCTTACATCTAATCTAATCTAAAAATCTTCATACTTTTCTTTAGCATCTGTTTCAATTAGTATCTAGTTCAAATAAATGTTTTGCCATCTAAAATATTTTGGTTTGAAAGAGAAAATATGTCTAAATATTTGAAGTAACATTACACTTTTAGCAACATGTTATAAATAATGAGCAAAATATACTTATATTATATATATACATATAATATTCAGCAAATTATACAATATAATCTATAAAACTATTTATACTATTAATTTAATAAATGTACCTAAATTACAGGTTGACTATTTATGGATATTTATATTTAGGATAATAATAAGTTTAACATTAATATCTCTGAAAATCTCAATAAGATATAAAATACAAACAAAATTGGAAGTAGGTTATCTTCAGTTTACAATCTTAGTTTTTGATTAAAAGAAAATAATACTATCATGGCAATACTTTAGTTTCGAGGTAGATAAACATCGCGAAGAAAACATTCTGAAATAAACAATTTGTAACATTTGTTTTATCTTATAAACTTAGTATTTTATTCATTACCATATATGTTTTTATTAATTTATTATATTTAACAGTTTATTTATATATTAGTGCATTAGCCCATTTTAACCATATATCCATATTTTATTATCTTATCTTATCATAATTTAAGAAATTTAACAAATTATTTATTAATATTTAAAGACGTTATACTCTATGACGAGGAGATAAATTAAACTTTTAAAAATTTAATATCAATCCTAACCTTCTGATACAAGCCAATTTATATATATGATTACTTGAATAACTATATATATATATATATATATATATATATATATATGATAAATACAATATTTTAAGAATTTATTATAGTTTTGTACTAAAATGATTATTCAATATTTTATAAAATCCTGTTATCATATACATCATTAAGATGAAATTGTAATAAAAGCTGTAAATATGATATTTGCACATAATGACAGTATTAATAATCGTGCGTGATAATTACGGGTATTATTGTAGACCCAACAGGGGGCACGTGACGTAAGGATAGATATGAAGCCGAGAGAATGAGTAACCGGATATTAAAGTGTTAATTTGTGTTACAGTCATTATTCGTTATATAATATATTATTTTATTAAAACATCATATATATATATATATTTCTATTTCTCTATATCGCTCTATCTCTCTATCTCTCTCTCTCTCTCTCTCTCTCTCTCTCTCTCTCTCTCTCTCTCTCTCTCTCTCTCTCTCTCTCTCTCTCTCTCTCTTCTCTCTCTCTCTCTCTCTCTCTATCTCTCTCTCTCTCTTTCTCTCTCTCTCTCTCTATCACTCTCTCC
>OZ038315.1:13060364-13166576 GCA_964035775.1 Osedax frankpressi | reverse complement strand
TCTCAATATATGTATGTGTATATTATACTAATCAGTAAAAGATAGAAAGATATATAATATATATATATATATATATATATATATATATCATGAGTTTAATTGTTCTAACGACTTCTATTATTCAGTGTCACGAGAGTCATCGTAATGTCATCTCATTGTTGTCGTCATTACAAAGCAGACGACGACTGCATTGTCCTCTTCGTTGTATTGTTCCGCCGAGGATGTATAGCTAGGCGACGTTACTGGACTGTAGTTACTGGACTGTGGGTTTATCATGTGTCTGAGATGGACACTGACTGCGCATCATGTAGTGGTCAATAGCTAGTCAACATAGTTTACATACGTGGCTTAAACTAGTATACGTATAATGTATAATACGTTATAATGGTAATATATATATATATATATATATATATATATATATATATATATATATTCGTAGAGAGAACTCCGATATCGTTAGTTTCAGAATTGCAATGTGAAGTGTGGTACGGTTTGCTGTAGATACATTAATGTTTAGTCATACAAATTACGGTAACAAAAACGAGGTATTTTTTGATGGGCACGTATAATATTAGTTGTACATGCTAATAACGTTAGGCATGTATAAGGGTTACCCATTAGAGTATCATGAACAATACGTATATTCAAGTAGTATGGAAGGTAAGTGTTACTTTATAGAGTAAAGGTAATACCTTATCAACTGTAGTAAGAAGAAATACGGGAATCGATATGGAGTTACGAAGTTGGTCTAGTCTGGAGTATGTTCCTAAAGGTCGAATTCATGAAGATAGAGAGGATGATAAATATGTACAAAAAACAATTATTGATATTCATTGTTATACATTATTACTGTAAATTAATATATTCAACCCTTATAAAAGTAATTATATATAAGAGTATTAGCTGTTAATCGCCGTATAAATATAATATAAGTATAAAGTTAAAATCTATGAATTAATGTATTCATAGTTAACTATAACGATAACATGACCTGTCTGGTATTATATAATAATATCTTACAAATATAGTATAGATATTACATAATTAAATAATATTATTAACCTTAGAATATAATTCATATATGTTAAATAATATAATTATAATATGTAATTATATCATCGTATATGATTGTATAATATAATTACATTGTTATGGTTCTATACTAAATTGATTACATAAAGATAATAATTAAATATCTAATGACAATACACAATAGCATACATTGGGACAACAATACATAGTAATATTATATCTAATTAATTAGATCTAATGTAACACCATAATATAGATTAAGTGGAACATGCAATATGGAAAATGCACTTATAATTGAATACAACATTAAAATTCACATTCAATTGTCACAATCTTAATTAATAAACAATGATAAATTAATTCACGAAAGTAAATCAAATTATTTAATCAACAAATATTCATACACGTAGACACACGCATACATATACACCCACACGCATACTCACATATACATATAAAAACATAACACACACAAACACATATATACTGCCGGCATACGAAAACTCTGTCAAACATATATTTGTATATTTACATACACACGCATACATATTCACACGCACAAAATAAGATTCTTTAAATATATGTATACACCCACACCTAACTCTTATGGCATAGTGGTACATACTTATGTTAGTAGTGTTTGTACTCTTAACGGCCCCTAATAATCAGTAGTTCTTCGTAATTAAATATGACGTAATTATAAGTACATTTGATCTCATTACACGATAGTTCCTACTTGTGAATACTATCTCCCAGAGAGTAAGTTGAAATGTAATTATTATTGCGTCATCTTTATATCAATAATTGTTTTACATGATATATATATATATATATATATATATATATATGTGATATGTTCAGATCGGATCTTCATATATTCTTATATGTTTACTTTGATTGTTGTATTTAGTGAAATGTATTATTAATACATTCATAAATATATTAATATTCTCTTATTTGGTAAATAATTTAACTAAATTTGTATTTATTATAACTATGCATCGTTATATTTAATTATTATAGTGGTCAGTTGATATCTTTTGTGATAATATATATGTATAACGATGATATACATCTATAATATTCAGTAAAAGTAAGTTTTCTTTTAAAAAGTAAATAATACATATTATATTAAAAAACTATAAAGGTATAATATATCGTATATTGATTATCTATTGTGGTGATTAATTATAAATACATAATAGGTTATTGATTGCCTCCTAGAATGTATACTACACTTGAACCATACGATGGTATAGAATAGACAAGACATTGTCAAATACCACCGATGTCCGACAGAGATACCATTATCTCTATTTACCGTCATACAAAACTATAGGCATTGTCAAGATGTCTGATTATTAGTCGTTAATAGATGTTCGCAGATGACCAGTCGGTAATTACTAGTGGCCGGAGTGTCGGAGTGAGAGCTGCTCCGGCTGGTCAAGCCGTTAGAAGTGGTATATTTGGCGGGGAGAGTATAAGGAATGGTATTGCGGTCCACTGCTGGTCATTCGAACGAATATCGACCGATAACGCATTGTCCTGATTTCATTAATTATTGTTAATAACATATCCTGCATCTGTTACGTCATCGTACCGCCACAAAGCGCCTATTGTTGAGAGCGGCATCTCCCCGGCATGTCATTGTATTAGGTCCTTCGACAAGCATCGACATACGCACGCACACATTTATACATAGGCACATATTTACACACACACACACGCACACATTTACATAGGCGCACATTCACTCATAGACACACATTCATGCAAACGCACACATTCACACACACACAAACACATTCATATAGGCACACATTCACACACACACACGCACACAATTACACATACGTACACATACATATATTAACATATTATTAGACCCCTCTCGTTCGACTCTAACATCTCACTACACCTCTAATTAAACATCTCACTATAATTCTCACTAAACCTCTCACTAAACCTCTCACTAAACCTCTCACTAAACCTCGCACTATATCTCTCACAAAAATCCTCATTAAACTCCTCACTAAACCTCTCACTAAACCTCTCACTAAACCTCTCACTAAACCTCTCATTAAACCTCTCACTAAACCTCTCACTAAACCTCTCACTAAACCTCTCACTAAACCTCTCACTAAACCTCTCACTAAACCTCTCACTAAACCTCTCACTAAACCTCTCACTAAACCTCTCACTAAACATCTCACTAAACCTCTCACTAAACCTCTCACTAAACCTCTCACTAAACCTCTCACTAAACCTCTCACTAAACCTCTCACTAAACCTCTCACTAAACCTCTCACTAAACCTCTCACTAAACCTCTCACTAAACCTCTCACTAAACCTCTCACTAAACCTCTCACTAAACCTCTCACTAAACCTCTCACTAAACCTCTCACTAAACCTCTCACTAAACCTCTCACTAAACCTCTCACTAAACCTCTCACTAAACCTCTCACTAAACCTCTCACTAAACCTCTCACTAAACCTCTCACTAAACCTCTCACTAAACCTCTCACTAAACCTCTCACTAAACCTCTCACTAAACATCTCACTAAACCTCTCACTAAACCTCTCACTAAACCTCTCACTAAACCTCTCACTAAACCTCTCACTAAACCTCTCACTAAACCTCTCACTAAACCTCTCACTAAACCTCTCACTAAACCTCTCACTAAACCTCTCACTAAACCTCTCACTAAACCTCTCACTAAACCTCTCACTAAACCTCTCACTAAACCTCTCACTAAACCTCTCACTAAACCTCTCACTAAACCTCTCACTAAACCTCTCACTAAACCTCTCACTAAACCTCTCACTAAACCTCTCACTAAACCTCTCACTAAACCTCTCACTAAACCTCTCACTAAACCTCTCACTAAACCTCTCACTAAACCTCTCACTAAACCTCTCACTAAACCTCTCACTAAACCTCTCACTAAACCTCTCACTAAACCTCTCACTGAACCTCTCACTAAACCTCTCACTAAATATCTCACTAAACCTCTCACTATACTTCTCACCAAACCTCTCACTAAACCTCTCACTAAACCTCGCACTATATATCTCACTAAACTACTCATTAAACTCCTCACCAAATATCTTACTAAACCTCTCACTAAACCTCTCACTAAACCTCTCACTAAACCTCTCACTAAACCTCTCACTAAACATCTCACTAAACCTCTCACTAAAACTCTCACTAAACCTCTCATTAAACTCCTCACCAAATATCTCACTAAACCTCTCACTAAACCTCTCACTAAACCTCTCACTAAACCTCTCACTAAACCTCTCACTAAACCTCTCATTGTACCAAGACAATAACAAAGTTTCAACAAATTCAATTAAAATGTATATTTAAATATTTTGAATTAAATTTATAAATTATATAATTATCATACATTATATAATTGTATTACAAATGGATAATATAATATTATATAATATGTTTTGATCTTCAGACAAAATAAGTATTAATTTATATCAATATAGTAATATGTATAATATGTCGGTCCTATAGGTGGAATATATCTAAATATAAGTATTTCTGATGATATCATGTACTTATTATTATATACTAAATGTAAACTCAGAAACAATATTATCACATAATTAATTAGCATATATTATATTATATGTATCATAGGTGAATATTCTAATAGATTTGTAATATATAATTAATTATACCAAATTACTTATTACTTAAAGTATATTATCCCTATGGTTTGGGTGCTCAGTTAATACAACATACAAGATATACATATATCATTACTAGGCTTATACTTTAGTCTTCACGAATATCTGGATATCAATATACTGTATATTGTAAATCTACCTCTATTATTATCATTTATTGTCAATGCGACGATGTGGCAATATTACGCAATTCGGAGAATCCGTAATGGATTATGGATATATGATAAATAGGATTAGCAAAACTTGGTGAGGTTGTAGTACATACGTTGACCAATGTGGTCAGTTATGTCGCTAGAGCAATGTTCGTAATTACATTGTTACCGAGTATTGTTTTCTGGTCTGCAGTGTGGGATTGAAATAACTCCACCCCATCTCACATAACCTCTGCAATCACTTATTCCTTCATGATATCATCATACACTCTTATTTTTCTACAGCCTCTATTAATATAAAGTATCGATATACATATATATATATATATATATATATATATATATATATATATATATATATATATATATATGCATATATATGCATATATACATATACATATATTCATTAATGGTATAATTAAATTATATTCATAATTAAGCTCTGGATAATTAATATTTGTATAATTAATTAAGTATTAACAAATAATCGAATATCATTAATCTTTTATAATTAATTGAGACTGTTAATATAGTGATAAGCTAATGTAGTATTGTTAGATAATTAATTCCTATTACGTATTTATATTGTCGTATTACTTTCTAAATATTTGAAAAATCCCAAATCGTAATTATATGTAATTAATTTCAAGGTTGGAATTATATATTTGAATTTCATCAATTACATCTACAACTTTTATTTACGTGATTAACTATATGTATTGCGTAAGACCGCATGAGTTTAATTACTACTACATATTTCTTAAATATTAAAAAATACTATATACAAAATAATTTCATAAAATCATTAATATTGTATAATAATTGAATGTGAATTTTTTATATATACCCCGAATAACTATTATATTGTGTAACTATTTAATAATAAACTTAGATAAAACTATAGTATTATAATTAATAATTTAGATATGCATTATGTATATATATATATATATATATTTTGAACAAATTTTAAACCTTATTTTTAAGTAATATAATTGAATATTTCCATTTAATTAATTAAATATTAATATTGTAGAATATTATTAACTAAATAATGATTTGATTATTTAATAATTGTATAAAGAATGCAATTTTATTAATAAAAGTTAAATTTACTTTTGAAGAAGTAATTAACTATTAAATATTAATACTTCAAATCTATATGGAATTATATTATATAGTGTAGGTTTAATAAACTTGATATATAATAGTATATTATAATAAACTGTATCCCGGATTTAGCATAAAAAACTACAGTTTTTAATAAACACTATAAAAATAAATGAGTATTTAATATAATAAATATTTAATAAAGTGTGATATATTAAAAATATTGAAAATCTTACAACTATACTGATAGGCTATTCCGTTATAATCGATATAATCTCTTTTATAACTAGTTAATAATAATATGTCCAATTGTAATAGCATACACTTAATACAGAAAAAAGGTCAATCAAATCTATAAAAAAGGTAACATTCATTTGATTATGAAATATAGTTTATGCTTTTTATGTAAATTCACGAAGACTTCATTATATAACAAATTCTATATTTAATCAAAATTCCACCGATAACTTCCACCGGTAACTTCCACCGGTAACTTCCACCGGTAACTTCCACCATTTCCCAGTGTGTCAGATGCTTCTAATCGGAAACAATGCTTACATGCTTATATATAAATTGATGTTTATATGTTGGTTTGTATAGGAGCATAACTGTTGCACGGTGCATTGTGTAAATGGTATTATTAGATCGATTCTCTAACCGAATGAATGGGTAGGCCGCCGTACAATGTGCTCACAATGGAGCCATTGTAGTCGGCCTAGGCGGGTACGACGGCTACTTCCCTATACTCGTCAAGTGAAGACGTCGTTCCGGAAGCTGGTGACAATAAATCCAGTTACGTCGCGACTAGCGGTGACCGGGTAAAGTGGTTGTATCTCGATCGGTTTAGGTTCGAATGGAAGCCACGGAATTCAATGAGATATTCGGAGATTCGATGAGATGTTGTGAGATTCGGCGAGATGTAGTGCGATTCGCCGAGATTTTGATTTAATCGGCTTACAGCTGGCCAGTGTCTTTGAAACTATTGTATGGTGTTTGTTGTAGTAAGTTAATTTATTGTTAAGTTCGCTATAGACATTCGACGAAATGCCTGATTTGCCATATAAGTACATAACCATATTCTAACATACAATAGACATAAATATGCATGCCCCATCACTTGCGTATGTAGGATCTAATCGTGGTGTCATGATTAACATTACTATCCTACTCTGAATACAATCGAATCTAATTAATGTACCAACCAACACGATAGGAAGATATACACACATCTTAAATATGTATTTATATTGGGTACATCGTAAAATTATATTTTATTATTTAATCAGAAAAATATATTATTTATGCTTTTAATAGGTTTTGTGGTTTTAAGATATATTGCATATTTCCTTTATATACTCTTAGCATAATTACTTAGAATTGTTAAGTTACTAAGGATTGGTAAGTATTGTTAAGTCACTCACTAAATTACTTACGATAATTTTATTATTAGTAAATTAAAATGCCTCAATATCCACTTAAAACAGGATAAATTAAAATATTTAATTTATAATTAATTTATAAAATATATCTAAACTTTCGTAATATGTGAAATAATGCTAATAATGATATTAACAAGTTAATTACATACAATCAGCTATACACACTTACATGTAATATATATATATATTTATGTGTATTTATTCTTAGCTCAAAATCAACCTTACAATATAATCCAATTATATTAAAATAATGATATAAATTTTAATTTTTTATTATGAAATTATGCATACACAACTGGAACATAAATATAGTATTCTTTAACAGAAGAAATAATATTAATTCTTAAGAAAGGCACTTACTAAAAATTAAAAAATACTATTTACAAATGTATAATAAATTATAAGTTTCCATGGAATTGTTTATTGATGAGAAATATTTCTAAATCTGAGTTAATTTTTTTTATAATATTTTTTTAATATGATATAATATAAAAGCTAAAATGATATAAAAGCTTAATATGATATAATAATATACTATATAATACTGAAATAGTATCAGTATCATTATAGTAAACTATATTATGTAAATATATTTAAATGATTATTACTTATTACTTTCAAATCCTAAAGCTTCTATATACTTTTCATGTAAATGTGTTGTTAATAAATATCTATAAATTCAAATTCATATATAATATATAGTTTGGCTATAGAAGTATCCGTCACGTAAGAAATAAATTAATACATCTTAATATAGCTTATATATAATATACATATACATATATATATATATATATATATATATATATATATATATATATATATATATATATTTATTAAAATTCCATACACTTTTTCGTCGATACGGGGCGTAGTTGATTTACCACAGTTAGTATATATATATATATATATATATATATATATATATATATTTATATATATATATATATATTCAAATACAAATATCAAACATATATACATAAATAGTATACATATATCATATATAATATATAATACAATATAAATAAACTGTTCTGGTTAGTTTAAATCGAATCGTCATAATTATTTAATTTCGTTTTATCTAATAGATGTACCATTCTAATCTTCTTCCTTTGACTATTTCATCTCCAATTTCAACATTCGTATATTAATAATATATACACTTTTGTTTCCGCTCATATCATTTCCGATATCTCTCCTAAGACCAACACTATCTACTCCTGAACATATCATCATACTACTCTTATATACTCATATATCTCCGCTAGTGTATATACACCACTGAACCCGGTGCCGTACCATGTATGTCTTAATATACCGGTAAACTATCTCCATAGTGTATAGCACACAGCGTAAATCTTATTCTATACACAATGCACATTGTAATCTTATGAATATATTTGGGAGGTAACAATAACAACATCGCAGACTAACAATACGGAATCAAGTCGAGTTGTTTCCGGCCTCCCAATCGTCGGGAATAGAAGTAGGCGTGGCCGAGATACGGTCGACGTAGCGGTGGGATCATGAGGCGGTTGAGGATGAGAGCGGGAGGATGGGGACGTCTAACGCACGACACCACTAAACGCCTTGGCGAAAACAGTTCCGAGGCGATTGTCTAAAGCCGACTACTAATTCGTTTAGCGGTTTAAAACGTCGGCGCCGTTTCCTAGGGATGTCACGCCATCACGCGATGCATTCGGCGAAGTGAATATCGGGGAGAATAGTATGACGAATTGTATGACGAATTGTACGGTGAATGGTGGGGAGAATAACGGGAGAATATTGATGAGAAAAATGTGACCATTTATATGAAGAATTGTTTGATGAATAATAGAGAGCATAATGGTAGAATAGTTAAAGGCAAGTGTATGGATATTGGACAAATAGTGTGGAGAATTATATGATAAATTGTATTATTAATAGTGGACAGAATAGTGAAGAGAATAGTGAAGAGAATAGTGAAGAGAATAGTGAAGAGAATAGTGAAGAGAATAGTGAAGAGAATAGTGAAGAGAATAGTGAAGAGAATAGTGAAGAGAATAGTGAAGAGAATAGTGAAGAGAATAGTGAAGAGAATAGTGAAGAGAATAGTGAAGAGAATAGTGAAGAGAATAGTGAAGAGAATAGTGAAGAGAATAGTGAAGAGAATAGTGAAGAGAATAGTGAAGAGAATAGTGAAGAGAATAGTGAAGAGAATAGTGAAGAGAATAGTGAAGAGAATAGTGAAGAGAATAGTGAAGAGAATAGTGAAGAGAATAGTGAAGAGAATAGTGATGAGAATAGTGAAGAGAATAGTGAAGAGAATAGTGAAGAGAATAGTGAAGAGAATAGTGAAGAGAATAGCGAAGAGAATAGTGAAGAGAATAGTGAAGAGAATAGTGAAGAGAATAGTGAAGAGAATAGTGAAGAGAATAGTGAAGAGAATAGTGAAGAGAATAGTGAAGAGAATATTGATGAGAATAGTGAAGAGAATAGTGAAGAGAATAGTGTAGAGAATAGTGAAAAGAATAGTGAAGAGAATAGTGAAGAGAATAGTGAAGAGAATAGTGAAGAGAATAGTGAAGAGAATAGTGATGAGAATACTAGTGAGAATAATGAAGAGAATAGTGAAGAGAATAGTGAAGAGAATAGTGAAGAGAATAGTGAAGAGAATAGTGAAGAGAATAGTGAAGAGAATAGTGAAGAGAATAGTGAAGAGAATAGTGAAGAGAATAGCGAAGAGAATAGTGAAGAGAATAGTGAAGAGAATAGTGAAGAGAATAGTGAAGAGAATAGTGAAAAGAATAGTGAAGAGAATAGTGAAGAGAATAGTGAAGAGAATAGTGAAGAGAATAGTGAAGAGAATAGTGATGAGAATACTAGTGAGAATAATGAAGAGAATAGTGAAGAGAATAGTGAAGAGAATAGTGAAGAGAATAGTGAAGAGAATAGTGATGAGAATACTAGTGAGAATAATGAAGAGAATAGTGAAGAGAATAGTGAAGAGAATAGTGAAGAGAATAGTGAAGAGAATAGTGAAGAGAATAGTGAAGAGAATAGTGAAGAGAATAGTGAAGAGAATAGTGAAGAGAATAGTGAAGAGAATAGTGAAGAGAATAGTGAAGAGAATAGTGAAGAGAATAGTGAAGAGAATAGTGAAGAGAATAGTGAAGAGAATAGTGAAGAGAATAGTGAAGAGAATAGTGAAGAGAATAGTGAAGAGAATAGTGAAGAGAATAGTGAAAAGATTAGTGAAGAGAATAGTGAAGAGAATAGTGAAGAGAATAGTGAAGAGAATAGTGAAGAGAATAGTGATGAGAATACTAGTGAGAATAATGAAGAGAATAGTGAAGAGAATAGTGAAGAGAATAGTGAAGAGAATAGTGAAGAGAATAGTGAAGAGAATAGTGATGAGAATACTAGTGAGAATAATGAAGAGAATAGTGAAGAGAATAGTGAAGAGAATAGTGAAGAGAATAGTGAAGAGAATAGTGAAGAGAATAGTGATGAGAATACTAGTGAGAATAGTGAAGAGAATAGTGAAGAGAATAGTGAAGAGAATAGTGAAGAGAATACTAGTGAGAATAATGAAGAGAATAGTGAAGAGAATAGTGAAGAGAATAGTGAAGAGAATAGTGAAGAGAATAGTGAAGAGAATAGTGAAGAGAATAGTGATGAGAATACTAGTGAGAATAATGAAGAGAATAGTGAAGAGAATAGTGAAGAGAATAGTGAAGAGAATAGTGAAGAGAATAGTGAAGAGAATAGTGAAGAGAATAGTGAAGAGAATAGTGAATAGAATAGTGAAGAGAATAGTGAAGAGAATAGTGAAGAGAATAGTGAAGAGAATAGTGAAGAGAATAGTGAAGAGAATAGTGAATAGAATAGTGAAGAGAATAGTGAAGAGAATAGTGAAGAGAATAGTGAAGAGAATAGTGAAGAGAATAGTGAAGAGAATAGTGAAGAGAATAGTGAAGAGAATAGTGAAGAGAATAGTGAAGAGAATAGTGAAGAGAATAGTGAAGAGAATAGTGAAGAGAATAGTGAAGAGAATAGTGAAGAGAATAGTGAAGAGAATAGTGAAGAGAATAGTGAAGAGAATAGTGAAGAGAATAGTGAAGAGAATAGTGAAGAGAATAGTGAAGAGAATAGTGAAGAGAATAGTGAAGAGAATAGTGAATAGAATAGTGAAGAGAATAGTGAAGAGAATAGTGAAGAGAATAGTGAAGAGAATAGTGAAGAGAATAGTGAAGAGAATAGTGAAGAGAATAGTGAAGAGAATAGTGAAGAGAATAGTGAAGAGAATAGTGAAGAGAATAGTGAAGAGAATAGTGAAGAGAATAGTGAAGAGAATACTAGTGAGAATAGTGAAGAGAATAGTGAAGAGAATAGTGAAGAGAATAGTGAAGAGAATAGTGAAGAGAATAGTGAAGAGAATAGTGAAGAGAATAGTGAAGAGAATAGTGAAGAGAATAGTGAAGAGAATAGTGAAGAGAATAGTAAAGAGAATAGTGAAGAGAATAGTGAAGAGAATAGTGAAGAGAATAGTGAAGAGAATAGTAAAGAGAATAGTGAAGAGAATAGTGAAGAGAATAGTGAAGAGAATAGTGAAGAGAATAGTGAAGAGAATAGTGAAGAGAATAGTGAAGAGAATAGTGAAGAGAATAGTGAAGAGAATAGTGAAGAGAATAGTGAAGAGAATAGTGAAGAGAATAGTGAAGAGAATAGTGAAGAGAATAGTAAAGAGAATAGTGAAGAGAATAGTGAAGAGAATAGTGAAGAGAATAGTGAAGAGAATAGTGAAGAGAATAGTGAAGAGAATAGTGAAGAGAATAGTGAAGAGAATAGTGAAGAGAATAGTGAAGAGAATAGTGAAGAGAATAGTGAATAGAATAGTGAAGAGAATAGTGAAGAGAATAGTGAAGAGAATAGTGAAGAGAATAGTGAAGAGAATAGTGAAGAGAATAGTGAAGAGAATAGTGAAGAGAATAGTGAAGAGAATAGTGAAGAGAATAGTGAAGAGAATAGTGAAGAGAATAGTGAAGAGAATAGTGAAGAGAATAGTGAAGAGAATAGTGAAGAGAATAGTGAAGAGAATAGTGAAGAGAATAGTGAAGAGAATAGTGAAGAGAATAGTGAAGAGAATAGTGAAGAGAATAGTGAAGAGAATAGTGAAGAGAATAGTGAAGAGAATAGTGTAGAGAATAGTGAAGAGAATAGTGAAGAGAATAGTGAAGAGAATAGTGAAGAGAATAGTGAAGAGAATAGTGAAGAGAATAGTGAAGAGAATAGTGAAGAGAATAGTGAATAGAATAGTGAAGAGAATAAGACGATGAATAATGTGGACATGACGAATAATATGGTGAATATTGTTACGAATAATTTGATAGATTTGTTGTTTACAAATTTAATATATGCAAATATTTGTTTTAAATGCAAATTATAATTACAATAATAAGTTTCAATTATTTCATTCTAATTATCCATTATTTAATTATCTAATCCATTATCTAATTCGTATGTATTAATCAGAATTATTATAGAAATGTGTAACTTTAGTAATATTTCAAAAATAGATATAGTATTATATTGAATAAATTGATATGGTATTAATGAATACATTAATTATTACTATAAACTTCAAAACTAACATGTTTTCAATATGTATATATATAATTACATCAACAATAATATTGTAATTTTGATCATTTTAGTTTTCATATTATATAATCTAGTTACTTGGTTATATCGTCAAAAGATATTTTAACTAAATAATCAATATACCAAATATAAACAATTCCTAAATAACCATTATACAATCTTATATAAATATTTTAAATAAGAACAAACTAATACAAAACAAATTTTAAAACAAATTTTAAAATTACGGAAATCAAAAATAAATTTTTATGATTTATTACGTTTATAAACTTTATTTATTATATCATATATGTTATTTATTTATTATATCATATAGTATTATTCATATATTAATAAATTCAGTCTTTTTATAATAATTTGCATCAGCCAATTTAAAATTATATATCAATATTAAATGTGATTATATTTAATAAATCATATTATCTAATATTAATCATATTATCATATATGATTAATAAAGTTAAATATATAGTTATATATATATAACTATATATTTAACTTTATTTATTTATTGATTACAAATTAGAAATTAATATATTTTATTATCGATATAAAATAAAATAAAATTTTATTAATTTAAATATATATTCCATAATATTAATAAGAGCATTATAAATATTGCATAACATATATGTTATATTTTAAGCTAACACTATGAAGTTTAGAGATTTCAAATTGTTCAAATCGCTCAATGCATTATTTATGGTAAGTGCTATTAATCGGTAATGCATACATGTTTTTAAAAAATTTCAAAATATATCCTTAATTTCTATACGATGTATAAATTAATTTAATTAACCTTAATGTTAATATATTGTATATAATTGTTAATTTTAATTATAATTGTTATTATGTCAAGTTCAAATATATGAGACAATTATTTAATAAAATATAATTCAAAACTAGTTATCAAAATGGCTATCTAACTTTTAGTTATATATGACTGTACATATATAATTGTAATACTAGTTTTGATATATATAATACTATTATTAGTAATATGCTAGGCTTGGCTATATATAACAGTATACTATATTTTAGATTGTTTTATATAAATACAATGTTATCTTTATTTATAATACATATGCAGTATTATATATATATATATATATATATGTTATAGTTATACTGTTATATAGATATGATGGCTAAGATCATTATAATCTCAGCGTTAAATGTAACTATAAATGAATACAATAAAATCAAATGCTTTTTGTTTTTTTTCTGGTAATAAATGTTGTTCTTACTTTATCAATATATTTGTATGTGCGATATCGGTTGATATATATGGTATATATATCGTTATAATGCAATACATTTTAAAATGTCTTATAATAATGAGCAGTATATTATTAGATAAAATTATATTTATATACGGAATGGAAACTTTTGTATTCGTAATTTACTACTAGTATATCATAATTCTTGGATGTATTATATATAGTTATTGTATATTTAATATAACTGGTAAATTAATTAGTATTGCATTATACAGCTCAATACTTAAAAATTATAGAATTTTAATTGTATTATATAATATCTATAAATATGTTATATATATATATATATATATATATATATATATATATAATCTCTAACTGATTATTGATCACACATCATTTAATTTTCCTATATTGTAACTATTGGTGCATAAACTTATTATTTTCCACAGGTAATCTCGATGCTTTACATCATTGCCGGAACCCGTTTTATGGATGAGAAATTTGCCTTACAGACTACGTGGAGACTTATAGGGAAAAAACATATAACACCAGATGGCAGTCCTATATTCAGAATGATAGGTTGATTAACGCAAGTAGTGGTACAGTTATAGTTGCGAACGATTGCGTTATTACGGAGGGTTCATCGATATTATTATATCCATAGAATCACCTCAATCAACTCGTTATTATATGATTAGTAGCTTATTATATGAATATAGATCGTTTATGTGTTATAATTATATAATTTGGTCAAATTAGATTTGTTTTCATATTAAACAGTAAATAAATATATAACCTAATTAATAGGTCGTAATTATTATTAGTAATTTGTATTGCGTATGTTACAATAATTCTTTGATTTGAAATTTTGTATTATCATTATCTAATATACGCTATAAATGTATATCAACGTATATTCTTATATGAATATGATTATAGATCACAAATATTACACATTATAAATGCTTCGGATTCATACGTATTAAGATATCGACGGTCAAACATTATCTCTCTGACTAGACTAAACAATTGTTTTAAATATTATATAAAAGTAGTGAATAAAGTACAGGTTCTTTTTAATATAAGAACTTTTTAACCTAGAGCAGATTTGAAGAGATCTTGGGCAATCTGTTTGGTTGCGAGTTTCTCGTTGCCAACATTCCTGGTATGCAATGAAAGGACGCAACCGAATATATAAAATATAATAATATATATATATATATATATATTATTTATAGATTAAATAATTTTACCATCTAGATATAATAAACAAATCACTGAGAATAAACAATATTGGCAATGTCTTAATAGCTACGGGTATATTTGGCATTTTCATAGGAGCACTAGGCATATTTATGACTGATTCTCGGAAAAATAAGATAGTTAATTTGGTCAGTATATTAATCATCAGTAAATATTATAAACACAGTATCACTGATAATATATATTATATTTTATAATAATAAAATTGCATTTTAAAAGCTTTTAGTTTAAAATTAACATAAAATTGTCAAGATTATAAAATATATATATATATATATTAAGTATAATTGTATATATAATATATAATATATAATATATATATATATATATATATATATATATTAATTATGTATATATTATTTTAAAATAATAAAAATTTCTAAAATTCACATAGTATATATCTGGAATTTGTATCATTGG
This sequence comes from Osedax frankpressi, assembly GCA_964035775.1. NCBI lineage: Eukaryota > Metazoa > Annelida > Polychaeta > Sabellida > Siboglinidae > Osedax > Osedax frankpressi. The sequence continues at coordinate 13,150,586 of OZ038315.1, read as the reverse complement.
TTGCCATGTATTATTTATTCTTGTATATGCAATATACAAAAGAAAAATAGTTAAGTATATTTAAATTTATATTATTTAATGTTGAGAAACCATTTTTAATGTATATTTAAAAAAAAATTAATATTCTAAATAGGTCCTAGATGATTTTAAAGGATTTACTATGAATATAACAATAAACTACTATGGTTAATAATTTAATAAATTGAATTTCTCATATTTATATATTCTTTTTAATATGTTAATAAATTATATATTGATATATATATATATATATATATATATATATATATATATATATATAACTAATATAATAAAGCAAGAAACGAACATGTTACAAATATGATAGATGCTATTCAGAAAGAGGTTACAGATATAATAGCAAGTACAATATAATTTTCAATATTAGATTTACATTATATCATTATATCATTAAAAATATAAACTATATATTGACTAAAGTATACTTTAATAATATAAAGTAAACATTTATTTTATTATAATTATATATATATATATATATATCACATATATATATATATATATACCATATGCATGTATAGTTATAATAGTTTTAAATGACTTGCTTACCTCAAACTATTGACATTTATGACTACTTCTAATTATTCATATGATTTAAAGTTTAATCACATGCTAATAAGTGTAGACATTCGCATATTAAATCATGTAGAACAAATGTTGCGGGGTAGAAAATAGACGTGATTATGTAAACATTGCGATACCTGATCCAGGTCCGAATAGCTCTTTTGTGGAGAGAACGTTTAAAGAGGTTATTTATGTATTGTAAATTATTAATAATATCTATGTAAATGCTTACTTTACTTAATATAAACAGTAATAGTAATTTTAAATACAATTGTAGAATTCTTAAATTGGTTTTTATTTAAATCAAGTATCAAATTAAAAAGTTTCATATTTTTTACATTCAATCAAGGACAATATTATTTTGCTAACTTAAAATATCGATGATAATAAAAAATGGCCAATTAGTGTGAAATGATTTTATTAATAATCTTATTTTTTTTTATTTAATTGTATACATTATTTTCTTTATCTAAATCTTGTAACCCTCATAAATGTAGAACATATATTGTATTTATTTTTTATATATGCATTTTTTTAAATATTTTTATTTATTAAAATATAGCAAATTCAAAAATCATAAATTATATTATTGTATACTAATATAAGTAATATAAAATACTTGACTTTAAATATTGCTTTCGAATGAATGATGTGAACGAATGAATCACTAATGTATTAACTTTTAACAAGTGCACAAAGTATTCATAATATAATAATAATAATGAATATAGTATATAAACGTAGATCAATCCCAGTAAACAATTGTGTAAAAAACTTGGGTTTACTTGTGTTTTTGCCTAATGTTTTATAAAATGTTTGTACAAGAATTTGGATATAGTTAAAATAAGTAAAACCACAAACAGAAGTAAAAAATAACTTTGGTCAAAAAAAGTTAAGTACAAAAATACACAATAACATAAGTGGATTAATCATTCTATAAAACAAATAATAACACAAGTAATCGAGTAGTATTTCAAAATATGAAAAAAATATATTTATTAAATTGATTTATTTAATTTTATAATTCTTTTCGTGTTTCATCAACATTTTCCAATCGCCTATCATTAATCACTTTTAAAATTACTTTTAAAAATGTAAATTAGACTATAAATTTAAACTATTATTATACGAACATTATAATTATACGAAAATTACAAGACTTATTATTTCATATTTCATTTATTTATTTTCATATCATCATTTATATTACAAAACCTAAATAGTTAATATGCGGTGTTTATAAAAGTTAACTAATAAATGCAATATGAACACCTTTTTCCAGAAATTTTATCCTAAATTGTATTCAATTATTCCGGAATAATTGGTTACAATTTGTAACATTATTTCTGGAATTAAAACTCCAAATTAATTATTCTGGAAAAATTGATTAAAATTATGAACATTATTCCAGAAATAGAATTACAAATAGTATCAATAAATTTGTTACAATTTAAAATATATTGAGAATATTATGTCATTAATAATATATATTCATGATTATATTTATCAGTAAAATGAGATTATTATTAAAATATTTTTATTTAAAATGTAGTTATAAAATATACAAATACACATATGATGGTGGCTAGTATTCTTGGGAATTGTCAGTGTCTGAAAATATTTTTTTAGTATATTAAGATGATTATTAATTATATTATAAATCTGCAACCAAATGAATATACATATTTGTTAATTGCTTTACAGATATATTTAAATATTGTTAGACATATTTTTAATAAACATTTATAATATTTACCTGGTGAGCTGTCACTTTACAATATTGCACATTGTTTCTGCAATAAATAAAAAAATGAGTTAGAATTCAATATATTTATATATATAAATTCAGACTAGTATGACATAACCATGCCTATTATGACTATACTCATGTATACTTGGTTAACGCGATTAATAATTATTCAAACTAACTGGATTCATATTTAATAATTTGATTAGATAATATTTAAAATTATAATATATATCTATAAAATATTGGAAATTAAGTAATATTAAAGTAATAGTAATATTAAATATTAGAAATAATATATTCTATATAATCTAAAAATAAAATTGTTTGGGTTTACTAATTAATTACATTCAAGTATAAATGTAATGGTCTTATATAAACTAGTAGTTGGGATTACATCATTACCAAATCAATACCATTGATATCATATTGAGAGGCATAACATCATATTGAAACTTAGGAATATTCTTATTAGGAATATATTATTTATATATTATATTATGTAATATATTATTTAGATGATATATATATCAAGAGTATATACTAGCTTTGTTCTGTTAATATATTATACAATAATTAAAATTCTAATTCTTCAACTTTATATTTTTTTTCAAATTCTATCATTAAATAAATAAAATTATTAATTTTATTAAGTTATTGTATATAATAATCAAAAAATCTGACACATTCATTCGTAATTATTGATATATTTTGTATAATATTTATAATGAGGTGATATATCATTCCTGTTCATCTTATTTAAAATGTTGGGTTCTTTTTAGAGTTTTCAATTGTTTAATCTTAAGAAAAATTTATATTTGAATTAATATTATAAATCAATGTTGACTTTACACATGTACAATAATAGTGTATATTAAATTATTTATATGTTAAAATATAAATGTTAATATCAAATATCTATTATACTAACAATTTCAGTATTTCCTTTCTCTATATCTAGCAGGTATAATGTAAAGCTTTGAATGTCATCCTGTCCTATATTATGTTTATTTATAATGGTATACATTAGTTTAGCATGACACCTTAGTATCAGTTCTTGTTCTAAAAGTATAATAAATTGGTTAAATAACATAAATATCTATAGATACATTTAATATTTAATTAATTCTAACTCAGTTTTTTAATAATATTAAATAATTTGAACAATTATATTCTTAACTTTTACAACAATGTGTACAATTAGAACAGATTAGATTATTATATAAATATAGTATAACGTTTCTTGAAGTGTTCAGTAATAAATTCCATAATCTCTTTATTTAGTGTCTCTAAATATTGTTCTATAAAAGAAATTAGGGAATAATATGTTAATCAACAAAAACTTTATAAAGTTATAGATATTTCTATACACAAAAGGGTTTAATTAATTATAACTGAGGAAACTTCTTTATTTCTATTTTATCTTTCTAACTTTCAGGAAATCTCCAGAAATAATGTATTCTATTATATACAGAGTAAATTTGTTAAGGGTAACAAATCAGTATTTATTAAAAGTATAGAATTTATCATATTTTAAAAATAATATTAATAATGTAAATGATATGATAATGATAATTCTAAGATATTGTCTTGAGATTCATAATTAATGGCTATATTGGTAATAAAGGGAACATCAAAAGTAGATTACAATTATTCATTAAATATGAATACAAATTAAAGCAATAGATATTAAAGTTAAAGATTAAAGTTATTAAAGATAAACTAAAGATAAACTAAAGATAAACTAAAGATATTAAAGTTAAAGATAAATAGACAAATGATATCCATATATTAAGAAATATAATATTGAAACATTACAAATCTATTATAAATAATATTAGTATATAAGTAAATTTACATATGAATTCTAACTCTGTAAATGTTTTCAACCATGCTTTCTGCAACTGAATTAGATATATATTCGGTATCTGATTCATCTTAAAAATAAAATTATTAAATATATATATATAGTTTATAGAAAGTTATTGTATATATAATATTAAATTAAACATATATAAAATAAATATGATAAATATTTCTAAATTATAATCTTTAATGTTATCAATATTTATAACCTTGATTAAATACTGAAGGTTGTAAATTATTGTGTCTTTGTTTTTTTCTGTAAATATAATTATGAATATTATATATTTTGGATATTATTTATTATTAATTATTATATTATTACTGCCTACACTTTTGATAATTGATAATAATTATTATTATAGATTTGTATATTTATATGATTTACAATATTATCTAATATACTAACGTATTGGTGAATCTTTATCATAATCTACATAATTTGCTTCCAGTCTCTTCGGTAGTTTAGTCTTACTCCTATAATAATATATCAATGAAATTATTTATGTTTTAGTTTTTGCACTAAATATAAATATTACTAAAAATAAATTATTAAATAAAATGACTAAATACATTATATTTTAGATTATATTAGTTGAATATTTAATAAATAAATGAAATCAAAATATACATAACAATATTGAAAACAATATGATAAACCGTAAATATATAATATACCATATTATTTATTATATGTTATGGTAGCTAAATTATTACATTTACATACAAATAGTATATTACTATTGTATATATTTTCAAATATTATATTCTATAAATAATGTGTATCAATTGGCTTATAATAATATATATATACTATAAAAAAGTGACAATTTAAAATATCGCTAAATTTTATATTAATAATTTATTATAAACAAAATAACAAATATATGTATAGTGTATTAATACAATAATTATTATAATTCACATTAAATATCACTTACTTTTATCTTGGTCCAATACTGCTGACATTTTTATGAGTGAATTAAATTTAAATATTTAATAACAATATTAAAATACTCTATTTATTTATTATTATTATAGATCACACTCTTTGGTTTTATAATATATTTATGGATATTTAATATATATAAATATATTATCTTTTATTTACAAAATAAATACCATAATAGTTGTATCATATAATAAGAATATGATGAAATGTATATTGAAAGTAATCTATTATATATTAAATGATATGGATAGAAAACTGTATAGAAAACAATGGACGAAAAAGAAAGGAAAATGGACCATAATATATATATATATTCCCATTTACAATAATTACATCTTAGAATCAATAACAGGGTTAACTTACTGATTCATCTGTAGCATCACTTAAGTCATTTGATAGCTTAGGTTAGATATACTTATTATTCCATATATATTGTTTTACTGACTAAAGCATAACTCTATTTTTATCAAAATAGATAAAATGAGTGAATCTGATGAAAATGAAACTGATGAATATGAATGCGATGAAAATGAAAACGAGGAAATGAAACTGAATCCAATGAAATATAACTGACGAAAGTGAATCTTACTCTACAATATTTATAACAAATCAAATAGTTATAGACAAATTTATGCTGGCTATCATTATATGGCCTATAACAAATAATATAAAATTTTAAAATTATATAGAAATATACACTACCTAGAAATATATAAAGTATTTCAAACTGCTTATATTATAGATTTAATAATATTGCTTTTATCACAAATTTAATATCTAAGTTAAACTTAGATAATAACAAAAATATACAATTTTCCTTAAATATTGATGGTCTTCCATTATTTAAAAATGCTTCATCTTCAGTGTGGACAATATTTTAGCTAGTATTGATTCGTCTGTGATTCCACTAGAAATGAAATATAGACGCAAACCATCCGATCCCATTTTTTTAAATAATATAGTTAATTATTTAATTCACCTTTTAGATCAAGGAATTTAATGGAACTATTTAAACAATTTAATAGAAAAGAAGGTTGTGATAAATGCTTATTATTAAGACAATATTATAATGGAGCTACAATTTATTTAGGTGATTCCTTTACAAAAAAAACTATTATGATTTTAACTGTATAAAATATCCTGGCCATCATAATTATCAAACACCATTATTATGCTTACTAATAAATATGGTTAAAATATTTAAAAATGATTATATGCATGCTGTACTATTAGGTGTAACAAAAAAACTTTAACAATTTTATACCGGAACAGTTTATATTAAATGATATCATAAATGATCAAAATCTGATATTATTCATATTTATAAAAGATTATCTATCATTGAAAGGCAATTATCAAATTGTTTTGTTCGTAAAGAACAACCATTTGATAACATTGAAAAGAATAAGGCAACTGAATTGCAGGCAAATTTTACTTTATACAGCTAAAATAATATTTAAAGATATTTTAAATTCTGAATATTATGAACATTTTCTCACATTGAATATAATATATAATATAATATATAGCAATTTCAATGTTGTGTTAACCATCATTATCACTATCACCAGTATATGTTAGGTTTGCAGATCAATTATTAAAATATTTTGTCAAGCAAGGTGTTATTATTTTCGGTAAGTGATTTTGTATTTATAATGTTCATTGTCTACTTCATTTTACCGATGATGTGACTCAATATGGTCCATTAGATCAGAATTCATCGTTTAAATATGAAAATTATTTGCAATATATCAAAAAATTAGTTTCCAATGGCAAAAATCCATTAACACAAAATAGACTAAATGAATTTACTAGATATTATAATACTTTAATAACTCAATTACATAGTACAAAAACCTATTGTAAATATCCGAATAACTTTTACATTTACAGATATCATTCTGTCAGATTATGAAAATAAAGTAATATGCAAAATTTAGGAAAGTAATTCTATATTCAAATTTTAATTCTACTTTAATGGAATGTTTAATAGCAAATAGAAATAACTTTGTTAATGAATCAATCAAATTCAGTGAAATTGGTAAGAATGGTATCGGCTTTATTAACCTAGATTCTTATGCTAATAAAATAATATTTTTATCACAACATCACATTTAATCAATTATTTGAATACTAGTTATTATTATAAAACTCTTCTTTATTATTATTATACTCTTTATTATATATCTTTATTTATATGTTATTTGTATTTTTATCCAGTTAAAAATAAAATTATTTAATAAAAAAAGAAATTTTCTATTAATATAATATATTTATACTAACATTATCTCTACTAATTTCTCCACTTACTGATTTATTTCAGTCTTAGTCCGAAAACTTAGCAAATGAATACCATCAATTATAATAAATTTTTATATTTATTATTTATATCTAGTTATAAATAGTTATAAGAAATATAAATAAAATATCATTTATATATATAACGTTTTATCTAACATTCATATATATATCAAGTGCCATTATGTACTATAAAATCCTGATATATTACATATTTGTTACTAGACTCAGATTATAATATATAAAGTTAAGCAAATAAGATGAAAGTTAAACAATGAATTACTTGTTTTGACTATATCGAAGTTGATCAAAATTTTAAAATTTGTCTTGCAAATTTTGACCAACTATTCTAGAAACATTTTTATATTTTAAAATTCCGGAACAGATGTTCAAAATTGTGATCAATATTTCAGGAATAAATAAGAATATTTTTTAAGAATTTATTTTCTATTATATATGTATTTCTTATCAAATAATGTATACAATTGTATAATTATATTAATTGATAATTAGTATATTTGTATATTCAATAGTATATACCCAAGGGGTTTCACTCCGCTATCTCGCAATGCAAATATAGCGAATGTAAACAAACCCGCGTTTTTGTAAACAACCGCCATTGTTGATAGTTTTTTAATTCATAGATATATAAATTTCATTATTATAAATACTTATTATATATATATATAATCAAAATACTACATTCATAAATAATTTTTTATATAAATAATTGATAAATACACTTATACAATGTATATATTATATATATACATCGTATAAGTGTATTTATTACAATGTATATATTATATATATATATATATATTGTAACTATTTAATTTTTATTTATAAATGATTTATATAAATGAATAAAACTTGTATTGTGATTTTGTTTTATTAGTACATGTATATAAATTAATAAAATATAAATAAACATCATGCTATATATAATGTATATAAAAATAGTATACAAATATTTGACTATACATGCTTTAATTTTAATAATTTTCGACATTTACGGATACCTTTCTTATTAAACCCTTCTTATTACCCCATTCAGGGGTATATACAAAATAGAAATATAAAATTAATATATATTATCATATGTTGTAAATAATTATTCTTAGTTTCTCATAATGCAAAACATTTCCTAATTGAATTATAATTTTATAATATTTATAAAATGTTATATAGTTTATGATATATTAATATAATACAATTTGCAACACTATTTTTTAAATAGTTTATATTATATCGATAGAACAATCGTTTTAAATAAAAACTATATCATATATAAAAAATATAAATTATAAATATGCAATTCTAAATTATTTATTTTGTTTATTGTCGTCATTAAATGCCCTCCATGCATTTGAAATTCAATAATTTGAAATTTACGAATAATATATAGTTCCTATGTAACGTGTTTTATTACATTTAGTATCGTACCCCAAATTGAAATGTAAAATTAATTTGTTTTATTAGATATTGTAAATAATTAATTTTAGTATATTCATTAGAAATGCAATTATATATATATATATATATATATATATATATATAAAATGAAATTATGAATGCTTATTATAAAGTCATACTAATAGAATACGCGCTTATCTTTCAGAAACCGGTGCTGATAAGTTCATATAAAGTTCCGTATACGTGCTGCAGAATGTACGATAGAGTAACAAAGTTTAAGATTAACTACGAAGATCAGAAAAACAGATGCATGAAGAAATTAGATATCGATGCAATATACACAACGGTTTCAAGTATTTGAATTTTACATTTATTTTATCAATATTTAATAACAAATATTAAATATAAATCTACATAATATATGAAATATAATGAAATGCATATCAAAATATCGTTTTTAAAATATATATTAAATATAATTGTACATTTGTTAGTAGTATTGATTCTAGTACATATAGTATTCGTATTATTTATTTTATATATTTATTAACATTAACCATTTAATTAACAACTTATAATGAATATAAAATGTATAGGAATAACAATTTAATACAAATGTTATAATATGTTATATATAAATATGTTATATACTTTAATAACTGTTTTAATGATAATTAATATTTTATAATAGGGCTGTATTAACCAAATACATGTTCTATTCTATAACTTGTATTTTTACACTGGAGCATTCGCTGTGTTTAATTTATTATACTTGGTAAGTATTGTAATACGTAAATATCCATCTATCTATCCATCCATCCATCTATATATGGATATATATCCATACGTTCATCTATCCATACATCCATCCATCCATTCATCCATCCATCCATCTATCCATCCATCCATTTAATTGAATTGAAAAGTTTATTTATACACAAAATAACAAATAGATATGTTCTCATTTGTGTTTTAAAGAGAGTAAAAAATATCATAAGTGAATTAAATGATAATATAAAATCAGTTAGACTGATATTTGGGCAGAAACGTGATCGGAGTAGTTACAGAACATCAGCGTTGATACAGAGGATAATATCAATCAAATTCCATCTCATCCATCCATCCATCCATCCATCCATCCATCCATTGAATTTAATTGAATTGAAAAGTTTATTTATACACAAAATAACAAAATAGATATGTTCTCATTTGTGTTTTAAAGAGAATAAAATAATATTAATAATATTAAATGATAAAACAAAATCAGATAGAATCAGATAGAGAAATCTGACATTCGGGCAGAGTCATAGAACATCCGCAAAAGATCAATCCAAGATCTCATGTTGAGCATAGTAGATGATTTTTAACGGCCTTCTTAAATGTTTTGATGGAATTGCATCTTCGCAAATGTAGAGGAAGGTTGTTCCATAAAGCTGGCGCTGAAACACTAAATCTTCTTTTACCATAGGTATCAAGATTAAATTTTTGATTTGATAATAGCAGACTGTTACTAGATCTTAATCGGCGGGTATTTTCCTTTAGTTTAATAATATCATAAAGATCATCCTAGTGATGTTAAACATTCGGTAATACTATTATGGTCTTTTCGCTTAAAACCATATATCATTCTTACTATAATTCTTAATATACGATCTAAGTAATTTATTCTAGATTTAGTTATACCATAATATATAGAATTACAATAGTTTAAATGCGATATAATATAAGACTGAGAGATCATTTTTAAATTATGAAATGACAATAATTTTCTTATTTTTTTGACCTTACTAAAATAATAAAATGCTTTTTTAGCAGTAAATCGTAAGTGGTTATCTAAAAGCATATGTTCGTCTATAATGACACCCAGCCATTTTAAATCCATCCATCAATCCATCCATCAATCCATCCATCCATCCATCCATCCATCCTTCCTTCCATCCATCCATCCATCCATCCATCCATCCATCCATCCATCCATCCATCCATCCATCCATCCATCCATCCATCCATCCTTCCATCCATCCATCCATCCATCCATCCATCCATCCATCCATCCATCCATCCATCCATCCATCCATCCATCCATCCATCCATCCATCCATCCATCCATCTATCCATCTATCCATCCATCCATCCATCCATCCATCCATCCATCCATCCATCCATCCATCCATCCATCCATCCATCCTTCCATCTATCCATATTATATACATAGATAATGCTAATGTATATGGGATCAAAAGTGAAGCATGGTAGATGGTCCATGCAATCTGCCCCTGAGTTAGTTTCCTAGATACAAAATGTGACATAGAAATATATAAATGAAATGTTGTAATGATACTACTATTAAATGTATTATTAAATGTATTACTAAATGTATTATTAAATGTATTATTAAATGTATTATTAAATGTATTATTAAATGTATTATTAAATGTATTATTAAATGTATTATTAAATGTATTATTAAATTTATTATTAAATGTATTATTAAATGTATTATTAAATGTATTATTAAATGTATTATTAAATGTATTATTGAATGTATTATCGGATGTATTATCGAATGTATTATCGAATGTATTATCGAATGTATTAATGAATGTATTAATGAATACATTATTGAGTGTATTATTGATGTATTATTGAATGTATTATTGAATGTATTATTGTATGTATTTTTGAATGTATTTTCAAATATATTATTAAATGTATTAAATGAATTATTAAATGTATTATTAAAATTATTTTAATGCAATATTTGGTAATGTAATATTAAAACATATATCAATATAAATTTATTAAAAAAATATGTATAATCAAATATAAATAATCAATATATGTTTCTAACTAACCTAAGTATCTTTTTTATTCTGCTATTGAATAACTATATATTATATAAGATTAACATAAAATACATATTAGTTAAAATAAAATATCTTGAGTTAGAAGTTTTAATTCCTTTATAAATAACCCAGAATATCATTCTTAGTTGATATTGTATTTCCAATTAATAAAATATCAAAACAGATCTATGAATACTATGACAACTATCAACTCAATAATGCTCGATTATGTACCGACACTTAATACCCTCGGCTTACAAGAAGTAAAAGATAAACTTAGCCTATCAATGCATTCACTTATTGAAAACGAATATCAAGAAGGTGTAGGATGTCAACAAATTACAAGCCATTCCAAAATAAGCGGTAATGATTCTATGGTATCACAACAATTACTCGTAAAACCCAGTAAAACCCATAAGAATAAAAAGAAAAGAAAAAAATCGACTACTTCAAATAACTTTTAATAGATCTAGAACTAGACCCGTAAATGATTTTTATATAGGCCATATATTTCTAATGAGGAATAATTATATTCAAAATTTAGTTTATAAGGAGTTTTTCTCAAAATATATGAAAAATAAATTTTATATAAACCTAATAAATTAATTATAATTAATATACAATTATTGTTCTAATAAGTTAATTATTTGTATTGATGTATTATTCTATATAGTATATATATATTATATTATTTGGTAAATTGGTGTATAGTTTATTTAAGTTAAATACTTCGTTTATGGCCTACGCTATTTAATAAAGAAAGTAACATTTTAAATTCGTCTGTGGATGTTATCGATTTGTATAAACTTTCTTGACCCTAGCTTACTTAGTGTCATAGCGTGAACAACTCTAGCTTACTTATAACAACGAATGCGAGATATCGCTTGATCTATTGCAATTTGGTTGCCGAATCACAGAAGTTTTCTTTCAGAGCAGATCAGATCATCGGATCTTCCGTGATTCCCAATTTGGACATTCCCAGTTTTTTTAGTTTAGACAACTCTTCGTCTACTTTAATTTCTCGTAGTACTTTCAGCGAAGGCAATTCTAAGGTATCAATGCCATTAATGTTGTTGAAGAAGTCCATCAGTTGGTCCTCGTTGAAATATCCCATTTGTCTCTGTTGTTTCTCTATATTTGTCTCGTCTGCTTAAATGGTAAACTATTGTAGTCTTTTAATTTTAATATTAAATATATATATATATATATATATATATATATATTTCATACATTAGTCATTGCTTAGTTAATAAAATAATATTATGGTAGAGGAATGGACAAGGAAGGGTTCAACTGGTTCAAATGGTAAACTATTGTAGTTTTTTATTTTTAATATTAAATTTCGGACACATATATATATATATAATGCTATCATAATTCTATTTTATTAGATAAGAAATGACTAATTTCAGAAATATATATATATATATATATATATATATATAGATGACTGGGCAAGTAAGGGTTTAGAAAACTCCATTTACGCTAAATGTTTATACTGCCAGTCATTAAATGAATACTAAACACCATTATGTTAGGGAAGAGGATATCCCCCTAGTTTCAGCACGAGGCACTATATTTAGCCTGATTTTCACATGTTGGTTACTTTGCATAATTTAATATTTTAGTTTTATTGTAGTAACTGTTTTCGGTACGTAATTAACGCTGGTGTGTGTAGTATTAGTAGAAATAGGTGTGTCGATAATATTTACGGAATTGTTTTCGTATGCAATTACATCGGGTTTACATAACGTAAGTGTGTCTTTATTCGTGTTTCAAGTACTATTTTATTCTTATTCAGGCGAGTCATTAATAGATTAATAACGTTGTTATTCAATATTAATAATATGCATATTAATAATGTTATTATATTTAATCTACAAGTTTTTTATAATTAAACATTCGTACTTGTGGTTGTGACACCGTCATAAATAATTAGTATTAATACATTGGAACATCTTTTTACATCTAAAGAGAATAGTAAGAAATAGGCATAGCTTAAGCTTAATAAGGTGTGTAGCCCCTACGAGAAAATACTTTTACTAGAGTTTGTTAATCGTACAATTGTTAATGTAAGGACCCGAAGCCAGTCCACTACCACTAACGGAATTAAATAAATAATTTGTTTAATAATTCTTTATAGTTACATTGTCAACAAATGTGAAATGGTCATAAAACCTTGGTTTAGTCGGTTTTAGAATAAAAATATCCAAGAGTGTTTGAATAGTAACAAAATATGCATCAGAAATAGGCGTTATCCTTGTTAGTTGTATTATTAAAAATAAGCTGTTGATATCTAACCTCCCTACGCCACTAGATGCACAGAATACACCGAGCAATGTATCATTATATAATCTCTTAATACAGATGAGGTATCTAATACACCAGTCAATATTGAATAGAAAATTGTGTATTGGAGAATATTAAGTTATGAAACATATTTGGGGTAAGATCAGATTTAAGTAAAGTCAATTTTACCGGATTAAGAAGGGCTTGGGAGATGGTTAATAGTTTTGAAGCTAGATATTAATTGATCCCGTTAATTCTTTTATCTATTACGCTTTTTATGATTCTATGACTTCTATCGATGACTTCTATCGATAGTGATTTAATCAATTCATTTTCATTGGAGACAAATCTATACGGATTACAAATCCAGTATTTGTTCTTCTCGCTGATATATTATGGAGTAAACGGTTACATATTGAGGACATTGTTATATGGTGAAACTGGGATACCTCGATACTCCGCTCTGTCTTTGGAATTATCTTTCTTAGACCTAACTTAAATTAAGATGTTACTTAAAGCAAATGATGCAAAATCTTTTAATGGGTAGATATATTCAAATGCATACGCTGGGTTAGTGTAAAACAGTGATATAGATCGGTCTATTGACTGTTATACAAACAGAATGATTATATATATATATATATATATATATATATATTAGACTACATATACTAATCTACCAATAATTAGTTTGGGTATCTCAGACTCTTATTATAGAATCGAATTTTCACCTTACCAAGAATAACAAATCCTAAATCACAATGTTTTTCTAGTTTTTCCTGGTATTAGCATTAAACATCTTTTCTTGATAATGGAAGGATACCTTTATATCAACAATATACTTTTTTATTATCATTTTCAATAAATATATTAGATTTACATCTTGCTTGAAATATATAAGAAATTGAAAAATCAATATTTAATTGTTCTAATATACCTTGAAAAATCGATGAACATTTATTTAGTAGTTGGATAATGCTATTATTTACAATGAAACATCGACAATATAACTTGTCTAATAAACCGTGGAAAAATGGTATTGAGTGAACGTTGTGAGTTAGATTCCATGCTTGAAGAGATAGAGTTTATCGCTGAAATAACTGTGTATTAATACATTTGATGGAATAGGTTAATTCAAATGTTCTGACTACTACTCAGTATTAGTAATAATAGTAGTAGTAAAGTATAGTAAAGTGTAGTCCAGAAATGTTGTGGTCCGTCTATTTCGCAAAGCAAACCTAAATGTTATCACCAACTTAGAATGAACCGAACAGATTATCAATACATATTTTTATAATCTATTTATCATAATTGGTGTATATACGTGTGCCTTTGCTTTATATGTTTTTTGTGTAATACAATATTCGAGGATATTCTACACATTTCGTTAATCTTTAGGTAATAGGTATAATTTAGAATAATTGAGAGAGTTTTGAATGCGAAATCAAACCAAAAATATTACTGAGGTCAATAAATAGGTTTTTTCTTCTTAGCTTCTCGTATGGCAAATTCGAGGATAAAAGTTATCTTGTATGACTCTGATACGGAGCTGAATACACTATTCTTCGATAGATAGCCATTTATTTTATATTTATTAGCCAACTTGTTAAATTTCCCGAATACAATTTATGTATCGTGTTAAGTATATTATTAGGCGGAAATTTGATGGATTATTTATAGGGCATTTAGTATTTGAAAGTTACTTTGCTTTCTTTCAACAATTTTGAATTTCCGAGTTTATGCACAAAGCCAAATGTCGATACCATTAATAAACTAATCGTATCTAATATTTGCAAGTGAATATATTTTATTTATCTGGACAGGGGCATTATTCTTCACTTTTCTAAGATTTTGGATTCTATTTTCTAGTTGGTGGATATTGTAGATATATTTCCGGGTCTTTATTAAAAATTTGCCAAGGAAAATTATTGTATGGATCTTTATTTGAGATACTTGCAAAATATCTAAGTTTGTCGATTATTCTATAGAATAATACTATAGTATATTTATTGATTTCTTGATATCAAAATTTTCCTCTCCGCTCTCTTTGAATATCTTCGAAATAGAGACTGGATATTTTTTGCTACTTTAATATAATTTTTTTTCTTTTGATTTTTTGTTCCTGCATCGTCTTACTTTTATTTTATCTATTTAGTTCTACTACACATTGAGTGCATCAACGATTTCTGTATTTTCAAATATTTTAAATTATACCTTCCACAAATCCTTGATTTTATTATTAGGGAAAAACTTGCCTATTGTTGATAGTATATTTGCTGAATAGGATAAGAAAAATATGTTTTATGCTGAGGTGATTTCATCATTGAGGTTGTATCTATTGTACCGGACAATAGCTAATATGATATATCCCGTAATCTCTAAAATATAATCTCTCTTATGATGAGCTATCGTTAGGGGTGGTAATTATGGGATGCGATGGAATAATATATGGAAGGGGTAATGGTGATAATACATTATCGTTAACATATGGACTGGTATATGTCACCGTGGTTAAATTAGAAATATATAGTAGCAAAAGTTGTATCTGAACCATTGGTTTGGGTGGATGTGATATGCATATCACATATCACATATACCTATGGGTATTACAATATTGAAAATTAAGTAGATATATGGAGTCTGAATTATAGCACGTGTGAAATATATTGTCATGGTCAGAATACGGTATATGGTATGTAGAGTATTATCATTTTCTTTAGCCCTAATGACATGTTTAGTAAAATAGATGGGCTATTCGTGAAACAATCAACGCATTACTTATAAATCTACAATTCTTTAATAAATAATTGGCTTTTTATCACTGGGTAAAGTAAAGTAAAGTAAATATAGTTGGCACATCATTATAATTTTATATTTATACTTTTGAATATTATCGTAAGATACAAAATACTATTTAATATATTGTAAAAGCAGTTTAAATAATGATGAATTAAATATAAAACAAATAAAGGTATATAAATAAAATTAGATAGAAAATGGATATATAACACTGTATAGAATTTTAAGTAACAATAAAATATAATATAATAAAATAGTATAATATTGAACCCTATATATATAAATTTGATAAACAGTAATATAGTATATGATATTCAAGAAAAACGTATAGAGTATAGGTGTATATATGCATATTATACAATGCAAACAAATTCTATTTATATCAACTACAAAAATATTATAAACATATTATAAAATTGTGTATACGTTATTATAAAAATATCATTACATAGAATACGATACGATGACTATCTTAGCCATTATTATTACTCTTGGTCTAAGTTGACTCTCGGAATGCTACAGATTTGCAGATAACCTTTCATTGATTCACCATCCCAAACGTTAGATCCATATTTTTCGTACCAAATCACCCATAACCGATCCATGCGTTCCAATCCACAGATCAGATTAAAGGCGGAGAGCATAGCCGTTACCTTAAGTAGTATGAAGTATTATGAAGTATATGTAGTTGCGATATTGTTTTAGTTATCTAACACTCCGCCTAAATGTTGGTTATGTTTGTCAGTTGATATGAGATTCGCGTTAAATGCGTGCATTGTATAATATAGTTTAATGCCATTAGGTGTAATGCCATGGGTTAGCTTGGAAGGTGGATATAGAAATAGGGCACGCTTATGCGCCGATGTATTATATTGTGCTATTTTGTAATAAAGCGATTCAATCCGATATAAATAATAATAATAATAAATACTAAATGCAATTGTTAGTTTACTGTGTATAGCGTACCTCTGCTCCCAACAACAACATGTAGACGATTAGAACATTTCTTGCAATCGGATAAGATAGTTCCGTTAAAGCAGACCAACAAGACTGTAAAGTTAATTCATTTTAACCCAATCGCGTTTGAATTAACTAATCATGGATATACATTAAGAGGTAAATAAAATATGTAGATATCTGCAATAATATGTAGTTAGTATATATGGATAGTTATAATGTCGTAGTTTAATTAACGGTTGTAATTAGTTGTAAAGTTGTGGGCCGTAGGGGAAGTAGATAGTCGAGTTGTTAATCGTAAAGTATAGCTATAACTTAATAGTAAATAAACAAATTCTATACAATTATTATTTCATAAACAGAATATTAAATCATGCATGAACGATTTAAATAGAAAACATATAAAATATTGAAGAGGATTTCCTTCATAACATAATAGGTAACCTTCAAATATGAGTCTGAGTGTTTAGGCTGTACCATACAGTTCTCTATGTCTCTGCCATATGTCGCGATTCCATTGTAGTTTACCGTTCTTGAAACTATTTTGATAATGTCGGTAAGCTATTGTAGTTGGACGATACACTTACGTCATACAATGAAGGTCATATAATGTACGTTATACAATATACGTCATACAATGTACGTCATACAATGTACGTCATGCAATGTACGTCATACAATGTATGACATATAATGTAGGGCATACCATATACGTCATACAATGTATGTCGTACAATGTACGCCATACAATGTAAGTCATACAATTTACGTTATACGATGTATGCCATCTACATACAATGTAAGCCATACAATAATCGTAATACAATGTACGTCATACAATGTACATCATACAATTTACGTCATACAATGTAAGTCATACAGTGCACGTCATACAATGTACGCTATACCACATACGGTATATAATGTACGTTATACGATGTACTCCATGCAACACACGTCATATAATGTACTTCATATAATGTACGTTATACAATGTACGCCAAACAATATACGTCATACAATGTATGCAATATACTATATGCCATATTAATGTACTAATATACTAATATACTAATGTTATAAAATATAATAAAATTAGTGTTTTATATTGACACGGGTAGCCGATATAGTAAGTTTGTCTATCGTGTTTATTGTTTATGGGTTAATTGAATTGTTTCCGCGAAGATGTATTTACCTAGACAACATCTCAATCGTCGAATGAATATTAAGTAAAAAGTATGAGTTAGCGCTAGAAACATTACATAATCATTTGCAATAACGCTTTTAGATTTAATTTAATATGAGGTTTCAGGAAGTAAATAATTTTGTTACTTAAAAATATAGTGAACTTATCAGCTTTTCTAAATATATCGGAATTATTTCTAGTATATTTTCCTATTATTTATTATTTATCTTATCTATTTATTTTCCTATTTTATATGTATTTAACTTTTATGCTTCAACGTCTCGGATCGGTACATTGATGAAAGAATCAACGTCTCGGATCATCACACAAATTAATGTCATTTAATTGTTTATATTATAGATTAGAACAAATAGTTTTATATGCAATATTATTTATATAATTAACATTATATAAAACAATTCTAATTATCCATACTATTTTTATCATTTATGTATTATAAAAACAACAATTTAGTATAAATATATAATAAATGTATTAATAATAAATTTAAAATTTACAGTGAATGTTTGTTTATGTAAATATACAGTTATTTAAAATAATGATAGAACAATAACAAATAGTCCTTCTATTCGTGAAAGTATGTTTAGTAAGTAAAATAATAAAAATCTTTTAAAATTTACGGAATGATTCTAACAATATTTTACAAAAAAAAATTATTTAAAAAATAGTTTACATGAATATATTAAATTAGTATTTTATTTTGACATTTCATAGATAATACACCATTGTGTAGTAGTTAGATATAATATAATATATATATAGTTTTATATAATAAATATTTATAGGTCATGAGTTATAAGAAATAAAATAAGCCATAAAATAATGAATTTAGAATTTACAACTTTAATCTTCAATCAGACGTAATATATAATTAATATAATACCGTTTATATAATTATTGCTATATTTATTATTTTAATTAAATTTAAAATATTTTAAAGATTATATTATCTATTGGTTCTACAAGATATATACATAATTGAATATAAATATTAGTAAAATAATATTATATAAATGTAACCAGATAATTAAAATAATTTTTTTTTACATATTTTACTTTTTTTTATATTTGAAATGTATTTTTTTAACTATAAAATATATATTTTTAAATTACTTTGATATGTATATTTATGTTTTATTTAATATCCTTGATACAATTCATTAAATATTTAATATCCTTGATACAATTCATTATTATATTAATATATACCGAGTTATGGGCTATTTTATTGACCATAGTAAAAAATGAAAAAAACGTAAACTCTAGTTGTTCCGATCGGAATATGACGCAAAAGTTATTGAAGCTAAAAGTACATAGCAAATGTTTCAGATAGTGCATGAATATTGTATTGTATTGTATTGTATTGTATTGTATTGTATTGTATTGTATTGTATTGTATTGTATTGTATTGTATTGTATTGTATTGTATTGTATTGTATTGTATTGTATTGTATTGTATTGTATTGTATTGTATTGTATCGTATCGTATCGTATCGTATCGTATCGTATCGTATCGTATCGTATCGTATCGTATCGTATCGTATCGTATCGTATCGTATCGTATCGTATCGTATCGTATCGTATCGTATCGTATCGTATCGTATCGTATCGTATCGTATCGTATCGTATCGTATCGTATCGTATCGTATCGTATCGTATCGTATCGTATCGTATAGTATCGTATCGTATCGTATCGTATCGTATCGTATCGTATCGTATCGTATCGTATCGTATCGTATCGTATCGTATCGTATCGTATCGTATCGTATCGTATCGTATCGTATCGTATCGTATCGTATCGTATCGTATCGTATCGTATCGTATCGTATCGTATCGTATCGTATCGTATCGTATCGTATCGTATCGTATCGTATCGTATTGTATTGTATTGTATTGTATTGTATTGTATTGTATTCTTTTTTAATAACATCATATATTCGTAGAGTCGATTACTTTTATATTTTTCTATATGTGTATGTATGAATGTATGTATGTATTAGTGCGAAGCTAGCTATTTGTTCTTTTCTTGATGTGGGTGTGTGTATTCATATTTGTGTATGTATATGTATGTTTATTTGTTAAGAATTTATTTAACCATCTTGATGATGGTCAAGTCATTTTCTGTAAGGTATAACAATAGCTATGTATGTGTGTATGTACGTGTATATATATGTGTGTGTTTAGTTACAATACATTTTATATTTATAATATTCTACGATGTATAAAAAATTATAGAAATGATGATAAAAATGAGGGTAAACAGAAAATAAGATATCATATAGTTACTATTATTCGAGACGTGTAGAGACATGCTATCTTGTATGATAGTGATTATTACAACAAAGCTGGAATATGTTTAAGTTTCGTCTGAACACGTCAGTAATAAGCTTAAAGGATGTAATTAAATTAGAAATATGGTTTCAATTATTTAGGGCGATCCAACTAAATACTTTTTCATACCAATTAGTAACATATGTCGGGTAATATTCAGATAATTTTGTTTGTGTTTATGCGTTGTGTCTATGGTAATATATATATATATATATATGTGTGTATGTGAATGTATGTGTATGTATGTGCGCGTGCGTGTATAATGTATATAGATCAGTGTACGTTTGCACTGCGTCTAACATTTAATCCAGCCTCGGCAACAGGTATGAGGTACAGTAGCTCTGTAATGGTCTTTCCAATGTGTTGCCTCCCTGAAGTCGTCTGGTCCCAAGGCGCCGCAACACTTGAACTACAAAATGAATGTCACTTGGTATATAATGGATCGTAACTCTCGGCCGACTCGAATTCTAGGTTTGATTATTGATTATCGAATTTGAGTGTATCTGCTATTAAATTTAAATAAACATGTCAAATTAATTGAATCTTTTTATATGATAATTACTTCGTATATATAATATATATATATATATATATATATATATATATATATGTGTGTGTGTATGTATAAATCACAGATATATAATAGATAATTATGATAATATATAGAAGTATCCATTTCTATAGAAATCATAATGATTAATTATTTAAATATACTCAAATTCATATTATTATAACCATGTTTTGTGTCATATCCACTATACCAGTCGTATCATTATCTATACCTGTATTAATTTAAGTTTTAGGATATATAAAACAATAATAATTAATTAAATAAACAATAATAACTAGTAAAATGTTAAGTAATGCGTTATTAGTTGGGCTAATAATAGTAAAGAGTAAATATATACCATGAAATAAAATCTATTTAGCTAATGCCATATTTAATGTTCATTGTGTAAACCTCTATGAATGAGTTATGCATTAATATCAGATTACACAGAAATATCTTGAGTTGCTCATTAATAGAATAAATAATTAGCAATAATGTATTATAATACTATAGAACTTTATTATTAATTTTTAAATTCAATAATAATTGATAATCTTGATAGATTACATTAAATATTAACTCTGCCTTAAACTATCACAAATGTATATTACATATTATAAGAAATAACTATTTACATAAAGAGGATGAATATTGTAAAATTCGCAATATCTTTGACTTATCTATTATTTCGTCTAATAATTATTATTTTATATTAATTATTTACTTTTCTTACAAAAATAATATATTAGAAGAATGTATAATATATATGATATTTTAAGTTAACCATATTTTTTAATAATCACCATTTTAAATTTATATTTCATTTTAATCTCTGCCTGAATATTAATAAGTTATCAAAATAATATAAATTATTATTATTAATAGTATTATTAAAGTATAATATATTATAATTTAGCTAATTTTATTATAGTATTTAGTTTAGTATAAAACGCATTATGATTATATAGGTAGTAAATAATTATAACTAAAATAATAATTAAATGAGATATGATTTTGATTAATAATTCTAACGGTTTCCTTTAGAATAATTGAGGAAATGCACATCGAGATTTGTACGATGTAGATAAACAACATGCAGACCAGGTACTGTGGTAAGTTGTAATAATATGAACGTAGTTCTTAGTGGATCTTACATTACATTTATACTATCTACTGGGGTAGTTAATAGTACATGGATATCATATTCATCTTGTCGATATAGCTTTTAATATGTATATTTATAATTTTGTTTATATATTTATATATATATATATATATATATATATACATATACATATATATAGATACATATATATATATATATATATACATATATATATATATATATATATATATATATATATATATACTAATGATTGCTAAATCAAGTTTTTGAAGAAACCAAGATTGTAGTGTAATACACATCTTGATAATAGTACTTAAATAGCATCTATAAATATAAACTATTACTATAAATAGCAATGCATATAACGAAATTATAAGGGCAGCGTACATCTTTGAAACATACGACACATGACAATATAGAATTTTATCATTGTTCTACTGACCAGCCAAAGTAGATTGCGAATATTCCAGAAGCAGATTAGGATTCCCAAAATCGACAGCGAGATCAACAGTGTTGCGATCAAGTAGACTGCAACTTTCACGTATGATTTAATGGCATCCGTCATGATCATCTCGGAGATCAACTGCGTATGTAGAAAGGGCGAGACGTTTAGTGAAGGGTCGTGTACTCTTGTAATATTTACGATTACTGTACTAGGCGAAGGGTGAGTCGTACACTGATATTATTGACGGAGCCGAGAAGTGGTTGGAAAGAGTTTAATAAACGTATGTGGTTGGGCGTGGCGTATACGTACTAAACTACATGCATTGTGGGCAATGGGGGTCGCAATTATTGTAATGCGGAAATCGGAATGTAGTAATTATTTAATAAACGTCATAATGTCAGTAAAAAGTTGAGTGAAATGCTTTTTAAATATTGATGTTAACTTAAGTTCATTATATTAATTATAATTCGATGCGTTTATTATTTCCAACAATAAAGGCGCTGCGGAAAGTACTCGTGTGATGTTGAGAGCTAATACTTTGACTTGATATAGTGCGAGCCAGAGTACACCGTATTCGTGAACTAATTCACCTCGCACATATAAACACACGGACACTGTACGTCGTACGGTGTACGTCGTACGGTGCACGTCGTACGGTGTACGTCGTACGGTGTACGTCGTACGGTGTACGTCGTACGGTGTACGTCGTACGGTGTACGTCGTACGGTGTACGTCGTACGGTGTACGTCGTACGGTGTACGTCGTACGGTGTACGTCGTACGGTGTACGTCGTACGGTGTACGTCGTACGGTGTACGTCGTACGGTGTACGTCGTACGGTGTACGTCGTACGGTGTACGTCGTACGGTGTACGTCGTACGGTGTACGTCGTACGGTGTACGTCGTACGGTGTACGTCGTACGGTGTACGTCGTACGGTGTACGTCGTACGGTGTACGTCGTACGGTGTACGTCGTACGGTGTACGTCGTACGGTGTACGTCGTATACAAATGCACACGCGTACATGGGCACACGCACACACGTATATTTACCGCATAACTTCATAATGGCGTTTTTTATTCCATATCAAAATAGTGAAATATAAATTTTTCGTACTAATCAAATGATAATTCTTATCGTAGATATAATAGTAGTATTTAGTTTCTTATACTATTTTATAAGAACTATATTATGTAAATATATTAATAGTTAAAGTAAGTTTAATGAGGAACTATCTAATTTCATAAAATATAGAAGTATAACCATTATTCCATTTGTTAAATTTGTAATCTATTTTTATATTTGGATATTATTCAAATTTAATATATATTATATAATAATAGTAATAAATAATATAATATTATGTATTACTAGTAATCTAATTATATTCATTATGATAATATTTAACAAATGCAATCTATTATAATTTATCTAATAAATTTACAAAACGGAATAATAAAATTGATTACAGTTAAACAATTCACTAACAATTACATCATGCTATTATAGAACATATTGCAATACTTCTCAATAAAATCTAAATATAAGATACACCAAATTGATCGCCTCTCTATAGTCGCCGATAATCGTGGTAGCCACTAAACGCGTATAACCTCGCTGTTAATTTTCAGATTTTTCGTCGGAATATCTTTAATGATGTAGGAGAACCATTTCTCGTTAGTTGACATGTGGAATCCGATATTGATTATGCATAGACCTCCAGCCTTTGGGTTTCAGTGTGGTCAAATAAATATTCGTAACGAGGTTGTTTGGGTTGGCGTATTTTAGATTACGGAATGGGTTAGTTGTCGTTAAACGAGGTTAAGTTATATATAATACAGGATAAATTATGCGATAATTTTACCGTAGTCTAATTGAATCCGTACGTTTTGATAAGAGTATCACTGTCGGTATTATTATATATGACCTTCGTGTGGTCAAGTAGCAGAAAATATCGGAGTTCTAAGAGTAAACATCGGCAGTTTTTTAAGAGTTTTGATGTCGGTTGAATCATCTAACGTTTTATATTATTTCTAAATACTAAATAACTAACTGATCTGTATATTGTTATTACGAAGATCTAATATGCCAATTATATTATATTAGGAATTGTTATGCAATCCTATGTACGGTAATTAATAATGATTCCGAATTTTTGGGTAGTATTATAACTTTTAAATAAGTATATAGGTTATATACGTAATATAAATAATATATGTACTATTAGTACTATATGAAATATAGGTAATATATATACTCTAAGTAGTATAAGTAATAAATGCACTATAGATAATATATGAGCTATATATTCTATATTCACAATGTGTACTATGAATACCATTATTCATATGCATACTATAAATGCTATGCGTACCGTAGGTAGTATATGTACTATAAGGAGTACATGTAGTATATGTGATGAATATACTATGTATACTATAGGTATTATGAGTACTATAGAACATATAGATACAATATGTAGTATAGGTAACGAACCAGAACTATAGTGTTTAGGACCAGGAGGTAAACTGTAGCGAATAAAACTGCATTACTCTCCTTTTTTGCCATGTTCAAATATTTAAGGAGTATATTAATTTAAATTTAACTATTTTTTAATTTTAATTTTGTGTTTTTAAAATTAATAATCCTGTAATGTTATTTTTGATTTTATAATTTTATTTATTTAATATAGTTTTTATTGTTATTCAAGATTTAAAGCTGAACATATAACTAAAAAAGCTTATGTAATTGTTTAACTTAAAACTGGACCATTTTGAGTATATAATATAATACAATTAAGTTTGTTTGTTTTTAATATATTTTTTAGTATTTTTTTTTAATATATCATATTTTCTTGAAATATATCTGCATACAATTTCAATTTTAAATATATTAAAATATATAACAAATTTTAAATAATTTCATATTTATATCTAAATATTCTGTGTACAATGTACACTGTACATATCATTTCAGTTATTATATCATATCATCCATATCTACAAATTGTAAAATAAAAATCGTAGATGATATAGATTATAATATAATATTATATTTGTTATTAGTATAGAATATACTCTGTATTTATATAATTAATTTTATATTTATAAAACCGTATCCATTATTTGTACCTGAAAACATATTCTAATCTAACGACTTCTTAATATGATTTATTGCTTTATTCTTTATAGTTTATATATATTCCAGCATCGTACATTTTTAAAATACTATATTATATATCTACTCATAAGAAATAGTATAATTTATATCAACTTCTATGAAAATTTAGGTTGGCATCTCTTCATAATTTGTTAAAACAAATTATTACCTTCGATAATAGTATTTACAGTTATTTATTGTAAAGAAAAATATAGAAATATTATAATAAGAATCGAGGACATAAATAAATTATATTATATAAGGAAGTAAGTTAATATATTTGAGAATCGTTATTATATTTTCAAATTTAAATTATTATTTTCTTTTAATATTATTTAGCAAGCTATATATATATATATATATATATATATATATATATATGATGTATATATGATGTGCTACAGTGTACTATAATGTTGTAGAAATAATTAAATAGGTACTAGAATTGCAATTTTTGCAATAAGTATAAGCTAAATATACTTAGAAGATCAAATGTTAAACAAACTTGGTCATTTATTGGTTATGTATAACAGTACAACTATATATATATATATATATATATATATATATATATATATATATATATATATATATATATGTTCACCTATCTGATGTATGGAATAATGTCATTTCTAAATTATTACAGAATTTCATAAACAAAGAATCCAAAACATAAACAAAATATATACATATATATATATAATTATATACATGGTTATATTTAACTAATACAAATTCAAGTGCGAAAATAACATCGACTATTAACAACTAATACATTACAAATTTGCAATTTTAACTTAATAAATAACAACTATTATCTTACATACATACTATGAATTTAATTTTATATGTGTAATATAGATAAATATATTACTAACTTTAAACTTTAATAATATAATTTCCGTTAAACTACACAATAAAGTATTCGAATAACATCAACATGGCTATAGACTGTACAGATGGGCATACTATATATACAAATAAAGTAGATCCTATAAAACAGGAATACTTTAAACTGCTAACATATAACTTAGTATTTGATTAGAACATTAACTAGAACTAATACAATAAATAATATTACTTCACACATATAACATTATCATAACAATTAGATATATAAATATACAGACCTAGATCAACTAATATGAATATAAATATAGAATATATGAATATAGTAATGTTAAACCAAAATAATTAAAATTGAAAAATATGATCACATTTATAATTTGTATATATAAATTCAGACTTTATTATAGCTACTTTTAGTTTAATCTTTAGGAGTTGCGTAATGATAATGATAAATATATGAATAATTATTATGCATTCAAAGACCTTACACTATTATAATTAATACAAATTATAATAAAATCTATAATCGATCTTATTGAATATCTCATTAATGCTCGATCTGTCAATATTGCAAAATTTGAGTTAATTCTTCAACATCCTCATTTTTATATTTTCTATTCTAGAGATGATTAGTAAAAGTACTATGTTATACTAATTATACTATATTAGTACTGTAACCTCTGTCTATTTATATATATATATAAATTTTATAATATTACAAAATCAAAAATATCTATTGTTAAACAACCCAATAAAGTAAATGGCGTATTATCCGCATAATATCATGATATGCGCATAAATTTGCACAATTATTTCAATATTTTCAGAATAAATATCGTTTATAATCTAAAATTATCTTATTTAATTATTCAAAAATTATACTCTTTTACATTTGATGGTTAATTATTCTCATTTATACAAAATATAAATATAAAATTATTTTGTTTAAATAGGGATAATTTATCCTCAATTATTCAATAATTATCCTGGTTAAAAATTGAACATTTTTTTAATGAGGATCAATTATCCCATAATTATAATCATATATAGATTTATATATATGATAATTTAGTCATATTTTACTAATTTCCCATTTTATCTCAATATTATATAATGTTATCTTGATTTATCTTTAAATGGTTTATCGGGATCAAATGTACTCTGAATATTATATATTTCCCATGTCTGTAATGGTAATATAGAATGAATATTTTTTAATTAATCTAATGAATTCTGAAGTAGTTATCGGAATGTACATCAAAATTGACATATCCTAAGATGGTTCTTAATTTAATTATTTTTCTTATTATTTCAATTTTGTAAATTTTGTTGTTAAAAGTAACTATTCCTGTATATTTATAACCAGAAAATAATTATCAAAGTGTTCTGTAATCAACACATTTTGTGTCTAAAAATGACCTTTTCAAATAAAATATATTTGAAAACTTAATTACAATATATACTTAACATTCTGAGTTTTAATGTTTACTATTATTATCTTATAAACATTTTGTATTTTACATCATAATTTAAAAATAAATTCACCTACCTCAAATAGATCCTAAAATAATTTCACAATTAAAAATGTGTTTCAGTTTTAGAAATCAGTATTTTGAATTTTGTGTTCCCTATAACTGAAATAAGTTGCCAAATGATATTAAATTATGTAGAAATATAAACATATTATATTATAATACAAATTTTAAACAAAAGCTTTGTTTTGTTATAAAAAAAATTAAATGTATTTAAATTATAACTCTTTGAACACTTTTATTCTTTTACATTATCAATAAATTAATTATTAAAAAAATTATTTTGCTTTTAAAAATGTTCACTTTTATTTATCTCTATATTCATAACTATAATTATATATATATATAAAGTAATGTTATATCATTTATTTTTATAAATATTATGTTATATTTTGTATTATTATTAGTTAACTGATGAATTAAAAGCAAATCAGTTAAAATAAATCATTTTCTATATATTTATTTAATTTTAATATTTTGTTTAAAAAAACGTTATTGTTATAGTGTAAACAAGAAGTGGCTATGTATTAGTTTCACTTTTATATATTGTTATTAATGTAAGTAATAGTTTCAATATTTTAAGTTTATATTTTTATTTTTTATAAATTCTCAAGTTATTGTAATTAACCTGGTGTATAATCCTAATTTGATTACGATGTTAATAGTATATTGATAATTAAAATCACATTATGTAAGTTGATGCACATTAACTTTTTTATATTATACATTTTTAATATTTATACTATTGAGTATAAAAAAATCTATAGATTTTTTTTCATAAAAGAAAGATGCCACCAGCTATGCGTATATATATTAAATATTTATATTATATAATACTTAATATATATAAACTACATTGTATTGTTACAATATATATTTATATTGTAATTTAATTAAATAATACAACATTAATTGGTTATTTTATTTTATTAAATTATGTTTATTTGAATAGATATTAATTTATATATGATCAAATATAAATTAATATAATCGTAAATTTAGAATGTTATTATATATTAGAGTTTAGTTACATATTAATTCATTAATTTAATATAATAATGTATCAATCAATCACTAAAAAATAATTTAATAGTAGATTACAAATAAACTGAGTGAATGAACCAAAGGTTGTTGAATGTTATGTTGAATTCTAAAAAGTTTGCCAAGCTTCTTAAATCTGTAAATAAAAATATGGTAAAAAGCAATTGGAATATTTATATTTAGTATAGCAGTATTATGAAAAATAATTACTATTTAATAAAATATAAAATATTATCAATAATATTATGCTTTATAATAGTATACAATAACTACTTATATGTATACTTATATTGAAACATATCTATATATAAATAATATACATTAGTTATAATAAATCAATTAATTTTACAATATATGTTGTATATAAATAAATAAAAGTAAAATAAGCTAAATATAAATAGGTACTATCTTAAATAATTTTACATCTACAATATACTAACACAGGTATGAGCTTGAAAGCTTCGTGATTATGCAGGAATATTAATTATATATATTTAGGTTGTTCTATACATTTTGTATCGGCTGTATACACTCTTGTTAGTTCGTCTTCATTTATATGTACACCTTCTATTATCGGTGGTTCTTCTGTTATCTTTATACATTGTTCCATCGGATTTCCTTCTTTTTCATTTTTACAAACTTTTACCAGATCTTCTTTGCCCATCATTTCGCATCCCTTAGTCGACCATACTTTGAAATCTACGCATTCTTTTATATTTAGTTCTTCTATTATATATATGCATTCTTTTGTGAATTCTTCTTCTTTTAGGTCAACGCATTCTTTTGTCTGATCGACTTCCTTAATCTGTTCATATTCTTTTCTTTGATTGTGTTCTCCGGCTATCTTTTCCAAATATTTCCTGTGTTCGTCTAAACGCGACTGCATGATTTCTTGACTATATTTTATTATCGAATATGTAATTAGAAATTTTAATAAAAAATCGTAATATTAATGGAGATGAAATCGGAAACTTGTGTGGTAACAACTATTATTTAAAGCACGTGACGATGCTTTGTTTGTATACGTGCGTCACTAATACTAACATCTCTAAATTCTCCAGCGAAGCTATATTTGTGAATTTCCTCGCATTTACCACGTGATGCGATTGCCTGCATTCTTCCAAGTCTCTACAGAACTTCTCAAATTTTGGAGTTAACTCGACGTCATCTACATCGTCCGAGGAATTTATAACATCAACAGCAGCAGCACGCGATACGTCGTTTTTATATGCGTTATAGGTTGACGGCTGTTGATTGGCATCACAGGATAGCGGCTTCAACGTGTGTCCGTTGAATGGAGAATAAGGTATCGTCGGATGGCTGAACACGCATCGTATTATCGTGTTTGCACCCCTGCTAATCTTGCCGTCTAAGGGAGGTTGCGGGGGAAGTCATAATATAAGTAAGTATCATACAGAAAATGTAATAACGGATTTCTAAAAAATCTCATCGTATGCACACAACTAAATTCACAAAAACCAATCAACGCATATGTACTTCAATCTTATATAATACATTATCATACTGTATTTCCTTGTCTAATTTATAGGACCACTTCATTAACTGCACTCTATATTATTACTTAATATAGTAAAAGATAAAGGTAACATACTACAATTGAATACACACTCCTTGATATGTGATATGATATATGTCTTTAGGAATAGTTATGTATATAGATTATAAATAAACGTACTAGGATATTAAGATGCGTTTATAAACATGTATAACTCTATAGTGGTATACCTACTATATATAAATAGTTAGCGATACATCGTATATATGGTACATATATCCACATAGGGTGTTCGTTTCGATCTCCGGTACTAACTTCTCTCGTAGACGTCCAGGAAACCGCAAGAGTCATTGTAACATTTGGAGACGCAGTATTCGTCCGCTTTAATTACGGCATTAGTAGAGATGTTGCCCGCGTTCTCTGGATGGGCGTTACGAACGGCTCTACCCCTTCTGCCCCTCGGCAGGTAGCGAGGTCGCGAGTATTTAATCATACCATCGTAGGGTGAACCGCCGCTACTCGTACCCACGCCGATTTCGCTAGTTTTCGGTGGTACTATATTGCCGGTGTCGAGGGGGCGTGGCTTATACGCGGCGCATGGGTTTCTGTTAGGGTTTTCGTAGTCGTCACCATAACTTTGGCGATCCGAATCACCTCTCTTTCCCCAGGTAACCTTACTTATCAATCCAGCCCTACTACCTCTGACGCCTCTACTTCCCGTATTAGTATTACCGTGGAACCTACCCCATCTACCTCTACGAAAATCGCCACTACCCTTACTGGCATCTTGCGAATTTACATTCGAATCTCTAGGCTTAGCATAAAAGTGTCGGTATTCTCTGTCTCCACTACAATGATCATATTGTTTACAGACGTTTGCACTTCTTACTGCCCCAGTCTCGCAGCGCTTTTCGCTAATCACGGCGTCTGCCCTACGATCTTTACTACTAGTCGCTCCGTTTTTCGAACTACAGCTGTTACTTCTCTCGATATTATCATCTGAACAGTTATTCCTACTATCGTCACCATGCGAACTCTTGTTTCTATGGTCGCAAGTTGATGAAACGTGATTATTTTCTAAATTACTGACCTCGATAGGATGACGTTGAGAATTATCCAGATTTTTGAATAACCTTCTTCCCGAATAATTAATACTACCCCCCTGTTCTCGTGCGTGTAACTCGGAAGCACCTCTATTGGCGGCATTACGAGCTCGATTGAACTCCTTGAACCTAACCCTGCGCTCCTTCCTAGACACGAACGCGGGCCTGTGGTTACTACCTTCATCCCTAGAAACGTTCTGACCAACTGCGTTATTATCATCCCTTGAACTATTGTTATCTCCAACCTTTCTCCCATCAATACCTAAATTATCATTCTCCCTACCACTGTCAATATCGTCTCTATTCCTAACGCTATTATTTCCACCGCTATTACTATCCTCATCGCATCTATCACAACCAGTCGGGTGTTCTACATTAAGTTGTTCCTCCTCCACTGAACTAGTATTCCTACTCCCGACCGCTAGGTTGCCCATCCCATCGCAAACCTCTCCCGCTACGTCTGCTATCCCGTTATCATCCAGTTGGCTCACCGTATCGCGCTCCCGACTCAAAGTATTTATCATTCGGTGAACTGGAGTCTGCATCAAAGAAGTGCGGTGTTTGTTTACCGTACTTTGTTGTAAAGGTTGATTGGGTGGTGACGGCTGGTTTTCCTCTAACCCTTGTTCGTGAAGGGGGTGCTGGTAACCACATTTAAACGATGTCGGGTTATCGAGTTGGCCTCGGTCTCGTTGATGATACTTGATCTGCTGCTCTTGATGTTGATGTTGTTGCTGCTGCTGCTGTTGCTGTTGCTGTTGCTGATACTGCACAAGTCGTTGAATATCTCGGTCTCGTTTGTTTTCTCGGTATCTGTTCGCCAGTCTCGTCGAAGTGGACGCAGCACTCTGCACCACGACGGTGTGTCCAGCCACAAATCTCGTTGTAGTGTGGTGGCGGGTTTCGTTGACGGGGTGGACGTTTGTGGGAAAAGCGCCCAGGACGGGGAACTCGTCTAGCGATTCCAGATGTACGTCACGTTCCGGGGAATGAATGAATGGACGCCTAGAAACGATGTACTGCCCATAGTTATTACCGCTTCTGTGACGACGTCGGTAATTTCTGGAATTTCGGTTTAAATTGCGTTCCATGTCATTTGAACTATTTTAAAAAATAGTATATAAAAAGTCCACCGTTTAGGATTATTTTGTAAAATTAATAGAATTAATATAAAAAATAATAGATATGTTGCTATGGAATCACAATTTATTTTTATTTATTAAATGGAATTTTTATTTTAATATTTTAACTCATAAAACGATTCTTATAAATAATAATTTGTATTGATTGTGAAAAAGTATATAATATAAAGATGCATACATTTTAATTTATACTAACAATATATAAATGTATAATATTATTATACAATATTAATATTATTATACAATATTAATATTATTATACAATATTAGTATTATTTTAATATTATATTATTATAATTTTATTAAATTTATAAATAAATAAATGAATAACTCGGGAATAACTATTATTATTTTCCTAATTTTCCCTATAATCATTATATTTTAAAGATTTTAATTATCAATAATGCGATTATGTTTATTATTCACTTACATTATATATATTGTTTATAGTAGATAGTAACTCTCCTATTTATCATGTATGTTTTATCTAGACAAGCTGCATTTTATGATTTGACAGAGAGTTGGCATTTTAATGTTTCAACGCAATTTTGAATAAACAAACTTTTTAAAAATTGAAATATTTGATAACACTTATTCTTAGTAAACTTAAATATATATATATATATATATATATATATATATATATATATATATATATATATATATATTATATCAATA
Organism: Osedax frankpressi; assembly: GCA_964035775.1. Taxonomy (NCBI): domain Eukaryota; kingdom Metazoa; phylum Annelida; class Polychaeta; order Sabellida; family Siboglinidae; genus Osedax; species Osedax frankpressi. Next base: position 13,116,138 of record OZ038315.1, on the reverse strand, counting down.
ATATAATATTATATATATTATTATTATTACTAATTAAATATCAGTTAAATTGAACATAGTATTGTATATATACGTATAAGGGATAAGATCACATAAAAAAACTTTACTATAAAATTAAATTATTTTAATAAATAGCAATACTATATTTAAGATATATTATATGTCTACACTATGAAATGGAATTTAAAATTCATATTTATTGAAATGTATTGATTTTTAAAATAAGTTTTTTTTCTCATTTAAATCATTTAAAAAAATCTTTTTCGATATTTTTTGATAAATAATTCAATTTTTCTAAATTATTTAACAATTTATCTAATTAATATACAACAATAATTTCGTTTTTTATCGTCCTACTATATAATGTGATTGGTATATCTAAAAAAAGTATAATATAATTGATAATATAATTAAACATTTATAATGGTTATCATACATTATTTTCTATAGTATTTAACTTGAGTATGTATTGTTTGATTATAGTTAACATATATGATTTTCTCGTAAAGTCATATCAAATATCTATCCTTCCTTTGTTTAAATGTATTTTGAATAATCATAATGCCTTTGTATAACACTAGTATAATATGTATTTATGGCTACACTTTTAATAATAAACCAGTTGTAAATTCTACTGCATCGGAATTAAAATCAATCAAGCTTATCTCTAGTAAATCTTACGAATCCTAATTGTATGTGATTCTAGACTACTCTACTATCATGTGTGTATATAGTTATAAATATAAATGTAGAAGAGGTTACCAATACTGAAATTCCATTATACATGTTATTTATGTTATACATGTTATACATGTTATTTATACACGCATACTATTTATATTTTTGCATTTTACATATAATCGTTAAAAATAATAACAGATATTATTTAATAAATATATCTAGATCATTAACCCTTATTGCGCCGTTGTTAAGGATCTTCGCGCTTACAAAATAATCAACGTCACGAATCGTCGCGCAAATACTTATAACTAATTACTTAAAATTATATTTTAAAGATATTTCTATTTAAAATTTAAAATATTCAATTTATAAATATTATTTCAATATCTAATATTACGTATTAATATTAATAGTTTTATATAAAATATTATTTAGATAATTAACATTATATAAGAAATATAAAAATAAAATTATCCATAATAATTGTATTCATTTATTGATTCGTTTATTGAATATTCCGGATATATAATATATTTATTATAATTTTTAAATATTTGAAGTTTTGTCCCTCTCCTATTATGTTTACTTATTTCATATTACTATTAGGTAGAAGAGGACCAGAGTCCTGATTTCGATCCAATTCAAGAGCGGATCCTCAACTATGAAATACCTTATTATAAACATTTATATTGTAACAATATTTTAATTCTCTTATTAGTTCTCACGTTTTAAAAACATATTTTTAGAATGACAGTGACTTATCCGATTATGAGCTACTGGTTCCTGCTACTTCTGTTGGTATCGGTACATGAAGAGGTAGACGAAATTCAAGTATGAGAGTTCGAGGGGTACACTCTACTACCATGCCTGATGAGGAGGCATGTTCACCAGAAGGATGGACGTCTAATATGCCTTCTTCTGCTGATGTTGCATTCTCAAGTAGAGTGGGACCTTCGGAAAATTTCCGCCCTGACGAGTCGGCCTTGGGATATTTTATGCAATGCTTGGGATTGCACTCCTTCAAGCATCTGGTCTCGTCATCTATGGCATATAAAAGTAGCACTGGTTTGATAATGTAATAAGCAAATTTAAAATAAATTAATAATTTTTTTTAATTATCTTCTAGGAATAAATTTGATGCTGGATGAAAATGACATCAAGGCAGATATTGGTATCATTATCTTCATGAGCATCATCCCATTATGCCAATTAAGTCATTATTGGTTAAATAATGAAAGGAGCCACAACTCCTACATGTCATCGAGGTTTCTGTGCATTTGCAAAACGTGATTGTTTTTTTATATATCATAATAATGTGTAAATGTTATTATTTTATTATCCTACTTTATATATATTTGTTGTATTATATTTGTACATATTTTCTTATATACATTATGTTTATATTGGCCACTGCTCTATTGAAGAGGTTCTTGTATATCTATATTGTGATATTTGTTATGAACCAAACTATTTTTTTAGTTTACTAAACTATTGAAGAGGTTCTTGTATATATATTATTTATTTTATGAATATATATTGTATTTTCAATCTTATATATTGTTTATACTATTTTATAAGAAGTCCCTGACAGTATAAATAAATATATATATATATATGACATATTTTTTTTATTTCTGGAAATTGTTTAAAAATGTATATATTTAAAAATCATTATAACTCTTATAAAATGTAATAAATTTTAATAATTTAAAAACCACATGATAGATAACTTTATTATTTAAAACTTTCTATTGGCATTAATATTCTCAAATTATATATTTAATTTGGTAAAATAGCAATATATAAATTGTATCAAAATTATTTTTTTTAATTATTTATCTGGAGGGCCTAAATTAGTTTTTAATTTTATCATTGAATAAATAATAATTTATTATATAGTAGTTAGTTATTTTTAATAAAGTTATTTTTAATAAGGGTATCAGTTTTATTTAAGAAATATTTATAGGTCTCGAGTTACTAGAAATTATAAAAGCCGTATTAGAATAAATCTTGCAATTAAAATTTTTACAGAAATTATCGTAAAACGTAAATTAACGTTTAAAACTTATGAAGGTTATTATATTATCTATTACTTATATGTGATATGTATATACTTTAACTAAATATAAATACTAGTAAAATAATATTATGTAAATTTAGTTTGTTTACATACTCTTAATATATTCATACTTTATTGTTTTTAATTATAAAATATTCTATAATATGTATAATTGTGTTATGTTGAATAAAATAGATACTTTTATATTCTTAATATTAATATTTACCAAATTATATGATATTTTATTGACCATAGTAAACTATTAAAATGTACGTTAAATCTAGTGATTGCTAAAACCATGTACAGAAAAATTATCGACGTAAAAAGGTTAAGTGATCACCAGTAAACATTTATAATTTGTATTTGATCTTGGGATTCTAAGTGTTACCGTAACCACGAATAGATCAGAAAATAACTTTAAATGGTCCTAACTTATTTTATAAAATGTGTTCCCCAAAGAAATAAAGCGATAACATATTTGTTATATCTAATAAATATATATATATATATATATATATATTAATTTTACAATTAATATATTAAGCATTATAATAATAATTTATTTATTATTCAAATTAAAATCAATAATATATATGTTACCATATAATTATGCAACTGCTTTAAAGCATTATAAAGTAATTACTTTATATTGTTCCATAAATATTTTATAATAATTTCATACTATGGAATGACATAACTGCAATTATAAATAATACACAAAATGAAAATTATATAAATATTATGACATGTCCAATAAAATCAATAAACTTAATATTTCACTAAATTATAATCACTTTACAAATTTATGAAATGACGCTTATGAAATGAAATTTATGATAACTTCGCATCATTATGATGTGCACAGCACTCCACAATAAAATAGTTAGCCAACCTCTATAATTATCAAAAGATACACTGTAATGTTTAGAGGGATCTCCATCTGGTGATTATTAAACTAATATATAGTAATATAATGAAAAAAAACGTGTATAGTGTACATAACTGGTTCACTGAAAATACACAATTTAAATATCTAGTTACGAGAAATATTTCCTAATATAATACTAAACTAATAAAGATATATTCATAAATAATAAAATAACGAAACGAAAAATTAAAATTCGAAACAAATAATTTAAACTTTTTTAACAAAGTAAATAACTTGCTGATATTAGAATATATTCTAATATCTATATATCTTATTAGTATCACTATTATTTATTATTATTATAATGTATTCGATAAATAAAGTTAAGCTTGTAAACAATATATTAAAATATATATATATATATATATGGTAGCAAGCATTTATATGTTAGCGTAATTCTAAAAATATCCAGGAAATATAATAAAACAGATGTTATCAAATATTACAAGTAAAACCTAGGTTTCTGTTACAACATTATTGGCAGCTACCAATAATGACGTAACAAATGAATAGAATTCTTTCACTTTTCACGAACATAATATAACAATAAGGGTAATTGTTTATTACATTTATTTTTCCACGAGTTATTTTATATATAATATACCAATGTATATCGAATTTTCAGGAAAATGATTTTTATTATCGATTAATATCAATAATTAAATGCAGACTAGTCATAAATTGCGACTCTTATTTATACTAATGTTGAAAGCGACTGGCAAACAATTTTAATATAAGTATGTTTTTTATTGTGGATATTATTAATAAAATATATTATATATAATGTAGTGTGGTTAAATTGATATTAAAATTAATGTATAATTAATTAAGATAATATTTAATTTGTATATAAATAATGTTTACTTACTTTTAAATGAAATAGTATAACAATAATTATATAACATTACTAATACAATTATTATCAAACAATGCGTTGCTTTTAATATGCACTACATAAGTTTTATATTTGTTGTCATAATATGGATGTTAAAATATAAATAGATATAATTTTCTAATTAATAATTACAGATTTTATGAAGAATTAAACAAAGCAATTAATGTTGTATGTATGTATTGTTAATAGATGTATGTATTGTATATGTATAGAATAAAGTATTAAATACTAATCATATTACTTGATTATTGTTAGTAATGTATTACTGAATATAAATTATAGTAAACAAATATTTCAATTACACATACTTATATGAATATGATACGATTTTATTTTATGATCAATATATAAAAAATACTCAATACTATAAAATTATATAAATTTAGATGCATATCTAGTAGATTTACTTAATGTGAGATCAATAATTCTATATACGTATTACGATAGTTAAAAATAGTTGTATAAAATAGTGTATTGAAAGAATAATATGAATTATTCAGTTATTCTTTTTAAAAACAAATAAGCTCTCTTCATCTGTTTTATTCGATGTAACGCTAAACATATCTTTGCTGTGAATGTTATGGATATGAAATAAACTCTATTACATATATCCTAAATAGTTAAATATCAAATATCAAGTAGAAATTATGATTTTGGATGAGAGTAAATCAATATATTTTCAATTATTTAAAATGTTAATTAATCTGAATATATTCAGATAAACAAATTTATACAAAATACTAACGTTCACTGAAAACAATATGAATAGATGTTGCATTCAAATGTTAAAATATATTGAATAAACAAATAATATATTATATAGTATTGATGCAGTACATATATTTTAAAATACAGTTTATTAGAATTCTTTAAATAATAAACCATATTTCAATTTCTGAGTGATTTCCTAAAAGATTCAATTTTGTATGTAAATTAATGCTTTCAAAAAACATTTCTGTATCTTCTTTACAATTAGTTATAGTCATATGACCTATTAAATACACGTTATTTTTTCAAATATTTAGCTTTTTATATAATTCTTTCAACATTAGTAGTTTGGTTTAATCAGTATATAAATAATCAGTAGATAATTAGTAAATAAATATAGTTGAAATTTAAATATGATTATATATGTTGTAACTATTCTATTTTCAAGCCTGAGAGTTCATTAGAAAGTTCATTAAACAATAGAAAATCTTCAGTTAATTCATCCTTAATTGTAATAGCACCTCCATTAATTATAATATATATATACATCTGATAACATTATTTTTAATGAAATATTATAGTTTAAAAAGAAAAGAATCTTATCATTAACCACTTTTTCATTCTTTAATATACGATCGTTTTTCAGTAAGATATCTATTTCAGACAATGATTTCAACAAAATTTGCCACTAAAATATTAATCAGTAAATTATTATATATTTGAATTATGGATTATTTTAATTTGTTATGAATTATAAATCAAATTCTTTATAAATATATAATTATTATCCTACCAAGCGTAACATTAAGGCTTCTTTATACAAATTTTCTTTTTGCATTATAGCTGAGTATTTGATATTGGAACATGATACAGTAAATAATAAAAACTCTTTGATTTCATTACCAGAATTAGAATTCATTGTTATTGAAATATCTAAGCCACTGTCTGTATTAGAAGTATCTGAAAAGCTCAATGTATAAAATATTTATAAAATAGTTATTAATTATTGATCACAGATAATGTTAATATTATTACAGTGAAAATTATCATTCATAAATATTAGAGACCTATTAAAATGTTATAACTTAATAATGTATTCATATATTATAGATACAAAGTCAATTCATTACTGAATACTGATCAATAATCGTCAAACAATAATCTGATTTACGAAATTATATTTCATTATAATTTTATTTTTAATTACTCTTACTATAATACTAATATATTATTATAGTTTTCAATTAAATTATATAACCGAATTAGAAACAAATATATATGAAATTTAGAGAGTACATTTTCTACATCAAAATATATTAAAGTTTATTTAATAATCTTTATAGAATCGATTTAACACTTTTATAATTAAATGATGTAAAAGTGTGATAGTTAGTTATTAAACATACTTATTTAGTTATACTTATATATCAATGAATGAGATTAGAAAATATGTATGTCATTTAATCATCATAGACTAATATTAAGTAAATACACACATAATTAACTAATAAACATTATTAATTATAATAAATACATAACATACAAATTCATTTTAATTAAATATAACAACAATAAATATTATTTTACATCTTAAAATCTCATTGTGTTAAAATATGTTAATATAACTATTAACCAAGTTGTATATCATCCTTGTTACATATGAAATACTTTGACATCCAAACTCTATATAATTTGACAGAAGATGGTAATTCATATTCTAAAATGTTAATTTTATATAAATGTATTTTATATAGAGTATTATATAAAAAATATTATTTATTTTATTTTACCTCTTCAAATATTTAAGAATAATACATATATATTAATATAAATATTTGAATCAAGTTAAATTAAAATATTAATATGAAAAATTCTATAAATTTGTTATTTATAAGAATTCTATTGATATGTCTATTAATATGTCTATCGTTATATATATTACATTTTAATATTTTAATAATAAATGATTACAAATATATATCCAATTTATATTTAGAATGCATAAGTTTAAAAATAAAGATACATATTAAAATTAACCTGGATTAAGTCTCTGGCAAGGAAACTGTATATAATCAAAAAATATTTATTATTTTGATGAATTTAAAAATGTTAATTAATAATATATTTATCAATATTTTATAATATATATATTTTCCATATCAATAAACTAACATTGATGGTATTTTTATTGACCAATAAACAATATGATAACTGAGTTTCAAACTTGGATATCAGAATTCTGTTCTTATATGTGATCATAGAACCTAGGATATAGTATAAATAGTTACATTTGGATAGTTTGTAAATGAGTTTAATTTATCAAATTGATTGGATTTTAGATCAGATATAATCATGAAAATTAAAAATCACTGAAAACAGGAGGCTATTATAATATATATTCAATATTTTCATGGAATTGTGTTCTGAAGATAAGACATTTAAATAAATATTCTTCAATGAATATATAATCATTTATTATTATTTTAATTTTCACAAAAATTATACATTATACAATATTATTATACAAATTATGACTGAAATATAAAATAAGAATATATTTTTATACGCAAATTCTAAATTTCTAATAATCAAAATCTGGAATAAAGTAATATATTGAATTAAAAAAATAAAATATGAAAAGTATAATTAATTAATTAAGTTAATATAAAATAAATATATTTATTTATTAAATTACATATGAATTTAAATGTAAAGTATATAAAAGAAATAAATGAATTAGTATTAATTTCAAGATAAAAACATATTAAATTTTAAAATCTTACCTAAGACATCAATATTGATTTTTTCTAGAAGTTTAGCAATTTTGCTGTATACAATTTGAGAACACTATAAAATATAGATATGTGATTGACATACAAATTTAATTGTAACCATAATATTTGTAATGATTTAAATATATGATATAATATAGTAGTAATAACATTAATTAATATAATGGTGATAAAAAAGAATAAAACTATTTACTTTCAATAAAAAAGTTAATATTTTCAAATGTTGTTTTCAACAGTTACAAATATTAAGTTATTCAGTTATATCTCAGATATTTGTTTTATACCGATTTAATTTACTAATACTTTTCATTCTATTGTTTAGTAGTTTATAAATAGTTTTGCAAGTATTTTTAATAACAATCTTCAATAAGATATAACATAATAATTAGTTTCAGATATTATAATAAATATTTGACATAAATTAAAAAATTGATTAGTGAATATAATATAAATAATTGATTATCCCATTTCTAATTACTTATAAATTCCTATCAGATACTAGATAAAATTTTAAAAACAGCTTATAAATAATTTCTGAAGTTGGCATACTTCACTATAAAAAAACCTTTTTTTGAGAAATTGCTGGAACGGAATTAAAAAATTGTGATATCTTGTCACCATGACGACGAACGATTTGCAAATAAGAAGTGAAAATGTCAATCAAATACCGGCGAAAGATATGAGTATCTTTCTTGCAAACAACCTGCAGTTTAGATGAAATGAATATAAATACAAGTCATATCATTTTTATGTTTATCTTATTTATTCAATAATATCATTTTTTATATTTCAACTTCTTTTATGATCAATGTCTTCATCTCAGAATTGATTTATATCATTAAATGATTTCGTTAATTTATGAAAGGATTTTATAATACAATTACATCACAATATTTACTCGGAAAACATACAGTTCATACTTGAAATAGATGAGAGAAACTGCAGAAGTATAAAGTGAACATAGCGCAGAGGTTAGACAGGATCTGCTTAGCGGATAAATCTTTACAAGAGAGCACCTGCAAATGTTGAGAGCTAGAATTAGACGGAAATGAAATGAGACGCAAAAATATATATATTGTATAATTAGGAAATTATTAAAAATATATTTCACAAACTATTAGTGTAGAAAATAAACTGAACACAAATAGAAAATGAATACAATTATTATAACATGCAGCTGACAATTATATTACATTAACATGCAGCTGACCATTATATTACATTAACATGCAACTGACCATTATATTACATTAACATGATGCTGACAATTATATTACATTAACATGATGCTAACCATTATATTACATTAACATGCAGCTGACCATTATATTACATTAACATGCAGCTGACAATTATATTACATTAACATGCTGCTGACCATTATATTACATTAACATGCAGCTGACAATTATATTACATTAACATGCTGCTGACCATTATGTAAGACTCGAGGTTTATGAATGCATACATATTGTCATCTGACATGGTGACCTCGTCACAACTAGAGTTGGTGAGGTCACTACAGAACTCGTAGACTCCGATCAACTGGGAACAAAGAGCCATGCGGTCTTCTTCGCATATCTGACAAGAATTGTTAACAATATATGAATATACAAGCCAATGTAGTATGTATATATGTATATATATTAAAGTGTAAGGTGGAAAATTCAAATTATATTTATAAATAACTGTTCTTCACATACATAATTTGTATTATATATTAATTTTAGCCAATAAAATAATGGAAATTAAATTTTAATTGTAATTTATTACTTACTGAATTAGGAAGAAATAATGGAATTGAATCCAGAAAGTAATCACTTTCCAAGCATTTGTATACGAATAACACCTCTTCCATATTATATGCTGTATAAAATTGTATTAATGAAATAATCTAACAAAATAAGTAAATATAATGATAAATAAAATTCAATATTTAAATTTAATACTAAATTAAGCTGTAAAACAAATTTAATTTAAATTAATGTATTCTATTTTACATTAAAAAAATTAGAACTTCATAACTTGAATATTGACTTATTGAATCAAAAGAATTAAATGTCTACAAAAAGAAATAATATGAACATTATATATTTCTAGTTATATAATGCTTCAGTATATAATGTGTATACATTTATATATGTGTGGTTTCATATTATTATTATAAATTATATATATTAGCAATTTTAAAAATCACAATACATCAATATAATATTAGTAGATCATCTGCCTGTCTAGAATATTTATCTAATATACACCTAGTCTAATTCCTTCACAATATTGAACCCGTATTAAAGTATTTTTAACAAGTAGTATATAAATATTTTATATATTAATAATTATATTTTGCCGTTTTAATTTAATAATAAATAGCTGATCATTTAATAAGATATAGTATGTCAGTTGATTATATTATTTACTATGATATTTACAATAAAATTATATATAAGTATAATGGTAATAAAGATGTGCATACATAATATCATTGATTTCATTCAATATTATAACATAATAAATTTACTTATAATTTCAAAATTAAATTTAAATATGATTTTCAAAATATTAAGAATTTTTATATTAAAAGTCCATACTTTTAAAATGTATGGCCCATTGTAAATTATATGTTCATATGATGTTTATTTTCCCAAATAATTATGATGTCATATTAAACATTTTATGAAACGTATTTCTAATATAATATTCTTGTCTATAGTATAAGAATATTAAATATATAATTAGTGTCATCTTCATAGAAATAATACCTAGAATACCTAGGCCGGTAAAGGAGATTCTTAATCGCAAATATAAAATAAATCATTAACATATTTGTATACATAACTTGTTTCTTCGAGAATGTAGGACTAATTTTCAGGGTAATTTTATTAAATATACATAACTAGCGTTACAACTGAATATATATATACTACATATATTCATTAATATGTTAAATTATTAAAATATTTTAACATACTCTATATATGCTATATTATTTTAAATGAATACATATTTTATTGTATATTTTTTTATATTATATTATAAATAATTAAAAATATGTAATACAATGTTATTGATTTATTATCTCAATTTAAATAAAATTATATTAAATTTTGTAATTCAAAGTATAAATTATATAGATTAAATTTATATGGTAAAAATTCTTATAAATATAATAGATTATTATATAAATAATTTGGCAAAAACAATGTAAATTAAAATATTTAAATTATCACATGATTTTTGAAGCTTACAAGTCACATGATATTGTAACAAGGATTATCATTTGTTTACATCTATATTTAGATATATACTAATATATTTAATATGATTATTTATTGCTTTTGTAAACAGATAGAAATATTTGTTTTATGATTTTTATAATTCATTTGATTAATATAATTTCAACTTCTATAAATGCTTCTAAAATATTAACTTACATATATATATGTGTCTTCACTGTATATATGCAATATCCTATATAGAGAAACAAATAGCTTTACCTTAAGTAATTCTAAAACTCTTTGAACATAATATATTCTATATGATGAATAAACTTTATAAATCATATCCTACAATGCAACTTCACAGTAAACAGTAATATTGATATATTATATTTAACAATATTAGTTTTTACAATATAATGAATATTTATTAAACTATTGTATAAATATATAGGAGCAAATATTTGTAGACTATTTAAAATATATATGGGTAAATCAGTATATTACTTAGTTAAACATGGAGAATTGACAGAGAGTATGTATAACAAATAAGATAACTTTCCTTGGAGTACAAAATCAACTATTAATATTGAAAGGCCACTTTGTAAATGGTATATTTGAAAACAACGACTAGACATATTGGAAAGGTTCCTTGTCCTTCGAGGACATGAATACATGACAACTCGGTAATAAGTGCTGCAGGTCTGGAACATATTGTTGTCTGAGGAACTGACGTTCTGTATTTGTATGTTCACAGCATAGCACATGAACTCCGGATTGACAGGCGTCTAAAGTCTGTAGAGGGAGAGGATTGTTAGAAGGAGGGATGTATTAGGAGAGGGATGTATTAGGGCAGACCGTATTATATTAACATGATGGTACCAGTGTCATACACAAAAACAAGTCTACAAGTGGCGATAGATAACCTCGTGGTGTGACATCTCTCCTGTGATGTAGAGATCGGCTTTCACACCTTTAAGTACGCTTGCACCCGCTCCAGCACATACTGCAATAGACCGCACCATCTCTGTAAGAAATCAATATAGAAGATCATTTTAATATTACATACATTATTATTACATTATATTGAAAAAGTAGCTTTTAACTTATTAGCATACACATTAAGGTAATGATTGATCACGGAAAATATCTTTCATTTTACCAGGAATATTCTTTATAAATATGCTACGTTTTATCAAATGAGAATTTTATAAATAATATTATTTAATAATTAAGAATTAGAATATTGATTAATGAGCGTTCAGATTATTTAGTAAGATTATATCTTTTTCAATTTATCACAAATAAAATAATTTATATTTGTAAATAAATTACAGTTACTTTATATGTACTACATATCAATTTATATTATTATAGAATATTATTTATGTTAATTATAGAATATTTAAATACATATTTATGAAATATATTAATATTGATGTATTGAAATTTAAAAAAAAATTGATGTTTATATAAAATAATCATAATTCAAATAACAATTACAAAAAATGCCAAATATTAGTTTATATTATCACTGAGACATTTAGGATTATAGTCATATATATTTTGTGAAATAGTTATATAATGAATATAGACTAAAGACTATCAGAGTACAACATAAATGAAGTTGTATAATTGACTTTATCATTATTTTTTACTAAATAATAACTGAAATCTCTTCTGGATTGTTTAAATTTGAATCTTTTAAATCTGACTCTTTTTTCATAAAAATTATTATTGCCACTATATAACAGCTACTTAAAATAATAAAATATTGTTTTTAAAAATAGAATGTTCTTAACATCATTAAATATACAATTATGTAATTAAATCTCCAAATGATTCCATCTCATATTTCTCATTGTTGTTATAGACTATAATTTTAGATATAGAATTGTCCTTATAATTTTGATTATAAGAATAATAAACATAAAATAAATAATAATATAAATATATATGTGAATCCTCAAGAACAATTGTTCTAATTTAAATTAACCGTAAGCAGAATCAGATCGAGCCAGTCTGACCATACTGAGGCCCAAGTGTGTCTTGATTATGCTGACCGCTGTGTCCAAAGAAATAGGGGTCGTCAATTTGAAAAATCGACCTGCACCTTTATCGCTTCCCTCGCTCACTGGTTCTATGGGTTCTAGAACACCAACTGCGTATTGGTAGGATGAAAAGTTTATTCTTTTTATATTGTTTCTATTTATAGTTGGTGAGTGTAAATGAGCGTGTGGGACACCAGTGAGTAAAATATGTTTGTCTCAGTTAGATAGAAGGTAAGGTTGAGTTTATTGGTTGCGAGTTTGAGTAATCGGTTGGTAGTGAGATTTTTTAGTAAGATGGGGGTTAATTAAGTGTAAGAGAAAGATTGGTAAAGGGGAGGAGATTATACATGAATTTGTTAGGCGGAATAAGTACATTTAGATATATTTCATTGGTTGGTTGATCTAGAATAAGCAGTTATAAAAGAAAAGTAAGCCGTAAAGAGATTATAAAAGAGAAGCAGGCTATAAAAAAAGTTATAAAGAGGTTATAAGGGATGTAGAAGTTTATTCTAAAGGTCCTTTATGATTTTTTTATATGATTTCATATTGTTTATTGTGATTTTATTATAGAATATTTAAATATTTCTTATAATTTTATTGAAATACAAAAATAATGGCCTATACTAAAAAAGCACCCATCATATTGCTAATGTAAATAATGGAAATAATACAAAATGTTGCATGAGGAATTATGAGGAGTCAGCAATTTAATTAAATTGTATACAGTAGTATTTCTCAAGCCTTCTACATAATTAGATAATCTCCATTATAACTTCTTTAAATACATTTTCTTTATAATAATTGGTGATGTCAATATATTTCAATCAATTACTTATTAATTACATAGAAGAACATTTTACTTTTTGTATTTTAATATTCGTTGATACAATTTTGATATAAACTAATCACATTATCTACAGTTTTAAATTGCAAACCGAAGGGCTTTAAAAGGAAATCGTTACTGCCATTGGTTATGGCATCGAGGGCAGTGTGAGGTGAGTAGACAGCTATGCGATGCTGCAGGCAATCGACTACCAGCGACTGTTTCCATGACGACTGGACGATTTGTTTGAGAGGCGCAAATATCGGAGGGTGGTACGACACAATTAGATTTGTCTGTAGGGAGAATCGAAAGAATTGTATAGATTTATTACAGTGAGAACCAACAAATTATGAAATCCACTCGAGAAAAGAAATCAATATTATGATACACAGGTTATGAATTTTCCTATTAAAATACGGTTATTATTAAATATTACATACGTTAATAATCATAACATGTCATCAAATATAAAAGAATGGATTTAACCTCATAACTACTCTTCACTGTTAATTAACAAATTAATAAAACTATTCTAAGAATAATTGAACTATATATATAAATAGTATACACCTAATTATAAATTAACAGTGTAGATATATTTAAATTTTGATTAATATTAATATTTAATTTGCAATTATTTAATATTTGAATTTGTAGCTGATTCTAGTTATAATCAGTATTCAAAAGCATCGACTAAATGAACGCAAAGTGAGCGATATTCATACAACTAACGTCGGTGTTGAGCGCCTCATCCATGACCTGTCTGGTCAAGTCATTGGTGACCATTATGTTAGTTACGACGGGAGGTTTGTCGTTACTCAGGCGCGACATCGCCGCAGGTTCCAACAGCAGTCCGACGTTATCCCACGAGCCAGCCAACGATTCCGGTGAGTAGGCATGCAACACCGCCAGAATTCTCTTCAGTGTCATTCCCATTTGGTCGCTGCGGAGGGAAGAATTATGACCAACTTATAAACCAAAAGGCTCAGATTTTGTGAATCAATGAATTTTATGTAAAATAAAAATTATGTTTGGGAATATTGATCAAACAAAATTAATTATAATCAGGTAATACCAGTAATATAATTAAATCTATCCTATAATTTTAATGTTATTATATCTAGATATTACTAGGGGTACATAATGGTATAATAAATAATGTAAAATATTATTACATGTAATAATATTCCTAGTTTTTATATTAAAATAAGCGAATTTATCGGTATTAATTTGACAGGAAAATCAAAGATTATATTAGACTAGATTAATTTTGCACATATTAGTCAAATAATACCTAACATTGAGTAAAAATTAAAAGTTAGTATTTTTGGTTTAAATTTTGTAAACCACTAACATACTGAATCATACTGAACCATAAGTATCATAAGGTAATGATTCACATATATTAGTACCTAGATGACCAATAAGCAATATAACACATTATCAATAGACAGATGTATGACCTAGTCTAAGTTAATGTGATATAATGTTGCTATTGTTGCTCTTGTAAGAAATAAGCCAATTTTAGTTAATTTCATAAAAAAAAATAATATTTAAAATAAAATTAATAAATCCGTATAAAAAATAAAAACTTTTAGACAAAATATACATATTATGATCGGTTTATCCATACACGATAAATACTGGCGATGGATTATATTTTCTGATATTACAGTAGATTATGTATTATAAAAAATTAAATTCTACATAAGATTCGTAAAATTAATGTAGCTGGTATATAATTTAATAGTTCTTCGTATCATGTATCATAAAAATGTATCATAAATATTAAACAAATAGCATTATTTATTTGCTACCGATAGTAGTAATAGTATTTAATATATGTATAAGTATATATATAACATTAACTATTTAAAATATATATCCTCGTATATTATAATCGATTAGAATATTTAAATAGTGGAAATTATTAATATTAAAAATAGTAAATGAGAAGAATTGTGAATATAATGAATAAAATATGAAAAATATATTATTAAAATCAAATAAAAGTTATCCAAAGTATGTATTATCGCAATGTGTATCAATAATATTAAGATATACACATAAATAAGTATGATACTTGAATATATTTGATAATAGAAAATATATTATAACCAAGATTACCTTATTTTGAATATAATATATCCTTGTGAGAATACTATAGTATAATTTATATTTTTATTATTGATATGCTAAACATACTGATAAACATTTCGACACACCCACTACGCTTATAATCGGTAATCGCCCTTTATTTTACCTCATTTTCTAATGTATTATATAAAAGTTGATTATATGTTATTAATTTGTGTTCTTTTTTATATAGATCGAGATTAATTTAATATCTATAAAATTTAAATAAACCATATAGATAATACAAAGACATGAGAATTGCACAAATTATTAAATATATTATATTAAAACTAATCAGCCCAGTTCATAGCCTATTTTATTTATCTTGCCAATGGCATTTTCTTTGTCTTAATTATTGAATTGTTGAATTATTGGATTATTAAACTATATATTTTATAACTAATTTTCACACCGCATACCTATTTACATTATTACTCATTTATAAATTTGTTCATATAAGTTTAATGAAGATTATATTTATATTAGAATAGATACTGTGAAATTACGATGGGACCAAAGAGTAAACGACAAAAGCAGATAATAAATATGATAAGGAAACGACACAGTGTTTGTAATTACAAGTTACTTTCTAACAATATATTATCAATATAAATATGTATAATTAGCTTTTTCTTAAACATTTTAAAAATAATTTTATAATAAAAAATACGGATCAAGTACGTTTGACGTCGAGTTCAAATTATGCAGCGTGTTTTCAAGTCCACTACACTACACATTTGAGAGAATCCGTAGGAGACACAACTGGTAATATAACAGAATAAAATTTAAATGTTATTCAGTTAAGTCTTACTTTAGACAAACTTATTATTTTTAAACTAATACCATCATAATTCTTCATTAATTTAACATGATACTCTTGGTTATTCAGATCATGTGATTGTTTTTTTAATAGTTAAAATAAAATTTTAATTAATATAGGAATTTTCCAATTAATTCCAAAAAGAAATTATAAATATCATGTAAAATATAATTATGCTTTTTTATTTAATTTAAATAATATTAATTGTATTTTGTTCATATTCTTTACAAGTAATGTACAAGTACAAGTACATACAATTCTTTATAATTATAATAAATTTATATATTGTTATAATAATATGTAATGATATATGAAAATTATTTAAGTTTTCTCTTATAGTTTACATTCAGTATTGTTAACATATATATTACCCATGTGCTACATGCTGTTTCTAATACCTGATTGTTATATATTAGTTGCTGGACCACCAATGCTGGTCAATATGCACTGCTCATTAATTACTTCAAAATATTACATAACATCATTAAATAATATGAATAACTATGAATGACTTATTAAATATATTACAGAAATTGACAATATATATATATATATATATATTATGTACATATAATATATTATATATCATAATATATAATGATACATAATATATATATATATATCCTTAATATTTAATTCTCTATAGTTTATTGAGTAAACTGTGAATCTTCATAATGAATCGAAGTGTTATTAATAGACATGAGCTAATATAAATGTCAGTCATTTAATTTTCCATACACCCATTTAATATTTTTATCGCACGCAACTCTCGCATAATTTGAACTCGTTGTCAAACGTACTTGATCCAAAAATTTAGCAATTTTATTATTATTTTATAATAGGCGCCAAAAACAACGATTGAATCTGTGACTGACCCAGTTCATGTAGCTGCACCGGTCTCTAAACCATTATCTAAACCTGTATCTGTCGAAGAACTTGTTTCGAAGTCGTCTGCAACGCAAAGAAAACTACCTAAAGCAGCAGACATGCATCTATTTGGCCATAATGGAGATGAAGAATTTGAAAACTCAGAGAAAAGTTATATTTGGACAGCTTCATCTATCATTATGTTACTTATGTACACATTGTGTCCTAAATGCAAAAAAAGCAAATTGGAAATCAAATATAAATCTACTGGTATTAGTACGAAGGCTGATATCTCGTGTATTTCCTGTGGAGTCATACAATTAATTGATATGGATTATAAGACCCAAAAAGGTGAATCAAATGAGCTTAATGTCAAGGCTGTAATGGGTACTATGTGTGGTGGTAGTGGATACACATTTCTGAAGAGCATTCTGTATTATTTGAATATACCATGCATGGTTACCAATACCTATACAAGTATCGCGAAAAAAGTAGCGGCAAAATCAATTGACGTTTGTATATTTGCTAAATATTATTTAGCATATACAGTTATATATGAAATTAATTCATATGAATATTTATACTTACTAGATATCATTTGTACAGGCTACAAATGATATGTTAAAGGAAGTTGCTATCATTGTAAGGAGAAGATATATGGAACAAGATAATTCAATAAGAAAAGATGATGTGATTGATATAACAGTTTCTTTCAAAGGTTCTTGGCAACAGAAGGGACATTTGTCACATTATGGAGTTGGAACCCTCGTAGAACTGGAAACTGGCTTGATATTAGACTATGAAGCCTACTCATTATACTGCCATGTTAGTTATAATAATTATATAAATATATAGGTACTTATTTAAAATTGTAATAACAGAGTTGTTGCTGTAATAAGTCTAATATGGAGCCAGCAGAATTCCAAAAATGGTATATCAGTCACCAGCCAAACTGCGGAATTAATTTTGATGGAGATCCGGGATCTATGGAGGTAATATATGATTTAAAGATAAACCATATATATATATATATAGTTATATCTATTATATGTATTTATAATATAATTTCACATATTTCATATTAGGTTGCAGCTGCTGAAGCCATCTTGAAGAGATCTATCGAGAAGTATGGATTTAGATATACTACTGTTCTCTCCGATGTTGACAGAATATTCACTAATCTTAATTCTCTGGCAATATATGGAGATACTGAAATCAAGACAGAAGAATGTTGTAATCATGCTCACAAAAGCATGACTTCAACATTCAAAAACATGACCGCATTCCATGGATTTCACGTTATTCAATATGCATTAAATACTACTATAATGACATATAATGCCGGAGCTAAGAATTCAATGAAGATTCTAAATAATTATCTGGGCATTGGAAATAAACCTGTGAATGAAATAATTGCGAAATCCCTCGATAAGAAAAGAATTTTTAATCACAAAATTAAATATGATCATTCTATGGTAACTCCTAAAAAGAGGAAACTTGATGAAGAAGATGATAATTTATCTTGAGATGGGTCCTAGTTATGTGTATTTATTAGTAATAGTTTGTATGTATATGTTAATTAGTGTTATCATTACAAAATACGTTTATTATATTGTGGTTTTAATAAGTAATAACTAATATTTTATATATATAGATATATCTCTATTTACTAAATCTATATATATATGTAAATATATTTATTATATTTTTCATCTCTATTGCAAATGATAACTAATTTTTTATTTATATATAAATATATCATTTTAATACACATATATGTATAAACGATTCTATATTTACTCTATATGTCGAGTATATATATTTATATATATTCAATTATAATAAGTCTAATGTAAAATTTTTTATTTTTACTGATTATATAATATATATCTAAATGATACCACAATTTGATTTCATCTCAATACTGCCTCAATTTGGTTTATATTATTTCCTCTACTATCAAAGACACTGCTAAACAATAGAATATTTATACTCATGTTATAAGTGTATTCAATCACACATTTTTGTTTGTATACTGATCCCATAATTTTATTTATAAATAAATTGCATCTTAATATACTAAGTTATTAATATCAATCACTCAATATATGTATATGTGTATATTCAGAACAATTTAAACTTTATGCATAAATTGCAGTTAACTAAAAAAATAATAATTCAGGATGACATTCAATTATAGAAAAATATATAAACCATAAAATATAATTATAATCATTTATTTGTTTACTGTTTATTTTTAATTAGGTCAAAAGATGTAGCACACAATAATACATTGTATGTAGATATATGCATTCCTATTTATAATGTGAACAAATGATCAAGATTACCTTAATATTGGCTAATAACTTAAGTAGATTCACAATATAACTTACAGAATATTTTAATAATTACCCAATCCCAGATATTCTATATATTTCATTATAAACTCACTAATTAGAGATCAATACTAGTAATATTTAGCATATGTGTATCACAGGTAAATTAATCTATAAAATAATGATATATTACTTTTTGTGTAAAACACTGAATTCAGAAATATTTCGTCAATTTAATCTACTAGCTAAATGTTCACCTAGATTTATTAATTGCCCTTGTAAGCCTATATTAATACTAGCGAAGCTCACGATTCGATTCGTATTTACTACATATATAGTAGTATACTATTTAGTATTGTAGTCGTGTTATAATATAACTAATTATTACAAATCACATAATTTATAAACCTATATAAAATGTTTTAAATTAATATTGTGTAATATACTTAGGTAATTTTTTGGTAATATAACATTTATAGATTTAGATTTATTAATATTTATATATAATACACTTATTATATATTTTTAATAATAGCTTAACAAATAATTTCAATATTAATATAATAACTATTGCTAATATTTTATTTAAGAATATTAATTACATATTTATATTTAAATTATAATACATATAATTCAATATAAAAATATGGTAGCATATAATATATAATTTGATAGTATAATATCAAAAAACTACCACTATAAGTGATTCCATTGGTAAAATTAGCGAATGCTTATATATATTATTATATTGGAAAATATGATATATGTAAAATTATAATTTTATAAATACATATATCTCAATATCAACTCTACAATAGTCATACCAAATAAACCTACAAATAAATATGACAAAAATGATAATCACATGTGTTATGTGTAAATATAATATAAAATAATATTATATATATATATATATATTACATAGCATATAAATTGTTAATATATCATAACTTTATATAATATATAATAATACAGTAACTATAAAGTAATGTATTAACAGGTGATGCTTTAATATAATTTAAATAATACTGTTTTTTTATTTTTATATCATACAATGAAAATATATTTGTATACTTAAATTTATTCAATAATAAAAAGTGTTTATTTGCCCAAATATTAAATGCGCTGTATAATTATATATATATATATATATATATATATATATATATATGTACATTATATTACATTTAATTTGAACAGTTATTTTAATACTATTATTATGTGTATCTCCGCCCTTCCTTGGTCGAATACACTCGAACAAATAAAAAATATATATACCAGTGTAAATATAAATACATACTATATTTCTAATTATTACAGATAATTAACACTATAACATTATGTAATCTATAATTTCCAATATGTACTTTGATATTATTACATTAAATATCATTTATATAACTGTTAATAAATGAGTATATTTAATATTAACAATATACTATAGTATAGGGGAAATCATTATAGATATATTCCAAAATTATTAAAATATCAACCAATTCAAACAGGAATGATTGTTAAGTAACAATTATTTTATATTTAGAAATCTTCAATTGATAGATTAATAAAATATTTTTATAATTCGATAAGTGGACACTACATCCAATTAAAATAGAATGTATAGTGATTTAAATTATAGATTTGATATTTACTGAATAATATTTCACACATTTATCTATAATTTTTAAAACCACAATAACTTAAATAGCACAATAACTTAAATAGAATGAAAAAATGTTAAATAAAATCATAATTAGATATTTTTCGTATTTATTATTTGAAAAACCAATTTAAGTATACGGTAACTAACCTACTTTTATAATATACGATTATTATGCAGATTATTCTATAAAACTAAGAATGCATGAGATTACTAGATTTTAAATAACAAGGTTTCTCATATTTTACATATTTTAGTTTCTAATCAGATAGATAATTTTAAATAAGTCTTTAATATTTGTTAAAGCTTTATTGATAATTTTTATTGATTATTTTATAATTTTAAAATTTGTTCACTTATAGGTGTGTATACTTATAGATATCAATTAGTAACATGATCTATTAATTTTAATTAAACTATTCTAATATAATATTATAAGATATTAGCTATTTAACATGTAGTATATCTTGAATTAATCTCATTGCCCTTAGTAAAAGTATATATCTATTTTTATATTTTATATCTCTAAGTTCTGAAAGTATTATATGTTAAGCTATACAATGAAAACTAATAATATTAGTATTAGTAGAAGTATATTCTAAAGCAATATCATATGATGAACCTTTCAAATAAGTATATTCAATAGATTTACATATATTCCTATTATCATATGATAATAAGAATATAATACAAATTTTAAAAATTGATATTCGGAAAAGGAAAAATAATCTCTTAATACATATTTTTAAAAATTGTAATAAAATAGATTTTTTTTTTAATTCAAGATTATATATGAAATATATAATATAAAAATATTTCATAAAATAAAATATTAAATATGTATACATCTACATATAAAAAAAACGACATTATATTAAGAGTGTATTAATCTTTTTTTTAAATTTTGACAACACATCTATCAATTACAAACCTTATAAATTAACATAAATTAGCCATCAAATAATATAAACCCTAGGTATTCGTGTAGTATAGTTCATCATTTATAACATATCCTAATTATAATATTTAAAACGAACACTATCAAGTTCAACTATGTAGCTGACATGGATACATCCAGTATATTGGATGTTATATTGAGGATGTATTAGATTTTTGTAAAGTCTGTAATTGTGGGGGTTAGTATATATATATATATATATATATATTAATAGTCTTACTAACTTGCATACAATTACATTTTCTGAATATATAAAATTGTCTATATTTATAACGTGTATTATATATTTATAACATTACCTAATGCCTATAATAAATCATGTGGTAATGTTGGATGATGTCTATACGTCTACTGACAAAACCTCCTATAGAATAATATGCATTATAGTATATGGGACAATTGAATATTTAACAATGAAAATGTATTGTTTAGATTATATATGTTATTCAAATTAGATTATTAGATTATTAGATTGCATTTTAATAATATAATGAATAGCTTTTATATAAAGGATACAAATGTTACCCATATACTATTATATGATATTATATGCATATGTTAATTAGCAGTGTTTTAATAATTTGTTTGAGTTTACACAAAATATGCTATGTGGTATATTACTTTATAATGTAAGGCTTCTTTATTTATATATATTATTTCTATACTATAATTTATATTATAAATATCTAGTATCACTGGTATACTAACTGTGTATACCCAAACTAACGAATAGAATACTGTGTCTAATCTCGAATTTAAATATAATCATTAAAATATTCTATATATATATATATAATTATAATAATGGGAAATTTGAAATTATATGATAATTATGCATAATTTATCTCCAAATATAAAAAATAATAAGTTTTAAATTTTCAACCAGATAATATTAAGATAATCTAATTTATTCGGATAATATTCAGATCATTGTGTTAATTTATGCTCATATTATCCGGAATAATATGGAGATATTGCGAATAATATCTCAATTTGGTTTACAGGGATTTATAGAATATTGTATATTTTAGAAAACAAATAAAAACAATTATAAATAGTATTCTACAACACTATAGTGTGAACAATATATTTCAATATAATGTATTTCTTATAGTAAGTTATTATAAAAGTATAAATATATTGGACGAGGAAGTAATTTTGTATATTATTCAAAATTTATTTTTTACATGTTTCACTTTGAATTCTAAATCATTTTAATTTTTTCTTTAATTTTCTTTAATTTTAATTAATTTTTACTTTATGAAATATATTATTAATTATTTTGTAATCATATTGGATATTATAATAATGTTCTATCTTTGCCTTGCTTGGATGCTTACAGCTTTCGAATGTATCTCTTGTTATATATATATATATATATATATATATATATATATTGTTAATATCGAAATATGTAATTATCTTTATATTTCTTTTAAATGTTCATTTTACTAGTATTACTATTTTTTACATTTTATTAATAGTTTAATATACAGTTTTACAATTATATAATATATAACCTACAATGATTAATATACTATGATTTTTAAAATATATTTTATATTTTCACATCTCTATTTTAAGAAATATAACCTAAGAATTATATGTTATCTGTTTTATTTTTTTTAATAATTTAATATTTTTGAAGATTATTAAAATATTTAGTATCTTTTTAAAATAATAACTAATACGTATTGGTGTTAATTTATAATTCAGAGCTTCTCCTGAACATGCTAGAATGTTTAAATACAATAAGACAATATATATCATTATTGATTTTCAAGAATGTGTAGAAAGATTTTTTCCTATAAACGGATTTTATTATTTATTTTTTTATTTATCTATATCGAAAAATTGCAGGTTTTAATTATTTGTAACTATATTATATTATATATACGGCACATAGATACCGAATAGAATATCCATACATATGGTTCCACGTAGTATAGGGGTGCTGGACCAACACTGTTGGTCTTAGTTTAAATATACATAAATAAACGGGTTTTAATTTAATACATATCTTTAATATAAATTTACAATACTTTTTTGCATATTATTAGAATATAATATAATGTAAAATAATAATTATAAAAATATTGTTAAAAATGTGTATCACCTAATCAGTAATATTAATACAAATATAGATTATAAATAATTTATTTATAATTGATACTTACGTCAGTAAGCTTGGGTATAAATATAATTTTAATTATCTATATTTTTCATATATTATTAGTATTTTTGGTAATTTATTTTAATTTAAAAAATTCAAATACATCAAAATATATTATAGGTAATTAATTATTGCTGAGTAATTATTAATTATTGTTTGATTATTATTTTAATCTTTACTAACAATACACATATTTTGTCATTTTAAATTTAAACTATATATACTTATCATACTTATTATTTATAAAATATAAATATTATAATTTATCTGTAATTTTAAATGTTTTATGAATATATTATATTACTCACATTTTATTATACAGTTTATACATAATATATAGTCTAATATTATTAGCAATAATTAATATGTTAAACATATTTATTTCATATTTCAACATATGTATATGACAATATTATTATTAAATTATCTAAGTAATCTAAATGTAATATGTATATAACATGCATTTGTTTTCAGAATACTAGAGAATAGATCTGGGATGTGCTAAAATACTTTGAAATGGAATTATCTGGAATACCAAGAAAAACAGACAATAACACGGATAACGAAAGTGTAGTTGTATCACATTTAAAACGAGATGGACCATACATTAAAGATTCAATCAATTTAATCGCTAATAACAATAATAGTAAGCAACAAGTGAAAAGCCCTATCTCTAAAACGGGGCATGTAAAATTAAATATTTCTAATTTAAATAAGAGTGAGAAAATGAAATATGGGATCTACGATGACAAGAAAAAAAATAGTGAAATCAGACAGGAAGAAGTGATATCACTGAAGAGTGTTGGATTAATGGTAGTAGATGCGAGTCGATTCGACCAAAACCGTATATCGAACATGGATGCAAATCGGAGAGATAGTATCATGATGAAATTGAAACGAAAACGTGAACGAACGAATGCCTGTCCAACGCAAGAACCAATTTATAATCCATCGGCAGCAAATCAACCAGAAGCCGACAAAACCAACATTTATGTGCAATCCCGTGTTCCAGTTTATTCCGATATGAAATACCAGTCCAAAGCTATCAACCAAAGTGCTATTCCTAATGAAACTTTTAGTAGGGCAATCAACAACACCCTGTCATCTTATAAAGCAAACGTTAAACAAGATACATCTGCTATTAATTCCATTAACAACCAGCCCGATTTCGTAATTATTGACACTCCTGAGAGAGTAATCAATTCGCGAGTAACAACCGGAGCAAAGGTGAACTAATTCATGTAGTATATAATTTAATATATATAATGTGTGTTATTGATTTCTCATGCTTATTCAGTTTTGTATATTATATTATAGTATATACATAATAGAGATTTATATATATATATATTATATATCATATTTGAATATGTAATATTAATATTCAAAATCATGTTTACAAAATATGTTCAAAAACATAAGTATGCTTACTATTTTATATGCATATTTAACTAATAAATTTAAACTTTCATTTTTATTTCTATATTATTTTGAAGGTTGAACCTATCAATAACGAACCTGTTGTATTGGAGGAAACAGATGGATCTGTCAGGTTTTGTTTTCATGAAAATGACTTTTTAATGGAAATATAGATTCGATACATGTTTAATATATAGGATATATAAAATAAATATATATATATAAATAAATATATATATATAAATAAATTATATATAATATAAATTGAACAATAATGAAAATATCTCTATCATGAATTACATAAATAGGAATTTAAATTACTCAATTTTATTTTAATTCAGTAGAATAAAGAATGCATGTTTGATAGTTTTATGTTAATACCTTTATGTTAATACCTTTATAGTTAGTAATCCAACTTTTGATCACTTTGGCAATTGCCGGTTTGTAAATCTATATATAAGTAAGTAAGTTCATGCAATATACCCGAACAGTGAAGAGATCTTTTCTCGTTATGAACACCAATCGATCCTACACGGTTCTCAGCCTCATCCTGGTGATATCATGGAACCTAGTTCACTTCAGGTTTCAATCTAAAATTGCGTAGCTCAAGTTTTATACGGGTGGTGAATAATTAATTTACAGCCATAATTTATACAGGTTAACGTATGGAGAGTACGTAATTTATTTTTCAAAATACTTACTTTCGCTATTTTCGGGAAAATAGAGTTATTCTACAACATAAACATAATCGGTACTTCTTTTCGCATACCTCTCGTTTAATCTCTCGCAGGCAATCGCTCTACCTCGGCCCACTTACCCGCTGCAAGACAGCATCAACCAATCCATCATCGCTTCGGGAGCATTGAGCTCGTTGCAACTCGAGGGAATACTTTATGCAGTTAGCAGTTAATGCCCAGCCTTATTAATCTTTCATCCACTTTAGTGTTCCAGCTAAAATAATCATTTTAACAATGCGTTGGCATGGAGCTCCGTGATGGGACTAGATACATTATTACACGATCGTCAATCACTTTATGTTGCCGTATACCTTTTTCCCGATGATATTGAACCTAAGTTAATGATCAACTATCTCGGCATCACGATCGCGTTTATGCTGAGATCGCAAAGTCGCATTAATCTTTGGTACATTAAATATTAAAACAACAAAATCTTATTGACCTACTAATAAAGTAATTTTATGAAGACTTTATAATGAAGTTTATTATTATTTATTCTTGAATTCCAAAATATTCAAATGTCTCCAGATTAACCATTTTTTTAACATGTTTACAATACATTAATAACTCTTGTTTATTAATATCAGCTATATAGTTGACATAAGATACATATTATCTAGTAACATTATATCGTCCAGGTTTATAGATCATATTGATAATCAGAAATACTATTTATTTCTTATTCTGCATTATATGGATTTAACTTTAAACAAATGATCTACTTTTTATAGATTTAACCATTTAAAATATTATAAATATTATAAATATTTGATATATGTATATATTTACTAAATATGATGACTATAGTGTCAAAGACATCAAATGAAACTACCATGGGGATTCCGGGCGGGCTTCTTTATCGGTGATGGAGCTGGAGTGGGAAAAGGAAGACAGGTATAA
Source organism: Osedax frankpressi (assembly GCA_964035775.1). Classification (NCBI taxonomy): domain Eukaryota; kingdom Metazoa; phylum Annelida; class Polychaeta; order Sabellida; family Siboglinidae; genus Osedax; species Osedax frankpressi. The sequence goes on along the minus strand of OZ038315.1, from coordinate 13,087,980 downwards.
TTATTACAAATCAAGTATAAACGAAATTGCAAATTACCAAATATTATATTTTAAAATAGTAATTGTAAAAAGGCTAATAAGAATTTAATAACAAATCAAATGAATTGTATTGTATTATATACATTCTGTGGAATCCTTTCATCCTATACCAGGAAATTTGATGAAATGAAACATATTTATCAACAGATAGCCAAAAAACCTTCAAATCTATTTTTGTTTATTAATTCACAACTCCTATACATTATTATAACACTAATTATTTAATTCTGACAGATATTTGCACCACTAACATACTATTTGGTAGTCGATACCTCAGCCATTACAGTGTCGAAGTAATGTACTATTGTAATTAATAGAAATAATGTACTTATGTAATTAATAGAAGTAATGTACTTATATAATTAATAGAAGTAATGTACTTATATAATTAATAGAAGTAATGTATTTATGTAATTAATAGAAGTAATGTACTTATGTAATTAATAGAAGTAATGTACTTATGTAATTAATAGAAGTAATGTACTTATGTAATTAATAGAAGTAATGTACTTATGTAATTAATAGAAGTAATGTACTTATGTAATTAATAGAAGTATTGTACTTATGTAATTAATAAAAGTAATGTACTTATGTAATTAATAAAAGTAATGTACTTATGTAATTAATAGAAGTAATGTACTTATGTAATTAATAGAAGTAATGTACTTATGTAATTAATAGAAGTAATGTACTTATGTAATTAATAGAAGATTCGCAATATTTATTCATTTAACTTTATTTCTCAAATAACCACTTTCTATTTATTAATATATCATAATAAATGTTGTTATAGATTGCTGGCATCATTCGCGACAACTACGCTCGAGGCCGTTGTAAACACTTGTGGTTCAGCATGAGTTCTGACTTGGTGGTAGATGCGAGAAGGTTTTCACTTTCTATTCACTTTATATTGAGTAGTTCGTAAATTTCATAATGTAATCATTTTTAAAATTCTTGAGTGTAATTTAAAATTCTGCTTAATCCCCTAATACTTATTACTTAAATTTCTCCTACAAATTCCTTAAATACTTATTAACTACTCACTAACTACCGCGAAATCTATCAATATAATTAAATTAACTAAATCTAAATATAATTAAATAATCTAAATATAATTAAATTAACTAATTTATCATTCTTTGAGTTTATTTTAACTTTTATTATTCGAGTATTTTAACTTTTATTATTCGTGTACATTATCTAACATGTTTCTACTTACTACTACTCGTATATTGTCCATCTTGATAACTCCTTTATCCGAAAATACTTACATATCCACCTATTCATCCTAAATGCTCTTTACTCCTTACCTTCCCTACCCAGTTCTGCTTTACTTACTCCCATCTCTACCCCTTTCCAACTACGATTTCAGAGATATGATTGACATTGACTGCCACGTCAAAGTTATCGACGGTTGTCAACAGCTTGACAAGCATACAAAGTTTGTGTTCAAATTGTAACATGTCATTGAATTAGTGAAATATTTAGTTATTCGAAACCGATGTATATACAGGATAACTTGCATTAACTAACACCCTTTGACCTAAGATACATAGTTGATATTATTTACACCTTAATTACTATTCAAGACCTATACATTTGATCTCTTACAAGTATCTTAATCTTTAAACTTGACCTTTTTTATAATTTGAGCATTATCTAAATATACGGTAAGCTTTTAAAGACCTCTTGCATTCGTTGCAATGATTTTATTCCATCCGATTACCCAAGTATTATTTTACCAATATAGTATCCATAATTATATTGGTTTTGTTCATTTTTGCCAAAGAATTAATAATTTATTTTATTTATTTTCTCCGTAAATTATGAGTTTTATTCTTATTCAAATCTCAGAAAATCTATTCACAATAATAATAATATTTGGATTCACATTACACATTCAACTTTACACATTAAACATTACAGTAATATCCGCTCCTAGATTACCTAGAATATTTGATATGTACCACTCTTCTCTTCTCTACCTTGCAGAGTCTTTGGTTTGAATGATTCGTTCAAAGAAGGTGTAGTTTTTAGTACCTACTCCACATTGATTGCTACCAATAAAGGTAAGATTAACATTTGTTAGATGGGATGTTTCAGGAGATGTCCATATCTATGTTTCAAGGGAGGTGCATGTATATTTATATATGTATTTGTGTGCGTGTGCGTGTGTGTGTGTGTGCGTGTGTGTGTGTGTGTATGTGTGTGTGTATTTATATGTATATCGGATGAGGTACGTTTGTATTAAGATAAGATGTAATGGTTAATAAATTAAGGTGTGTATATCGTAGTTAGTGTATGATTGTGTGTATATATCGGGTTAGTGTATAAAGGTGTTCATTGCGGTTACGTGGGGAGAAGTAGTACTAGAAAAACTCTATAATAGAATATTTTGATGTACATAGTTTTTACAGAAAATAGAAAACTTATTTTAGTTTTAATATTGCATTAATAGCTGAGTACTACAATATAAATTGCTTAGTTACATTGTATTCACTAAATGCTCTTATTGTACCAAAGTATGTATTGCATGGATACTGGATTTGATTTTTACATTTAATTATTAACTCGGTATTTTATGATATTAGTTCAAATTCTCATTTAAATTTTAATTCTCATTTTAAGCCTCAAAAAAGCCACTCCTAAGATCATTGGTAGGTGCAGTGATATCATCATTGTCCTTGACTTAGCCCAATTCTCTCGTCATCAGCCTTAAAAAAGACCCGCATCTCTCAATTGATCGACTGGTGCGGAGGTTTCAATTTCGATGGCTGCCTGATCTTTGACGAATGTCATAAGGCAAAGAATTTTAAACCGGTCAGTTGCTATACAGAATACATTTTACTTATTCAATTTAACCTTATGATGCAAATGTAAACGGATTATGTGTTTTAAACATCCCAACATATCCAAATACTTATTATAATTAATAATCAAACATCATTCGATAATAACTTGAATGATGTCAATTGTTTTAATGAAATATGAAATTTTCTTTTGTAAAATTATAATTTCACATTTTTTAGGGACAGGAAAGTGATTCATCTAAAATAGCGGTTGCTGTCCATCAAATACAACAGTTAGTGTGTTTGGTGATCAGCTGTCAATCAAATACAATAATTAGTGGGTTTGGTGATCAGCTGTCAATCAAATACAATAATTAGTGGGTTTGGTGATCAGCTGTCAATCAAATACAATAATTAGTGGGTTTGGTGATCAGCTATCAATCAAATACAATAATTAGTGGGTTTGGTGATCAGCTGTCAATCAAATACAATAATTAGTGGGTTTGGTGATCAGCTGTCCATCAAATACAATAATTAGTGGGTTTGGTGATCATCTGTCCATCAAATACAATAGTTAGTGGATGTGTTGACTTTCTGTTACACATATACAAGATTAAAAAGTAATATTAATTATGTTATTGTAATATTTATTATAGTTCATTGGTTCTTGTTAAACATTCTTTACCATAAAAGTTTTCAATATTAAAATACAGAACATCAAAATATCCTAACACTTAGACAACAAGATACATCTACAACATTATTTCTATTTTAAAGTGGAAAGTTATGACCGATATCCCTGCAATCAAACATCTAATTCATCTATGAAAACAATAACCTTTCATTCAAATATCGAACTATTCTCATTAACATTTACACTTCTTTAAAATAAATTACACCATAACCATAGATGTTTACCGATGGCTAGAGTTGTATATTGCAGTGCTACTGGCGTTACCGACGTCAACAACATGGTTAGTTTCATGGTCAACATCGAGTTGTTTCATTTATAATAAGAGTTGGTGAATGAAAATAATTAGTCGCAGAAAATACCCTCTAGAGATCATTCACTTATATTATTATTAATAATTTATATTCATAATGCATTAAGTAAATAACATACTTTATAATAAGTTTATTTTCTATTGAGTATACATATATTTTGGTATAAATATAATAAAACTAGACTAAAATATATATATAAATATTAAGCTTCATATCTCGTAATATATAAATATAAAAATCTAGTTCATTTGCAACCGTTGATACCCGGTAATCAATGTAACTTTCCACTTAGTTTAAACATATTTCTGTATATTTTAATAAATTTATAATCAAACCCAAAACCAATTTAGTAACTCGGATTTGACGGTAGCCTTTAGCTGTCTGTGATTACCTCTGTGATTACCTTTCTAAAAAACCATTGTACTGCGTACTCGGAGTTCAGAATGATGTAGTTGCGAATCTTGATATCGATGACATCGAGATCATTATAAAAATTATAATTAAATTAAAAGTAACTAGTTTATGTAACGAACATTTTGATCTATTGCATAATCTATTCATCGTACACCGAGTAGGCGTTCATGAGCCGACTGGGCCTGTGGGGGGACGGAGCTCCATTCAGATCATTTGACGAATTCTCCAGGACAGTTCATGTGAAAGGACTTGGTTTGTTTTATTTCCGTGATCTAACGCATAATTTATTAACATTATCATTAATATTTCTTAGACGAGGACACTAAATATCTAATCCATATATTCCTTCCACTTGAAAACCTTTTCTACTATAATGTCACCTTAAATCATAAGATCCTTACCATCAAATACCTGTTGCTCCTACAGGTATAGCTGAATTGCTTGCTTTACAAATGAAGTCGTCTGGAATGTACGTTTCCAGGGGACTCAGTTTTACCAACGCAGAGGTTCTTTTTCTCTCCCGTTCCTCTCCCTCTCCTCTCCTCTCCTCTCCCTCTCCTCTCCTCTCCCTCTCCTCTCCCTCTACTCTCCCTCTCCTCTCCCTCTCCCTCTCCCTCTCCTCTCCCTCTCCTCTCCCTCTCCTCTCCCTCTCCTCTCCCTCCCCTCTCCCTCTCCTCTCCCTACCCTCTCCCTCTCCTCTCCCTCTCCTCTCCCTCTCCTCTCCCTCTCCTCTCCCTCTCCTCTCCCTCTCCTCTCTCTCTCCTCTTCCTCTCCTCTCCCTCTCCTCTCCCTCTCCCTCACCTCTCCCTCACCTCTCCCTCTCCTCTCCCTCTCCTCTTCCTCACCTCTATTTGAACTAGACTCCCACATTCTAATTTTATGTATGCATTTGTTACCTACAGTTCTACAATATGGAGATTGAATGCACTCCTGAACAAATTCAAGTTTACAACAATTCTGTGAAAATTTGGTACACAAAATCATGCTCTATTTTCATTAATCTTCTATTGATATGATAACAATATAACAATAGAATATGTATATCAATGTAGTATTTATTGTGATATGATTACAAATTTACTTCTCAATTTTAATTTGAATAAATTCAATAATTAAAACTAGTTCCGTAAGATATTACGATATCTTGAAAAGTAGAACTCTTTCTTCAAATATCATAGGAATGACATTCGAAGTGTAATCAGTACAGCGATGATGTCATATCAGGTGAAGAATACCGTACTTTGGACTAGTTACTGGGGAGCTCATCAACGATTCTTCAAACAATTATGGTTAGATCAGATCTCCATTGTTGTTATATAACTAATGTGAAATAAATCAATATTCTAATCTACCACCAATATTATATATGATATGATATAATATGATATGATATGATATAGTATATTATGGTATGACATGGCTTAACATGACATGATATGATATTACATGACTTGACATGGCATAATTTGACATGACATGTTTTAACTTGACATGACATGGCTTGACATAATATGATATGAATTGACTTGACATGACATGACACGATAAGCTATGACATGACATGATATGCTATGACATGACATGATATGCTATGACATGACATGATATGCTATGACATGACATGATATGCTATGACATGACATGATATGCTATGACATGACATGATATGCTATGACATGACATGATATGCTATGACATGACATGCTATGACACATCCCTCGTAGCATCAGTATGAAAGTACCTGAGTTAGTCAAAGACATCAAAAAAATGCTTCACGATGGATATTGCATAGTCATAGGGTTACAATCTACTGGAGAGGTTAGAGGTCATAGGGTTACAATAATCACTGGTCCCCGCCCCTCTACACCCTTCCAATACTCTAGGATATCCTTAATGGGGATGCATAGCGCCTTCAATTTGGGGCTTTACTCCAACCCTACTTCACCACCTTATATCCAAATAGTTCATGATCTCCAAAGTAGTAGGTCTGCACCGTGGCGCCCCCATCCCTTCACCCTACATTGAAACTCCTCCCATCACTACTTATCTCCCACAGTCTAGAATCTCAAAGGTCGTAGGTCTGCACCGTGGCGCCCCCATCCCTTCACCCTACATTGAAACTCCTCCCATCACTACTTATCTCCCACAGTCTAGAATCTCAAAGGTCGTAGGTCTGCACCATGGCGCCCCCATGCATTGACCCCTATATTGAAACTCTTCCCATCACTACTTATCCCCCACAGTCTAGAATCTCAAAGGTCGTAGGTCTGCACCATGGCGCCCCCATCCATTGACCCCTACATTGAAACTCTTCCCGTCACTACTTATCTCCCACAGTCTAGAATCTCAAAGGTCGTAGGACTGCACCATGGCGCCCCCATGTCCGGGTTTATTTCGCTATGTAAAGAAATCTGCGAACACTTCGTACAGACATCCATACCGGTGCCAACGTTTACTAATGCAATGGGAGTTAGTGGCGGGTGTGGGGCTAAGTGGGTAATAGGGGGAAGTGATCTGTAGGTCTCTATCTGTGTTTCATATTAAATATGTGCACCTGGTGGCTTTAAAGTATGGGTTTAGTCAAGATGGATATTACAGGAAGCCATTTTAATGTTGGTCTATACTAGAATTATGAGTTAATAGGTTAGACTAAAGGCTAGTAATTGTTGAGATAATATTTGCAGTAAGAGAATGGGCATAGGTATAAAAATGGTGCTCATATTCGGTGTTTTATGGGATTAAGTACTTAATGGATCTGTGTAATTGTTGCTCCCTAATACGGTGTTAACCTGTTAACAAGTTTCTGTGTTTAGATTATATTAAAGAGACGTAATGTGGTGGATACTCATCGAGATTAGGGGATATGTCATTGTGGTGTTTATTAGGGTTATGATAATAGAGGGTTAGGAGTACTTACATCACTATCTCAGTTGAAACAATTACACTTCTATCCCATATAATACATCTTACATCTCTACTCAGATGACACCCTTACATCTCTACCCCAGATGACACCCTTACATCTCTACCCCAGATGACGCCCTTACATCTCTACCCCAGATGACGCCCTTACATCTCTACCCCAGATGACACCCTTACATCTCTACCCTAGATGACACCCTTACATCTCTACCCCAGATGACGCCCTTACATCTCTACCCCAGATGACACCCTTACATCTCTACCCTAGATGACACCCTTACATCTCTACCCCAGATGAAAACCATTGACAGCAATATGGTGATGTTGAAGAAATCACTGCTGGAACGTATTCATACACTTGACCTTCCTACCAAGTTATTGCATAACGTACTTCACGAGTTTTATTTGTGTTCACGTCATGTTAACAATAGGATTAACATAGAAAATAATCTGACCTCTAACACTAACACCAGAATTCGCTGTTAATTTACCTTCTTGCATCATAAACTCACTAAATAATTATTTAATACTTAACCTTCTCTCTTAATTAATTAATTTAATCTAATTTCGAAATAATTATTCTAATTTTTAACAATATATTAATATTAGTGATTTTATACATCTCCAATAGTTAACATGCATTTATATTAATATCATATCATGTTCTATTGAATTATATAATGTACTTATATAAGATATATTTATAATAATATAAATGCAACATAAACACTACATAATTTACATTAAAGATTTATATAAATATTGTTTCAGACTTATTAATGATATTTTAATAATATCATATAACTATATAATGTGCTACATATAAATATATAGTATTAAAAATGAATATATAATATTGTATATATAAATATAACTCAGAAAGTATATAATATATTATATATTATATGCCATGTAAAAAATATTTTATTCATTATCAATATTAATTAAACATACACTAAATTATTGACTAAACAAAATAGTGTATTTAAAAAGATTCAAATGATTTATAAAATATTATATTATTTAATATAATAAACATTAATTGTTCAAAAAATTGTACTCCAAAATTGAGTACAATTTTTTTAAAAATGATTTCATAAATGGTTTCGTAGTGTAGTGGTCATCACGTCTGCTTTACACGCAGAAGGTCACGAGTTCGAGCCTCGTCGAAACCTATTTTTATATATAACATAATATATAGACTTAAAAATTCAATATATTGTTAATCTTTAAAATATTATAAATATTATTAATATATTTAGTTATTAATATTAATATTTAATTTATTCAATTTATTAAATATCTTACTAAATTTGTGTTTATATTTACAGTCCCTTGGATGAAATGATTGATTTGTTGGGTGGTCCTTCTAAAGTTGCGGAGATGACAGCGAGACGAGCCAGAATCATCAGGAAACAGTCGTCGGAATATAGTATGTCAAGGGCTGATGGAAGAGATATTAAAACCATTTATGATATGCGCTATAAAGCTGACAAGTTCTCAGATACAGTCAATATCAAAGAGGTAATATAATATCTCTAACTGTAAGGATAACCAGATTTCAGTTTCATTTTAATCTACTTTATGTCAAATCATACAATATTATTTCTATTTTAGTAATGTTTATATAATGTTTATATGTGTACGTAGTTCTATATACATTGGATGATTTTGTTCAGTTAACCAGATTAATCACATTTATGAAAATGTAAGATCTCTTAATTAGGTTTAGGTTAGTTTTAATAATAGCTACACTAAATCTTCCTAATACAGCGTAATGCATTCATGCGTGGAGAAAAACTAATAGCTGTGATCTCGGATGCTGCTAGTACTGGTTATGTAATGAATATTATTATATTATGTAATATATATGATGAAGTAAATTATGCAATATACCACATGAAATATGATACTTTATATAACTAATAACATACTCTAAAGATGATATATATATTGCATTGTATTTTATTGTATTATATTCCGTGCAGTCATTTGTAAAGATTTTCTGGTTTTAACAAGAGCTTGTAGATTAATTCATTACTTCTATATAATATTTTATGACTAATGTTTTTAGTCTGACCAGAGAATAAAACTACTGACCTTGACAATCAAAACCTTAGTCATTATGCAATTGTAGTAATTTACATATGTATATATTTATATGTGAATTTATAATTATGTACTAAATCCCTTAATCATGTCCCTACTAATTCTATTAACAAATATGTACTCATAGATAACATACCTATTTAATGTACTTAAGTTTGGTATTCTGTAGGAAATTACCATCAAGTTAATTAATGTGTAAATAATCAACGATAAATCACACTTATTATATAAACCACATGATCAGACTAGATAAATAACCACAATAAAATCACTTGTTAACTAAATGCATAATAATCCAAACTTAGTAAATAAATTCTAATTAATCACACTAAATCAGACTTAGAAAATTAATCAAACTAGTTAAATAGACACATTAAAATACACTTGATATGAAAATTAATAAATTACATTTATTAATAAAAGATAGTAATTACACTCGGTAAATAAACCACAATAAATATTGCATAGAATAAACAGTTATGAAACTAAATGTATAACTGCACGTAACTAATCCCACATTTCTTAATTATTCTTGACTACGACATCTTCAACAGGCATTTCACTGCATTCAGACCGACGTGCTTTAAATCAAAGACGTCGAATACACTACACACTAGAACTGCCGTGGTCGGCGGATAAGGCAGTTCAACAACTGGGCCGTTCTCACCGCTCCAACCAAGTCAGGTCATCAGTCACGTGGTATTGGTCGCGTGGTATTGGTCACATGTCTATACAGAGATTATGGCATATTCTCATTTATATTTTGAATTGGTTATAAAATAATTATAGTTCGCTAGCGAGAGAAGATGTAAATCAAATAATATACACATATTTCTATATATATAAATACCTTATAAATACCTATATAAATACCTAACCTTACAGTGCCCCCATCTACAAATTAATGACTACAGATTTTGGAGGCGAGAAGAGATTTGCATCTTCGGTTGCTCATAGATTAAAATCTTTAGGTTTCTTTAGACACGAGTAATATTAGCTTCAATATATTCTTCATTTAATATATTTGAATAATTTCAATAATCAAGATTAGAAAGAATAAATACGGATTGTCATGCAATAATAAAACATTGATAATTTATTCATACTTGGAATTACATTCAAATGGTAACAGATACTCACAATTGAATTAATTAAACATCATACACATGCAACCCCCTGATAGGAGCCTTGACTCGTGGTGATAGAAGGGCTGCCTCTGGAATTGATTTGAGTGAATTTGATTTTAACAATACATATGGTAACAACAATCTTTTATTGTTTTATGATATTTTATTAATTATACATTTTATGCATATTTCTTATTTACAAATTATTTACTACTAATATTTAATATAATGTTAAATAGAAAAGCTATTTTGTAGAAAAATCGAGATTAACTATATATTTTTTAAGATAGTTATTTTGTAAGAAAATGTAGTATTTTAAGTTTAGTATTATTTTAAGTTTAATATTACATTAAGTTTTGTATTATATTAAGTTTAATATTATTTTAAGTTTAGTATTATTTTAAGTTTAATATTACATTAAGTTTTGTATTATATTAAGTTTAATATTATTTTAAGTTTAGTATTATTTTAAGTTTAGTATTATTTTAAGTTTAATATTATTTTAAGTTTAGTATTATTTTAAGTTTAGTATTACTTTAAGTTTAGTATTATTTTAAGTTTAATATTATTTTAAGTTTAGTATTACTTTAAGTTTAGTATTATTTTAAGTTTAGTATTACGTTAAGTTTTGTATTTTGTTAAGATTAGTATTATATAAAGTTTAATATTATTTTAAGTTTAGTATTACTTTAAGTTTAGTATTATTTTAAGTTTAGTATTATTTTAAGTTTAGTATTATGTTAAGTTTAGTATTATATAAAGTTTAATATTATTTTAAGTTTAGTATTATTTTAAGTTTAGTATTTTGTTAAGTTTAGTATTATATAAAGTTTAATATTATTTTAAGTTGAATATTACTTTAAGTTTAGTATTATTTTAAGTTTAGTATTACTTTAAGTTTAATATTATTTTAAGTTTAGTATTATTTTAAGTTTAGTATTATTTTAAGTTAAGTATTACAATAAGTTTAGTATTATATAAAGTTTAATATTATTTTAAGTTTAGTATTATTTTAAGTTTAGTATTATTTTAAGCTTAGTATTATGTTAAGTTTAGTATTATTTTAAGTTAAGTATTACAATAAGTTTAGTATTATATTAAGTTTAATATTATTTTAAGTTTAGTATTACTTTAAGTTTAATATTACTTTAAGTTTAATATTACTTTAAGTTTAGTATTATTTTAAGTTTAATATTATTCTAAGTTTAGTATTACGTTAAATTTTGTATTTTGTTAAGTTTAGTATTATATAAAGTTTAATATTATTTTAAGTTTAGTATTACTTTAAGTTTAGTATTATTTTAAGTTTAGTATTACTTTAAGTTTAGTATTACTTTAAGTTTAATATTATTTTAAGTTAAGTATTATTTTAAGTTTAGTATTATTTTAAGTTTAGTATTATTTTAAGTTTAGTATTACGTTAAGTTTTGTATTTTGTTAAGTTTAGTATTATATAAAGTTTAATATTATTTTAAGTTTAGTATTACTTTAAGTTTAATATTATTTTAAGTTAAGTATTATTTTAAGTTTAGTATTATTTTAAGTTTAGTATTACTTTAAGTTTAGTATTATTTTAAGTTTAGTATTATTTTAAGTTTAGTATTACGTTAAGTTTTGTATTTTGTTAAGTTTAGTATTATATAAAGTTTAATATTATTTTAAGTTTAGTATTACTTTAAGTTTAGTATTTTGTTAAGTTTAGTATTATATTAAGTTTAGTATTATTTTAAGTTTAGTATTACGATAAGTTTAGTATTATTTTAAGTTCAATATCATTTTATATTATTAAAATTTCAACTATTTTTGTTTATATTAAAATGTATTTTACATAACAATTATAAGTTCTAAATCATATATCATAATTCATATGAAATCCCATTTCCAAACCATTAGCTACTTACTATTCACTACTAAAGGCAGAAAATCTCTGGCCTACATGTGTGAATGCATCACAACATGTGTTAGGCCAAGCAGGATTCCAGAAACTGAATATATAGAAGATTTTGAGAATTTTGAATCATTTAATGAAAATTGCCAGGTATTATATCTCTCCCTCTCCCTCTCCCTCTCCCTCTCCCTCTCCCTCTCCCTCTCCCTCTCCCTCTCCCTCTCCCTCTCCCTCTCCCTCTCCCTCTCCCTCTCCCTCTCCCTCTCCCTCTCCCTCTCCCTCTCCCTCTCCCTCTCCCTCTCCCTCTCCTTATCCCTCTCCCATATATGCTCATACCATTCGTAATTTCTAATAATTTCTAATAGCGTTAACTTCATGTGATGCATTCTTTTAGAAAAACTTGATAGACATGTGTATTTTGAACCACGATGGTATCAAAGAGAAGGACAGGATGGACGTATGCAAGTTTCTCAATCGACTACTTGCTATAGACTATAGAAGCCAGAATTTGGTTATTTTGTCTCATTGTTGTAATATTAATAAAATAATATGAAAATTATAAGAATTATTATTTTATTTACCTATTATATCTTTAATTATTTATTTATTAATTCCAATACTTATGATTTATTTTAAATATTCTCTTTTTAATTATATTTTAATAAAATGATTTGTAAAATACTTATAATTTTCAATGTAAATTTTGAATGTGAATTATATAATTATATAATTATTAAAATTAAACTTTTCAGATGTTTAGATATTTCGTGACCATCTTGAAACATGGCATTATCTATTTGAAATCAATAGGAAGGTTATTAAATTTAAATAACTCATTCTCCTAGAAAACAGTTGAGAATAACTGATGAGAGAAATGATATTGCCATTCTATATAACTGACGTATATAAGTGTTCTAGATATAAGCTTCAACCTATTAACTTATTGTGATTTATATACCCAAATGTCTACCGTAACAATAGAGATACAATTCTTAAAATGCATTCTATAGTTTGAATTCATCTCCTCGCGCGTAGGTATGACCATGGCCTAATGGATTTGAAGTGTTGCAAGGTATCGTTGGAGAGGACTCCTGAGGTGGTGTTTGCTAATAAGAGGGACACTCAACCCACATAGTTATACGCTAAAATACACTAGTCTACACTATACTACTCTAACTTACACTGCTTTACACTATACTACTGTTCCTTACACTACTATATTATACACTACTCTACCTTACACTACTCTACCTTACACTACTCTACCTTACACCTCTCTTCCCATATATACTTAAAAATTTCTTTTAAAAAATCATATTTATATAACCTGACTTTGCCAGCATTAATCTTTAACATTACAGTTCTGTACACTTGAAGTTGGACAGAGGTTTTCATTTCGACGAAGCCTTCAGTCAACTGACTGCCTTTGACTCGCCGTCCGGTTTGGGATTGTAATACCCCTATTGTTTAATCTATAGGTCTGCAGTTCTCTTCTAGTCCTTTACCTATTACTACATCTACTATTACCATGTGATGCATCTAATCTATTATCTAATCTATTATCTAATATATTATCTAATCTATTATGGAGAGCCCAATCTTTATATCAAGTATAACAAGTATAACATCAGTCTAGACGTTGATTACAGATTAAAGTCTGATTAAAGAAATATTACAAGATAATAAATAATCTTAACTTATTCCATAATTATGTTGATTAGTATTCAATAGTAATGTGATGTCATACTTTACTTTCTCCAATGTCTTACCCCATAATCAACTTCCACCTTTACAAAATATATACCATATATCATTTTTTAAAATGTATCTAACAATATTTTCAAGTCAGTATTTTCAAATTTCTAATGAATATTTGAAATGGATTATTAAAATTTGTATTTTATTTATAAAAAAATATTAATTTTGTTAAATAATTCAATATAATAAAAATTAAGTTTGATGTAATATGTGATTATTGTCAATCAAATAAGTATTATTGTTAATTTTATAATTTTTAACTTTAAATATAGAATCCACTATTTGAAAAACTATATTGTTATATATTTATTAATTTGTTTCATGAAATTAGATGAATTTTTATTTCAATATTATAAAATAATAGAAATAGCTAAACATAAATAAAGCCATATCGATGATTCTAATTTACACTATAATCGGCATATTATGTACTAAACATTTATATATATCTATCCTATCACACCCCATCACACACAGAACGTGTACATAATATGTATGATGATGGTTTCTATAAATCAAAACGTTCAGCTAAAGGTAAACATAACTATGTGCTGATAATGAGAAAAGCAGACAAGAATGAGTTCATTGTGACGAGGTGAGAGGTCGTGTGATTTCTGACAGATTGCACGAATATTGTAGAAGTAGTTTGAAGGAGTTCATGTAACAAGGATAGGGTTCCCTGAAGGGATCTAAAGGTTGGGGTAAGGGGAAGAGTCACCATATGCCGGGGGTAGGAGTTTGTGTGATGAGGTTAGGAGGTATGCAATAAGGTTAAAGTTCATATGCAGGGATTCAGAGGTAGTGTGATAGGTATGAGTTTGCTTTAGTTAACTTGTCAATACTTATAGGTGAGAAGATTAGAACCCGTGTATTAATATCAAAGGTAATATGAATCAATTAGAAAACACTTATGAATAATATTGCCATGGGATTCTTACTTTTTCTAACCAATTCAATTATATCCACAAGTTCCCAGGCATCAAATCAACATAATCCAAATCTTCTCACTTTTATTTGGTACCTATATAAATCAACTAACACCACATTGAAAACCCCACCCTTATACAGACCCAACACCGGTGCCTCGGGATTCGAAGAGACCAGGGAATCGTTGCCCCTAAAGTTCACTCCGGTGTCTGCGATGGAGGCTCGTAATCATTGGACTACGACCTATGAACTCACAGAACATGGGTGCGCACACGGACCCTCATGCAAGAACCGACCCCATTGTCAAGGTCCCAAATTATCATACATTACTCGCATCCCATCTCCCACTACTTTGACGATGTTTACTTTATATAATAAAATCATTAGTGTTATAATGCTAGAAAGTAAGGAATAGAATGAAGGAACTATAATGAAAAGAAATGCGCATTACATACATTTTGGGAACTACTTAAATTTCCTTTTCAAATATATTTATTACTAATCAATGATTAATTCAATTTTATATTCGTTTATTTGATATGATAAAATAGGTCGAATAACAATAATGAAATATTATTAAATTGCATATGATTTTTTTAATTGTATTCAATACAATATATTCAATACAGAATATCAATAAGAAAATAGATTAATATAATACAACTTAAACTAATTCTATCTAAAGATATCTGCTTTAAATAGAACCTACTAATAGTTTAATAGATTATTTTCTCTGGTGATTTACTAATTTAAATATAAATGATTTCGAATACTTTATAATATACAAAAGTTAAATTAATGCGATTAAAAAATATTAATTGATTTAATATTATTTAACTTATCCATTACATAATTTTAAAAACTGATATTTATGCAATCATACGCTAACGAAGTATTCCTAGTTTACAAACAATTCAATGTACTTTGTAAAGTAACACACGAATACATTAACACATCCCTGCCATTCAAATACAAACTATTCAATGTAGTCTATACAATGTACTTTGTAAAGTAACACACGAATACATTAACACATACCTGCCATTCAAATACAAACTATTCAATTTAGGCTATACAATGTACTTTGTAAAGTAACACACGAATACATTAACAAATACCTGCCATTCAAATACAAACTATTCAATGTAGGCTATACAATGTACTTTGTAAAGTAACACACGAATACATTAACAAATACCTGCCATTCAAATACAAACTATTCAATGTAGTCTATACAATGTACTTTGTAAAGTAACACACGAATACATTAACAAATACCTGCCATTCAAATACAAACTATTCAATGTAGTCTATACAATGTACTTTGTAA
Source organism: Osedax frankpressi (assembly GCA_964035775.1). Classification (NCBI taxonomy): domain Eukaryota; kingdom Metazoa; phylum Annelida; class Polychaeta; order Sabellida; family Siboglinidae; genus Osedax; species Osedax frankpressi. The sequence goes on along the minus strand of OZ038315.1, from coordinate 13,071,672 downwards.
AGTAACACACGAATACATTAACACATTCCTGCCATTCAAATACAAACTATTCAATGTAGTCTATACAATGTACTTTGTAAAGTAACACACAAATACATTAACACATCACTGCCATTCAAATACAAACTATTCAATGTAGGCTATACAATGTACTTTGTAAAGTAACACACGAATACATTAACAAATACCTGCCATTCAAATACAAACTATTCAATGTAGTCTATACAATGTACTTTGTAAAGTAACACACGAATACATTAACAAATACCTGCCATTCAAATACAAACTATTCAATGTAGTCTATACAATGTACTTTGTAAAGTAACACACGAATACATTAACACATTCCTGCCATTCAAATACAAACTATTCAATGTAGTCTATACAATGTACTTTGTAAAGTAACACACAAATACATTAACACATTCCTGCCATTCAAATACAAACTATTCAATGTAGTCTATACAATGTACTTTGTAAAGTAACACACGAATACATTAACACATCCCTGCCATTCAAATACAAACTATTCAATGTAGTCTATACAATGTACTTTGTAAAGTAACACACAAATACATTAACACATCCCTGCCATTCAAATACAAACTATTCAATGTAGGCTATACAATGTACTTTGTAAAGTAACACACGAATACATTAACAAATACCTGCCATTCAAATACAAACTATTCAATGTAGTCTATACAATGTACTTTGTAAAGTAACACACGAATACATTAACAAATACCTGCCATTCAAATACAAACTATTCAATGTAGTCTATACAATGTACTTTGTAAAGTAACACACGAATACATTAACACATTCCTGCCATTCAAATACAAATTATTCAATGTAGTCTATACAATGTACTTTGTAAAGTAACACACAAATACATTAACACATTCCTGCCATTCAAATACAAACTATTCAATGTAGTTTATACAATGTACTTTGTAAAGTAACACACGAATACATTAACACATCCCTGCCATTCAAATACAAACTATTCAATGTAGTCTATACAATGTACTTTGTAAAGTAACACACGAATACATTAACACATCCCTGCCATTCAAATACAAACTATTCAATGTAAGCTATACAATGTACTTTGTAAAGTAACACACAAATACATTAACACATCCCTGCCATTCAAATACAAACTATTCAATGTAGGCTATACAATGTACTTTGTAAAGTAACACACGAATACATTAACAAATACCTGCCATTCAAATACAAACTATTCAATGTAGGCTATACAATGTACTTTGTAAAGTAACACACGAATACATTAACAAATACCTGCCATTCAAATACAAACTTTTCAATGTAGTCTATACAATGTACTTTGTAAAGTAACACACGAATACATTAACACATTCCTGCCATTCAAATACAAACTATTCAATGTAGTCTATACAATGTACTTTGTAAAGTAACACACAAATACATTAACACATCCCTGCCATTCAAATACAAACTATTCAATGTAGGCTATACAATGTACTTTGTAAAGTAACACACAAATACATTAACACATCCCTGCCATTCAAATACAAACTATTCAATGTAGGCTATACAATGTACTTTGTAAAGTAACACACGAATACATTAACACATCCCTGCCATTCAAATACAAACTATTCAATGTAGGCTATACAATGTACTTTGTAAAGTAACACACGAATACATTAACACATCCCTGCCATTCAAATACAAACTATTCAATGTAGTCTATACAATGTACTTTGTAAAGTAACACACGAATACATTAACACATCCCTGCCATTCAAATACAAACTATTCAATGAAGTCTATACAATGTACTTTGTAAAGTAACACACGAATACATTAACACATCCCTGCCATTCAAATACAAACTATTCAATGTAGGCTATACAATGTACTTTGTAAAGTAACACACGAATACATTAACACATCCCTGCCATTCAAATACAAACTATTCAATGTAGGCTATACAATGTACTTTGTAAAGTAACACACGAATACATTAACACATCCCTGCCATTCAAATACAAACTATTCAATGTAGGCTATACAATGTACTTTGTAAAGTAACACACGAATACATTAACACATCCCTGCCATTCAAATACAAACTATTCAATGTAGTCTATACAATGTACTTTGTAAAGTAACACACGAATACATTAACACATCCCTGCCAGTCAAATACAAACCTATCTCCATTACAGTGGGTACGCGTGTGCAGAGCATACACATGTTGACCGGTGGTATTGTGACCTTAATGTCCACCTTGGAGCTGGTGGTCAGTAGGTCGGACACATCTAGCTTTAGGTACGACTCTACGATGTGGAAATATTCCTAGATATTAATTGAATTTTAGTCTGTTCATAAAATATTTACAACAGTATTGTTTGCTATATAATTTTGAATATATAGTACTAGAATTATTATTAATTATTTATTAATTAATAATGTGTTTAATTATCCTATATGAAACTAAAACTAACATTAACATGTAAAGAAGAGACATTCTATTTTAATCATTAATTGAAAAATCTCGTATTTACTATTTATAAATTACATTTGTAAATTATAATATAATATATTCATCAAAAATAATAATATGCAATAAAACCAAGTAAATTGGTAAATTAATAACTTCTTCGATGTCACTAGTAAAGCTGATATCAAACTCAACGTACTTCGAGTACAGTTAACAAACGGCAAAAAACTGATTGGTATTCGCTTCCCCGCTGAACTCGTCCCATCTGTCAATCAATATATGGAAGTAGAGAATCTTAGAAATTGTAACTCCATGGTACAGTTTTTGTTAATAATTCATATGCCTAATTATATATAACTGTATTACTTATCTAATAATACAAATGTATCATAGTAATATAAACTGTTGTTATTTGACCAATATCTCTCGACCGTTTAATAGCCTGGTCAAAGTATTCACATACCAACACCAGTTCGACGGGAATCAACTATCGAAATCGTGACTCCGGTGAATGCCAAGTTATTGAAAAAACTCGAAACTCCAGCCAGAAATATCCTCAGTTTCTTTAAACCCGTTTGTAAATAAACTACAATAATACTTACAATAGTAAATTAATACCTTATAAAATCTATTGAATTTATTGCAGGTTACTAGATCTCTAATATATAATTATTTTTGTATAACATATATATATAATCCATTATTATCGCAATTAATTATATACACATTTTTGTATCATTTTTCCACTCAAAGTCTTTTTAATAGTATTTCCTTTGTTAATAAACCTCTTTGTACCATATTAGAAGTTTTATTATAGTGATTACAATTAATAATAATTAAGTATGTCAATTATTTCAAACTATAATTCCAATTAGTATTTATATAAATTCTTTTTAAAATCTATATTATCATATAATTTTATCTAGATATGTTCTAGAATTAGATCTGTTTAGTTTTTATATAGTTTTTAGATGATCTTTCGCATGACCAGAAATACTCTAATCACAGATTGCTAAACCAACTGAAGAGTACAACCCTTACATCAATGACCCACAAGAGAAAACTGACGAATCCGAAGATAAACTCAATAATGATGATGAAGAAGAAGAAGGTAAAGTAGAAGAAAACTTAGATGAAAAGCTGGAGGTAATTGAATCCGATCTGGATTCTCTTACCGTTAAAGTTGAAAATAGTAGTCTTTTATCTTCAACCAAAAAGAACCGAACAAACAATAAAATAAAAAGAAAATTATCGCATAAAAAGAAATGTTTAAATAATCAAGTTGAGAATAATCTATCTATTAATGAAAATAATGTATCCATTTCATTGAAACAAACTTTAGGGAATATTAATAATTCCATAAATGTACACAAATCGGAACCTACAATTCAAGAAAGTTCAGAAACTATTTCAAAAATAAATGTTTGTGATACGGATTGCAATCAGCTAAAATTAAAAGCAACGAAAGATGAGAAAAAGAATAAAAATAAAAAAAGAAAAAGTAGTTTTAATAAAATACAGAAGGATTCGAAAAAACCAAATATTGAGAAATCAAATTCATGTATTGATCCGATTTGCTTAGATAGCGATTGATTTCTATAAGTTATATATTTATTATTTTTTTCATAATTATTTCACAATTATTTCCAAAAATACTCGGTGAATCAGAATTTATTTTACAATAAACAATATATTTTGTTTTATCATTTTTATTTGGCATCTTGGTAGTGTATCAAAGTGAAGAGAAATGTCCGGGGGTCAGGTAGGCAGGCAGTCTAGTGAGTTATCGATTGATTAGTTGTTGCAGTATGCAGTTCTTACTGTGCGTATATCCTCCAGTTGAAACACGATTACGTTGGCATTCGAAGTTTCTAAACGCACTTTCTTGAGTTTCTCATAATCCGCTAGAAGTATACAATCGTATATTAGTTATTTATAGGATTAAATGATATATCATATTTTAAAAAATTATATGAAATATGTTATAATTATGATAGTATATTGATAATTTTACATTTATAGAATTTATTTGAATTATAGGTTATGATATTAAATTATCATAAATTGTAGTATTATATTATTTTATGAAATAAACTTATAAGAAATTATTAATAAACATATATAATGAGATTGATAAATATGTTTTAATAATAGTTAGGATTTAGATCAAATATGATTCTTTTGTTTTTTTTTAAATATAAAATACCCAAATAATAAGCCGAGAAATTAACATATATAATTTAGTAATCGTGACCATTCCTATATGTTTCAGTATAGTTAATTATATAACGCATATAGTAGTAAAGTTAAATATATAATTAGTGAATTAATGTATAAACATTTTCATTTGTAGAATATGAATTTATTATAAATAATTTCTGTATTTAAAATATAATGGAAACAAAAGTCATTTACAAAGAAGTCTGTTCTATGTAGGGGTACTATAGACAGGAATGGCGAATAACTGTTCACTATAATGGATTCCATTGTTAACTGACAATCATTATTCTATTACGTCGAAATATAGGCTATCAATAACCGTATTATTCGATAATCGTTTTAGCTAATTGCCCACCAGCTTCTTAATCCGAGTAACCCTCAACCTATGTCATATTCAATGAATTCTAAATCCACTTATTGTACTATATAGTAGATATATCTACTATATAGATATAATTACATTCATAAAACACTATGCATATATTTACTATATATTCATATGTTTAACTAAATAAAATTATAAATTTAACATTTGAAAGGTTCATATATTGTATATTCCCAACCATCTTCCTGCTTATTATTGGATTTTCATATATTTATTTTCTAGGTAGAATATATAACCTAAAAATAGATTGCTTACCCAAATAATATTAGAGATAATACAGTATCTTCCGTTTGGAAATCTAGATTGTAATATACTCTTCACTAACGATTGTTGTAGGTCTTAGAGAAGTCATTACAGTCGATGAAGCGATTCATCACCAGGTAGTTGGCATCCCACAAACCTCGGAAGTTGACAGTATTATCCCTGGCGGATTAATGGTAAAGTTCTAATAACCAAAGTCGGCTATAGCGGTATAATCACGTTTCGGACATACTATAAACGCGAGTTCAGTGAAATCTATTTTCAAAGATTCATCGATACAACTAAAATTAATATAGTTAGTTGAACTATGTAGCCCCGATTACCGTTGTACTCGTAGTCGCACATCCATATCGAGTAGATAATCCTAATTACAATATACGTTTCGAAAATATATGATCTATGTTGCTAACGTCGATACCACTCCGAATTTTGCACCGCTATCCTCGCACATCTTGGAGGCTTGCGAAGCATACTCTTTATTAAAGCGATCGAAGTCATAGAATTGTATGTCTAGTAATTGCACGAACTGCCTTCCGATAGCTATAGAGGGAAGAGTATATATTTATAAACGTGTTATTATGAATGACTTTAATGTACGTATTGTTATAGATGAGATGGAAATATATATGCAGGTCCATCGAATTATTTCAACTTTTAAAAATAGACAATAATTGTATTTCCAAATATAATTGCTTAAACAAAATATATACAATTAATGATAGTATAACAAACGAAACCATATAACTAACGTTCACTCATGGTCATAGGGACGGCGACGATATCAACTCCGTCCATCCAGTCCTGCTGTTTTATATCTGGAACGCTGTTGAACCACATCTGTGCATCCCACATCGTCTCAAACTGAAGGAGAGCAATGCCTTTATCTTTCGGCCAGAACCCTTCGACTAGTTGAACCTGATTATAGAATTAGTTGTAAGTAGCTTTATGTATAATTGAAAATTATAATTGAAATATATGTTATAGTACCATATGCATACTATATATATGCATTGCATATATGATACTATAAAATATAAGGCAAATTTATTAATTTGAATAAATACCTTGTATATAGTTTTAATTTATTTACAGAATTAATATGCCATTAACGGGAAAGTCATTTGGTTGGAATTAGGTTTAAGTTTATATTGTATATAAAATTATAGTTGAGATGTGTATATAATGGGTATTGTATTAGTTTTGAATCACTACGCATTCGTTAGATCGGATGCGAGTTAATTAAATTATATATTATATATAGAATACATAATTTAACTAACAATTATATTATATAGGTGTTATGTGCTTTACAAATATAAATATAATAAGAGAGAGAGAGGTAGATTGATTATACGTGAGATGGGTCGGGTATTTTTTTAATGTATATGTATAGACATTAAATTATTAACATTTAATATAGTGAGATTGTAAATAAATTGTAATACGATTTATAGTAGGTAATATATTTGCAGATAGTGATATGAAAAGTAGCTGTGTGGTAGTCTTCTATCGTAGACGTTTCTTGTAGTGTTATGTTTATATAATGTATTTAGTTTTATTGTTCTTCATTAAGAATTACTAATAATAAATCGTATCTTAAGATAGAATTCCTAATACAAGGTATATAAACCGTATATTTCTAGTAAACCAACCATGTCATTTTAGTTTTGTTGTTATATTATAAAAGGAAAATATATATTATTTGTATAAATATAATAAAATTATATTATTTTTTAAAAATAATTATATAACAATTTCTAATTGTCATATTATATGATTTCCTGTATTTTAAACCGCGTATTTTATAAAGTTTTATAAGACATTAATGAAATTTATGAATACAAATTATCGATAATTTATAATTTAAGCCATATGTCATGCGATGTCAATTAATTAATTATGTTAATTAATCTATAATAGGTGTTTTCTTCAAACTCAGTGTACACTTAAGAGATTAATATAATGAAGTATGTTATAATAGTAAATCTAATTCCTTAATTTAAATAAACGAGGGATTAAATCAATCGATTAAACGCAACAAGTCTTTGTTGCATTTTTCTTTGTTCTAAATTCTATTGTTAATAATAAGTTCTCTAAAAAATAATAAATCAAATTTTACAGGCAATATCAATATATCGAATATTATGTTCTTATCAAAATTCTACATTCTAGATATAATGTATATATATATAATGTGCACATTATATATATATATATATAATGTGCACATTTGTACTAATTATAAGTATAACAAATGTTTATCAATTATTTTATAATAAATGTCGTGTATATATATATATATATATATATTTATTTATATATATATATAGATATATATATGAATATATATATATGAATAAATTATTATTCTGACATGTTACTAATGTTTAATAATTTATAATTCATAATAGTATACAAGATTAGATAATCTTAGATAACATAATATCCATATATAAAACTAGCCAGGTATATTTATTACATTACGAAAACTAACTTCGCTGCTAATTCCTACAACAAATCCTTTGTAGTTTCCATGTACAGATAAGTTCTTCAACAATGAGTTCTTGACGGATTGCACCCTAACAATCGGAATCCTAACAATCAAGTAAACTGATTTCTGCAATAAAATATAAGGTCATTAATAATAATTTACTAAATATAACATAATATAGTTGTACTACAAGAGTATAATAATTGTATATGGTATTATTAAATATATTTTAATATTATTTACTGTAGTTTATTATTATATATATATTCAGATATATTCAGATATATTCATATTATATATATATATATATATATTATTGTATTGTCTGAATTTGGAGAGTTCCTAACATAATAGATAATTTGATGATGTTAACTCATAGCTATATACATTTAGGCTAAATCCTCTTAACTCAGTTTTTTATAAAATTATACCTTTTACAATATACAATAAGTGAATCCACTACTTTTTATATTATATAATGAATAACATGTTAGTTTGTACTGAGAATTACATATCTGGACACATTTTCTGATTATATTCAGAGAAGGCGAGAATAGACAGTTTGTAGTGAGTATATAATATATAATATACATTGAACAAAACATAAACATTATTTCTACAGGAGATACACTGCATAAAAAATGAATATACGAAATATAAGTACCCACGATTGTTAATATGGGTTTGTATTTCGTGTATTCATAGATTTTACAAATTGATGCAATTATGTAAATAAGTTTCGTGTATAGACACGAATATTAATATTACGACATAATTCCAACAGGCGCTAAACCTAATTTCACATTATTTGTAAATTATAATTCAAAAATATAATTGAATCTGAAATGTACTGAGTATATGTTTATTGTAAACCTTTATATGCTTGCAATGTTAAATTACTAATATAAATAAAATTTATAAGTGTTAAATTATTTTACATGTGTAATACACATTGTGTAATACACATTGTGGAATACACATTGTGTAATTGAATTCATGTAGTTATATATATTAATTCATTATAACTACATATTTGAATTCGGATAACAAATCTAAGTATATGATTATAACATTTATAATGGATTACTAGTACCCAAGATTAGGTAATCTTGATAATTACCAATGAGCATTGGGTAATAAAGAACATTATCTGAACTTTAGCCTATTAATAATAAAGTGAATTGTGTTATGTAAAACCTGTGGAAGAATATTGTTTGCCATTTCTGAATCTAAAAAAGTATATTAGTTTCAATTAATATGTATGTTAAATAGTTTAAGCTATACTAATGTATACTATATTATATATGCGTACATTATCATTATCATTTATACATACACTAATTCAAAGTTTAACAAATAATATTACGATATATCTATATTACTAACAGATAATTTCAATATATTTAATGCGGCGATATATATTTTTATATATCCACATTTTATATATATATATATATATATATATATATATATATATATATTGTACAACTTCTTGTACTATATATTGTTTAATAATATATCTATATAGCCTATAGCATAGGTTTCTCATTACTTTCATTGAAATGGTACAATGTGTCCTAATAAATTCAATTAAATTGCTACAAACCTTTATTTCAGTTACCCTAAGCCTATTCTATATATAGACACAGTTCACAATAAATCTATATTTGCAGAATTATATAAAAAGTTTTATCTAAAAAGTCAATAAATATTAAAAGCAGACACCTTTTCTCGGAAATTCAAAATAAAATCATGTATCTTGTAGGTCTATATGTGCATGTTATAAACTTTGACCCGACTTGAATTCGCCCTTGGTAACGAATAAACAACCCCGTTGACTACTGTCGAGAATTCAAGCATTCAACGAATATAGGCACGTTGGCATATATTTGCGTGTATATGTCATTACGTTGATATAAATCCTAGTAGAATCGATTTAATTTCAATGTTATTATTAATACGATAACGCATTTCTATACGTCGTATGACGTATGGTCCTGTGTCAATAACATTATAACGAATATGGATATATTGATATATTATTATTTTAGAGTAATAAGTATATATAGAACATGTTATTTGCTTTGCTATAATTAATATATATTCTATATTAGAATATATATACTAAACTACTATGATGTCATATTCTCATATTCATATAAAATCACAACGATACTTTTATCGATATTCCGCATAATGAATATATCAATTTGTTCTATTAATATTATATATATTGTATTAACATATAAACTAACAATACCAATATATTTTACTATTGCTATAATCCTGTGCATCCTATGTTTATAATTGTATATATTGATAATTAAAGAATTGCACTGTATTATGTCTGACATATAGTATACAGCAGTAATCAATGCTTGCATAGCCCTAGAATATATTAAACTGTCTCACGAGATGTTTAGCTTCACAAACTCTAAATATTATTATCAATATTTATTTATTTACCTTCCAGTTGCTAAAACTTGTTTGTTATGTTTTGTTAATTGTTTTTCAATAATTTTTGATAAACTAAATAAAGAATGTCAATAGCAACGTTAAATGCTTAATTAATTAATTTTAAATATATCTAAATATTAAAAATAGTTTTAGTTTCTTTCATTTTTAGAATATTGATATACTATTAATTAAACAATATGAATTATGAATTATAATGTATATATAGTCTATATCTTTCATATAGACACCATCTTAATATCATATTAATATCAATATGCTTAGCTATATATTTAATATATCTAATATATATATATATATATATATATATATATATATATATATATATATATATATATATATATATATATATATATGTAATAATTGTTTGATTATATCAGAATCTTAAATCATATATTACGAGAATTGATCTTAATTAATTGATATTAATTATTTAAACAACATATATACAAGTAACTAAATAACAACAAATGAGTATATTAGAATATATGCAAACTAAGCTAATTATATATTAATAACAATTGTTATACCAATACACTATAATTTAATTAGATTATCTCGGATATTCGCAGATCGCATCCATTATAGAATAGTATACTAATTAAGTTATTTGATACTGTTATATAGTGTTACTATTTATTATGTATGTCAATTCTAATTATTCTATTTATACACATACTATTTATTTTAGTAATAATTATAAATAATATATTGATAGATATACAAACATAAATAACAATATCTATAATGATAATATATTAATAAATTAGTATATTATAATATACATTTATTTTTTAAATAATAATCTAATTTATTCATTTTCTATTGTAGTTTATTTTTTTATATCTTTCATATCTGTAATTAATGTAAGCATTGTAATTAATAGAATTAATGTAATGGTACATTGTTGTTTATATAAATTGTTATAATATTTGATTGTGGTTCCATTAATGCATTGGAAAATAATTACAACCCTTTG
>OZ038315.1:13022864-13055364 GCA_964035775.1 Osedax frankpressi | reverse complement strand
ATTCCAGCATTAGATTGATTATATTCAACTGTTAATACCATACTATATTTGACTCTATTGAATTCTCTAGCATAATCCAGAATAGATCCAAAGTACTTTCCTAATTTTATAAATAAAAGATTATATATATTTATGTATATCAATATGTGTATTTACTTTTATATATTTAATAAAACCTTCATGTGAGGCTATTTTCACTTTGTAATCAGAATTCCAAGATTTATTCATCTCACTTATCATATTATTTGCTACTTGAGTCTATTATATATGTATATATATATACATATATATATATATATATATATATATATATGTATGTGTGTACGTGTGTGTGTATGAGTGTGTATGCATGTGTATGTATATGTGCATTTGTGTGTGTGTGTGTATATATATATTTAAGAATTATTTTGATATCGACTTATCTTGGTGATTTACTATAATTATAAAATATAAAAAACAAACATTACAGATGGAGTAATATAATTGATTATTGGTATACAGTAAGTTCTTACTAATATAAACAATATTAAAATGTAATAAGTTTATCTAGATACAATTTAATAAATGGGAATTATTTATAAGGAATATAAATCATTTTTAATACGAATTTAACACATACATTTGAATATATGTATAAAAAATTACTAAACTCTTTTAAACGTGTTTAAATAGTATCTTTAGATATTAGAAAGTATAATTAGCCTACTAAACTTAAATTAAAATCACACCAACCATAGAAAAGATGTCCTCAGTCTGTACATCGGTTGTGACTATAAGGTAAGAGTATCGCTTGACCATTCATAACCCCCTGAATGCTTATTTGGCCCCGGTAAGCAACACTATTTGCTAGATGGTAGTTGATTATGGCTCTGACTTCCGGTTCATTCGCAATTTCCGGTCCACGATAAAGCGGACCCATCTTTCCTTTGCCGTCTTATTATGTCGTATTATTGTGTTATTTAATTTAATAGTCTAACATAGGGAGTAGTAATTATTTAGAACTTTTGTTTGAAAACAAATGAAGTACGATATTATATGTAATGTAATTATATAATTAAATATTGTCGATTTTTATTTTAATTATTTACTTATTAATTGTAGCCTATATTAACCTTCCCAATGCAATGGAAAATTTCTATTTAAATTCACATAATGCGAGTTATTCAAGTCCTTTTATACGAAAAATCAGATTATACACATAAAAATACACATACTTACATATATATATATATATATACATATACATATATATATATATATATATATATATATATATATATATATATATATATATGTATATATATATATGTATATATATATATATATATATATATATATATATGTGACTATTATACTAACATGCTTTGGTAAAATGCCTATACTATCTGGATTCATTGATGGTAATACATGCCAGTCGAAATGTTTTAGAAAGTTTACATTGTCAGTCTTCGTAAGCTACAATGTAATCCGTTGTTAATTATTATATCCGAGAAACATATTGTCATGTAATGATAAATAATATAATAACATATAAGTTAAAAGTCTTTAATGTAATTATATTTAAACACTTATGTTTTATCCAATAATATCAGTATACCCGGAAACACATGGTCAACATATTATAGAAGCATTTAGATGATCTATATTTATAACAAATATAAAAACTAATAAAAAATGAATAGACAAATTTATGATCTTTTATAAATATTGATTATAAAAATAATCAACTTATTATTTTCATACATTATATATAAACATTATAGAATAGTATAGTTAGAAGTTTTAAAACTATACAATTTATAGTGTACAATAAACACTGTACAAAATTCAACCATTATATCTATATGATGAAATAACTTCACCGTATACCGCAACAGGGGCATATAATTACATACAGTTACATACAGTTATATATACACAATGTGCAAATACTACAAATACATACATACATATCGCAGTAGTACATGTACAAACATAACGGTTATTAACGAGTTGTTATTACTGAGTTGTTATTACTGAGTTGTTATTACTGAGTTGTTATTACTGAGTTGTTATTACTGAGTTGTTATTACTGAGTTGTTATTACTGAGTTGTTATTACTGAGTTGTTATTACTGAGTTGTTATTACTGAGTTGTTATTACTGAGTTGTTATTACTGAGTTGTTATTACTGAGTTGTTATTACTGAGTTGTTATTACTGAGTTGTTATTACTGAGTTGTTATTACTGAGTTGTTATTACTGAGTTGTTATTACTGAGTTGTTATTACTGAGTTGTTATTACTGAGTTGTTATTACTGAGTTGTTATTACTGAGTTGTTATTACTGAGTTGTTATTACTGAGTTGTTATTACTGAGTTGTTATTACTAAGTTGTTATTACTGAGTTGTTATTACTGAGTTGTTATTACTAAGTTGTTATTACTGAGTTGTTATTACTGAGTTGTTATTACTGAGTTGTTATTACTGAGTTGTTATTACTAAGTTGTTATTACTGAGTTGTTATTACTAAGTTGTTATTACTAAGTTGTTATTACTGAGTTGTTATTACTGAGTTGTTATTACTGAGTTGTTATTACTGAGTTGTTATTACTGAGTTGTTATTACTAAGTTGTTATTACTGAGTTGTTATTACTAAGTTGTTATTACTGAGTTGTTATTACTGAGTTGTTATTACTGAGTTGTTATTACTGAGTTGTTATTACTGAGTTGTTATTACTGAGTTGTTATTACTGAGTTGTTATTACTAAGTTGTTATTACTGAGTTGTTATTACTGAGTTGTTATTACTAAGTTGTTATTACTGAGTTGTTATTACTGAGTTGTTATTACTGAGTTGTTATTACTGAGTTGTTATTACTAAGTTGTTATTACTGAGTTGTTATTACTAAGTTGTTATTACTAAGTTGTTATTACTGAGTTGTTATTACTGAGTTGTTATTACTGAGTTGTTATTACTGAGTTGTTATTACTAAGTTGTTATTACTGAGTTGTTATTACTAAGTTGTTATTACTGAGTTGTTATTACTGAGTTGTTATTACCGAGTTGTTATTACTAAGTTGTTATTAATGAGTTGTTATTACTGAGTTGTTATTACTGAGTTGTTATTACTGAGTTGTTATTACTGAGTTGTTATTACTGAGTTGTTTTATTACTAAGTTGTTATTACTGAGTTGTTATTACTGAGTTGTTATTACTGAGTTGTTATTACTGAGTTGTTATTACTGAGTTGTTATTACTGAGTTGTTATTACTGAGTTGTTATTACTGAGTTGTTATTACTGAGTTGTTATTACTGAGTTGTTATTACTGAGTTGTTATTACTGAGTTGTTATTACTGAGTTGTTATTACTGAGTTGTTATTACTGAGTTGTTATTACTGAGTTGTTATTACTGAGTTGTTATTACTGAGTTGTTATTACTGAGTTGTTATTACTGAGTTGTTATTACTGAGTTGTTATTACTGAGTTGTTATTACTGAGTTGTTATTACTGAGTTGTTATTACTGAGTTGTTATTACTGAGTTGTTATTACTGAGTTGTTATTACTGAGTTGTTATTACTGAGTTGTTATTACTGAGTTGTTATTACTGAGTTGTTGTTATTACTGAGTTGTTATTACTGAGTTGTTATTACTGAGTTGTTATTACTGAGTTGTTATTACTGAGTTGTTATTACTGAGTTGTTATTACTGAGTTGTTATTACTGAGTTGTTATTACTGAGTTGTTATTACCGAGTTGTTATTACCGAGTTGTTATTACCGAGTTGTTATTACCGAGTTGTTATTACCGAGTTGTTATTACCGAGTTGTTAATTACCGAGTTGTTATTACTGAGTTGTTATTACTGAGTTGTTATTACTGAGTTGTTATTACTGAGTTGTTATTACTGAGTTGTTATTACTGAGTTGTTATTACTGAGTTGTTATTACTGAGTTGTTATTACTGAGTTGTTATTACTGAGTTGTTATTACTGAGTTGTTATTACTGAGTTGTTATTACTGAGTTGTTATTACTGAGTTGTTATTACTGAGTTGTTATTACTGAGTTGTTATTACTGAGTTGTTATTACTGAGTTGTTATTACTGAGTTGTTATTACTGAGTTGTTATTACTGAGTTGTTATTACTGAGTTGTTATTACTGAGTTGTTATTACTGAGTTGTTATTACTGAGTTGTTATTACTGAGTTGTTATTACCGAGTTGTTATTACCGAGTTGTTATTACCGAGTTGTTATTACCGAGTTGTTTATTACCGAGTTGTTATTACTGAGTTGTTATTACTGAGTTGTTATTACTAAGTTGTTATTACCGAGTTGTTATTACTGAGTTGTTATTACTGAGTTGTTATTACTGAGTTGTTATTACTGAGTTGTTATTACTGAGTTGTTATTACTGAGTTGTTATTACTGAGTTGTTATTACTGAGTTGTTATTACTGAGTTGTTATTACTGAGTTGTTATTAAGAAGTTGTTATTAATGAGTTGTTATTACTAAGTTGTTATTACTAAGTTGTTATTACTGAGTTGTTATTACTGAGTTGTTATTACTAAGTTGTTATTACTGAGTTGTTATTACTGAGTTGTTATTACTGAGTTGTTATTACTGAGTTGTTATTACTGAGTTGTTATTACTAAGTTGTTATTACTGAGTTGTTATTACTGAGTTGTTATTACTAAGTTGTTATTACTGAGTTGTTATTACTAAGTTGTTATTACTAAGTTGTTATTACTAAGTTGTTATTACTGAGTTGTTATTACTAAGTTGTTATTACTGAGTTGTTATTACTGAGTTGTTATTACTGAGTTGTTATTACTGAGTTGTTATTACTGAGTTGTTATTACTGAGTTGTTATTACTGAGT
Source organism: Osedax frankpressi (assembly GCA_964035775.1). Taxonomy (NCBI): domain Eukaryota; kingdom Metazoa; phylum Annelida; class Polychaeta; order Sabellida; family Siboglinidae; genus Osedax; species Osedax frankpressi. The sequence goes on along the minus strand of OZ038315.1, from coordinate 13,050,508 downwards.
TGTTATTACCGAGTTGTTATTACTGAGTTGTTATTACCGAGTTGTTATTACTGAGTTGTTATTACTAAGTTGTTATTACTGAGTTGTTATTACTAAGTTGTTATTACTGAGTTGTTATTACTAAGTTGTTATTAAGAAGTTGTTATTACCGAGTTGTTATTACTAAGTTGTTATTACTAAGTTGTTATTACTGAGTTGTTATTACTAAGTTGTTATTACTAAGTTGTTATTACTAAGTTGTTATTACTAAGTTGTTATTACTAAGTTGTTATTACCGAGTTGTTATTACTGAGTTGTTATTACTAAGTTGTTATTACTAAGTTGTTATTACTAAGTTGTTATTACTAAGTTGTTATTACTGAGTTGTTATTACTTAGTTGTTATTACTGAGTTGTTATTACTAAGTTGTTATTACTAAGTTGTTATTACTAAGTTGTTATTACCGAGTTGTTATTACCGAGTTGTTATTACTGAGTTGTTATTACTAAGTTGTTATTACTAAGTTGTTATTACTAAGTTGTTATTACTAAGTTGTTATTACTAAGTTGTTATTACTAAGTTGTTATTATATAAACATAACGGTTGTTACCTGGTCTACTATGTTGATGCACACGAGGATAGAACTCCATATTCCCTCATTAATGCCGCAGTCAACCCACATCGCCCATTTCTTTCTATGTGATTTTGTAGCTACATTCTCACTTAACTGCGTGCGATATTGGTTTAGTCTTGATATTAATGATTTATTAAAATGTGTTTTATTTGATTTATATGAAAGTTATAAGAGATTTACAGGAGATTTACATTATATTTAAATAAGATCATCAGCTAAATAGCTTAATCATAATGTAGATTATAAATGGCGATTAGTTGCATTCATTGTATTATGTACACGTTAATTTATTAACTGGTTTGAGTCTAGTAAAAAAATACATCTTATATTGACTAAATTACACTACTAGTATTTATTGAATTAAATTAATTATATTTAATACTGTAGCTTACATGGTAGATGGTACCTACTGCTATTAATATTACTACAGTTATTAAATATTTCTACAGTAGAATAACATAACATAATAATACTTTTAAAAGGTTAATTTGACGGCCTCCCTTAGATGTACCAATATTGATTATATTTACTTTATCGTTTCTTTTAAAGGTATGCATCCATTCTTGTATCTAATATTAATATATGATATAACACAAATTTTAAAATGATATATTATGTGCATTAATCGTACTACAATATATATACAATATATTTTATCTATATAAATAATATTTATATATATATATATATATATATATACTGGTTAATATGTAAATATATATATTGACCATATTAAAACTTCCATTTGTAGTTTTGAGAAGTTCAGAAATATTACTTTTTTTCTTTTTATGACTTTGTTTCGTATTTTTTCTATTCTTTAATATATATATTTATAAGATACACATATATGCACATTAAATAATTTAGTAATCAATATCATTTACCTTTATTAATACATGCTTTCGTATTGATAGTCTGCATAGTAAATAACGATTAATTAAATTCAATGATTTCTAAATAATATTGTTTTTATTGAATTTTTAATAATCATGTATTTTATTATTTATGTGTATTAGAATTAGTAGGTGAATGTAATTTTATTTCAAGAATAAAATCATAATTAATGTTATTGTAAAAGATATGTATATGTATTTACAAGACTTTGCCAGATTGTATATATAGTATTTTAATTATTGTATTATATAAAAATGTATCATATAAAGTTCAAATATTTCTTATTTTGATATCCCATATCATTATAATAAGAAAAATAGCAATCATAGCGAGAAATTAGAAGAAATTTAGAGAGTGTACATAAGGGAATAATTTGAAAATATAGGAATGTAAATAATTATTTAAGATGATTATATTAAAATTAGAAAAATTATAGATACTAAATATAAAAATAGTAATTCTTAGTTTTTAATAATTATAAACTATCAGTAATAAATGAATATATGAAACGATTGTTTATAATTACAATATTTATTTCACGGTTATCAAATTCATTTAATTTAATTAATAGCATACCGTGTTTAAGTAATTCAGGAATACTAAGAGATTAAATGGTTAGTACATTATTATAATTACAAAAATCCAGCTCTCCTTTATTATGTAACCTTATATATAACCTATTTCTTTTACGAAAAATTGATTTAAAATGTAATATGTATCGAGATAATTGTTATTTAGGTTTTTTTTAATTAAGTATAAAGTATTAAATGATGGATCAAATCAGTATTAATAGTTTCTTAATTATATGATATGACCGACGGTCGTTTTTTAATTTTTTATATTTAATTTGTATTATTTTATATTCTCACAATAATGATAAAAATTAATATCAATTGATAATATTATCTAATTAATTTATTTAAAAATATGTTGAAATAAACTATATATATATAAACCTAGAAGAAATTCAGAAATGTCTTGAAAGATATTAAGGCATTATTTAGAAAATATCCTCTTTGTAACTTCTAAGTAATTTATAGTATCATTCCAAAGTTCACTAGCGTACATAGTGATCTACAGAACAATGAAAATGTAGTTCACTCTAAAGTTACTTTTCATGTTCAATAGAGTACTATCCCATGTAATAATTATATAAAGAAAAAGAATAAACAGTAGCCCCGTCATCAAGTAAAGAAAACATTTTTAAATTAAAAAGATCAAGAAACATATGTTTTACAGGGGGCTACATAAAATAAAATTTGAATATAACCATATACAAATTTTGAACAAACAAGCTATTCTTCTATTCAAACTATTCGAAGTAATCAATAGATTAGGTAATCTTACTTCTTGAAAAACAAGTTAATTTATTTTGATCCATAATAAAGGTAAGTTTTTTTCAATTATACATCCGAAGCTTTAATACTTTCAACATTACTATTAGAAGGAGTTTATCCGTTGCATAATAATATATCCATTACTTCTTATTCCAATAATTCAGATAGCATCCCTAATTTTGTAAAAAAGAAATTAACGATATTTAAAAAAAGCTAATTATGATATGCCTAAAATATATTCTTTTGAAATATGTATCGTTATATGTATATCATTAATTTGTATACCATTATTTCTGTAAAACTCTAAGAAGTGATTAGACATCCTATTATAATTCCGTAAATATGTTCTTCCAGAAATAATGGATATAATTGCTGATTCTGATCATTCCCTTTTCCAGGAAATAGAAGTAATTAGTTGTCATAGTTTACAATCTGTTCACATGATCTGTATTCAATGTGAGTAGAAAAGAAATATATCTACCATAATGATAGAAGAATCAAGATACTATTAAGTCTACATAGCCATTTTTCTTCTTAAATGTGAAGATCGGTGGTTTTAGTATTGACCAATTAATAACATTTGGAAACTAAGTAAACTGCAATAGATTCGCAGTTATCTGTAATTTTTCAGATTACTTTTGCAGCACTATTAATAATATTAATATCTAAGATTTTACATCTGGCAGCTCATCAAATATCCTATTCGCATGCCTCTACCAGAGTAAAGACGTAATCGGCTGGACTCACGCCAGGAACGCAACTAAGCATTTACAACCAGTATTTGTGTATCGAATATTGTTGACATGAATATACTGAGAGGATTCAAGATATTCCTATTAATAAGGCGTTTACCGTTATACGTATAGAAGACATTTTTAGTTTTGTTGAGGAAGATTCATCAATAAATGGTGATCAGTTCATACGTAGATCAGTAGTAAACAAGTGGTATTACTACAGTAGGTATTTCCCATACCTGTTTGCTTCTATTACAACATATTAATATTAAAGCTATCGTCGAATACTACTGTTATATCTATTATATGCTATATCTATTATATACATATTGTCATTCATAGTAATACTAGTTATATATAATCATTTATGTGAAAAAATATGAGATTTTTAAATTCAAAAATTCCAATATGGATGAAATTACTAACTGGACTATATTTCGTGTTCGAGGACTTTTTGTGGAACATTTATATGGTAACAGTTCTAAATATGTAAACTATTCTAAATGTAGCTATGAAACCACTTACAAGAGTTATCACATTATCTAGGATAATATTATATTGGTAATTATACCTGTATATAATCACTGGGCCAGTAATTCACAAATTTAAAAAACAGTATTTATTTTTGAGAAATTAATTTCGGGAACATTTTTCTATATATATATAATACATATATATATATATATATATATATATATATATATATGTATATATATACAATATTACCTATAACAATGATAACTTTACAAATATAAATATTACTACTAACGTCGCAGATATAGATATCAATATTTGAAAAGCTATGCAAATTAACAATATTTTCATATTTCAATCTAAATCAAGAGTTTCTGCGTATTTAAATAAACATCAAACAATATCTATAATATCAATAAATAATCATATAGTATATATAATACAGTTGGAATATATCCTATTATAATATGTATAATGGTATGTATACATGTATACCTAGTATGTATCGACTTCTAATCATTAGCTAGGAAATTATATAAGGGAAATAGTGCATAAATATATCATTCTATGAAATGAATACACATTTATGGTTATATAATAGTAATATATATTTATATTCTACTGAATATATATATATATATATATATATATATATATATAACATAGATGATCCATCGTTAAAAAAATAATATTTAATTTAAATAATTTATTCATATTATGTTATATACTAGATTCATTTGAACACATTAATTTCTCTAAATATATATTATATTATTAGTAGGTTAAATAAAAGATTAAGATTTTAAGAATACATTCTATAACTTACTAATTACTTTATATATTTGCATTATACATAGCAATGCAATATGGCGCTATAATACTATGGCATTATATACTGTCATATTATATTACCTGTTTATTAATATAGATATATAATTATCTAGTTGTTATCAGCATTACATTATAATTCAGACATAAAAAGCGTATAGTGTATTTATTAATAATAAGGTTTAATTAATATATTGCTATACAATACAATGTATGCAATACAACACATTACAATTGCCAGTTAAATAATACTTTAGTTGAGAGATTGATGCGAATAATGCAATAATTTACATAACTTGTTTTGGATATAAATTAAAAGTGTATTTAAATTAATAATAATACAAATTTGATTACCTTTATTCTTTAGTAAAAATGTAAAATATATAAAAGTCCTGCTACGTAATCTAGGTATATATAAAGGGCTATAACATACACTAAGTAATGTAACATTTACCTAAGATACTTTAGATAAATCATTATTTAATAACTAATTTATTAATATAATTAATTTACAAATAAATATAAATATTAATAATTTTATTATTTTAGGTTATTATTGATTAAAAATTTAAATTTTCTTATAATTCTTCATAATTATAGTGTTTATATTTGATTATATTCTTCTAATATTGAAGATTCTTTCAATAAAAACACTTTAGAAAATAAGACTCTTAATAAATACAATAAATTAAGAAATATGAATTCTGTTTTATTAGAATACAAACAACTAAGTTAAATATCTAGTAAAGAAATACCCTATCATTATGTTGCTAAATTTTTATATAAACAAATTATTTTATCAGTTTCCTACTCATTGGAGTTGAAATACTACTATTCCAGGTACACAATTTTGTTAAAACTTATAATCACCTATAAATAAATAAATAAGTCATTTATAAAAGTACAATTATTTAATATTTTAATATTTATTATATAATAAATATTATATTATATGTTTAAATTTCTCATTTATATTTCTTCTTGTAAGATTTCGAATCGGACCCGATTTCGATACAAAATATTACTGAAATGTTGTCTCTTATTAAATAATGGTAAATAAAAGTAAATAATTAAATAACAGTTATATCATTAAAATAGTGTATACTTTATATTATATACTTATATTGGCTATTTGCACCCTTATATATAAATATAGTTACACATAATTAATTAAAACATAAATAATTCATATTATTTAAAAACACTAAATAATAGAATACTGTCGTGCGCAATTTGTAAGGGTTCTAGGGTGTTTGAATATTAAGAATCGCTAAAATATATTTTATTGCCGATGATTATAATGTTAATAAATTTTATACATATTGTCGTGTGCAATTTTGTCATCTATGCAATTTGGTCATTGTGACCTGACCTCTTTTATATTCTTTATAAATATGACGAAAACACTTATTAAAATTATATTAGATAAAGTTTTATAAAAAATTATATAAATCGGATATAACTTTATTATATTTTTTGTAATATTTAATTGTTATAAAGTTTCCTGGGCGCGAAAAAAAGAAAAATAGGCGTGAAATTTATAATAAAGATAGGCGTGTCTAATATTAAATTCAAAATAAGTACATGTGTTATATAAATTTATAAATATATTGATCATATATAATCAAGTGTTTTTTTTAATAAATTTCAAATATATAAATATTTTTTATTAATGAGTTTTTTAAACTGGCACACCATATATACTATTATTTATTTTCTAGTCATATTCAAAAAGACTAGAAAATAAAGATATATTAAAAGAATATTTAAAAATGCGCAATCACATTCTAAAGAATATTATTATCAAAGTTCTTAAAATTAATTTTATAGATATAAATCAACTTATAATGTAATAATAATATGTATGCACAGTTACTAAATATACATTAAACTATAATTATAATAAATAATATAAATGATTATTAGTTGTATTATATAATAATATATTATACATCAATTCTTAATATATCTTATTTACTAATAATTAATTATATATGTATATTTTATAATAAAAATCTGGTACTATTAATAATAATTTGTATATATATAATTGTTTAATTTAAACTTATAATCAATAACAATCCTAAATTCATAGTTATCTATGATATAATTTTAAAATGTATAATAAATAAAATAATCCAATTTAAAAAAATGTAATACAAATATTTGATTGATATGTGGTAAATGTTTACTTTAGTTATGATTGACAAGTGGAATATACGAAATTAGAATTTAATTTATTGAAAGTAAGTGATAATATAAGATATATCTAAATACTTATTAAACTTTTAAAATTATTAATATAATTTATATACAACTGTATTTCATATATATATATATATATATATATATATCAATTTATTGACCTATATTGAATATTTATATTTCATGATTATGGAAATCTAAAAATACTGACATTCGTTGTAATATCCAATATGTAGATAATGGGGTAATGTGACAAAATTGTATAGATGACAACATTGCGCATGACAATACGTATATTAATTTATGAAATAATTATATATAAATTGCAAGTAGACGCATGGAATTGACTCTATATTATACATTCTAAAATAATTGTTAGCAAATTTGAATTATATTAGTAATAAACAATATAAATAATATATTATGTTTATTAGAAAGTTACATGTGTATCAATATGAATATTTACATTGTTATATTTGATATGCCATAAATACATTCATATATGAATATAATGTATTCATTCAATATAATAATATATTTAGATTTCACAGACATATTTTACATAGCATTATAATTGTAAGCTTTATTACTAATCTAGTATATATACTATTTTATAATCATTTTAAGCAAATAATATTAATAAAATAGTCTAGGTGAACATAATAATATGAATGCATTGGCATTGGCTAGATAGGCTGTGAAACATTCCATATTGTTTACAAATAATTGTATTTAGGTATTGGCTAGATAGGCTGTGAAACATACTACATTGTTTACAAATAATTTCATTTTCTTGTCTTTGTGGTTCATACATGGTTGATTATTAAATATAGACATTGCATTGATATCAATATAACTTCTACTAGTTACCGATGTAAATAGATAAATATGTGGAAAATGCATATTTATTTTCAATATAAATTTTTTTCATACCATGTATATGGTATAAACTTGAAATAACTAACTATACTAGATATATTAATAGTTACTATAATATATTACTTAAAATTTATATTTTGAATTTCGCAATAACTAGAATTTGAGCATATATATATATATATATAGTAAAACTATAGTTTACCAAAACTTATTTCAAAACAAAAATAAGGGGAAATGTATTTTGTTAGTGTATTATATTTGTTAGACTCTATATATAGAATAATTCGTAAATCGTGTATGATAATATAATTATTACATATAAAATATATGTTTATTCAATATTAAAATATATAATTATTATATTATTTGAATTGTATATCAAAATTTGTAACTTTATATGAGCGCGAAGTAATTTATAAATATTCGTAAAATATATTTTAATTTAGATTCCTATATATCGGCATACAATATTTAATAGCATGTTTATTACTACAAATATTATAGATAGTGCATACATTAATAATACAGATAATAATACTATTTTAATAATAAAAAAATAGCCCATGAAGAGGATTTTATATTATATAAAGAAGATATAAAGGAATATGAAGTTATAACTAATCAACATTATTTATTAAAAGATACTTATAAATATAGCGCAATTCCAAAAGGTATCATATTTGAAATTTGTTTATTATTAAAATGTATTAATATATATATATATATATATATATATATATATATATTTGAATACATGTTAGTTAATTTATATTTATAATTAAATATGCATTACTTTTAATCTATATATAAAGTTAATTTAATCAATACATAAAATATTATGTTAATAATTTAATTTCATTAATAGTTGAACAGGTGAACTAATACCAGGATTTTATTGAAACATCCATTTATTATTAATAAAACAGTGATTTATCATTGTCATTATGGTAAAAAAATAAAAATGAAAATAATAGGATAAAGTTAAACAATGATAGGTGTGAAGAATTGGAGGTGGTAGAATAAAAAAAAAACAGATTTATTATATAATATAAAATATTAGACGCATATTATATATTTAATAGTTAGATCATCCGGTTGCAATTAAAAGGCGCACATATTTACAACCGACGAAGAAGCGTAACTGCAACTCTAGAATAATTATTAAATTATGTAAAATATTCGATAGAATTCAAGTAAAATAATTTTCATAATACAATAAATATTTAATATTTATAAAATATAATGATATATATATATATATATATAACTGCTAAATAAAAACTTATCTCGATATTTTTCACACAAGATTATATCAGATATAAGAAAAAAATATGGATTTTAATTTGATCATATTTATTATTTAAAAAAAAATTTATAATTTGTTTGTATTATAATTAATTTCAAAAGTAGTGATATTAATTTAATAAATTAACCATAAATTATTGTATTGTATTATTTATAATTTCATAACTTATTACAGATTAAATATTCAGAAAATCCTTTGGATACTGGAATATAAAATATAATAAAGGAACGTGTTGAGAGTGGAATTTACAAATCAAATGAAACAAGGGGCCATATAAAACGTTTCAAAATTAAAGAGAGTTCTAATTTTGATAATAGATCCATGAACTCGAGTAATAAAGATATTCAAAATACTATTAATAAATATTTAGATATTACAAAGTTGGTTATTAATTTATTAACTAATTTAAATGTTTGATTGAAATTAAAAAATAATGTAAGGCCAATATATAATTAAAATATATGTTATTTATATATCTAGCATTAGTATATAATGATTAATACAAATTATATATTTTAAATAAATAAATAATAAAAACATATAACTTACAAAGATTGTTATTATATTTAAAAATATTATTCTTTATTAATTTAAAAGCATTATATAAATTATATTTATAGGGTTTCAAAAGATGACCAAGTAGAAGCAGGTGTTTTGATAAACTATCTATTGGACAAGAGAGGTAAATATTTTTACAGAAAAACAAATGAAAATGTATAATTTTTATTTGTATCAATGACATTTTTCAAATGTACCTATTAAACTGGGTTATAACACATAATAGTTAATATATTATTAATAAAATAATTTAGATAATTAAAAATCATAACAGATACGGGAAATATATAATTTTTATCGATGCTATATATAATACAACCCAATATGCACGTTCACCATTTTATTGGCTTATACATAGTGAATCTATTGATTGTATTACTGAAGGTATAATTTTTATAATAATTTTTTATCAAAATTAAATGGATATTTAAATTAAACTATATATGTTAAATATATTTTTAAGGACTAAACTATATTTTAATGTGGATGAAAGAAAAAAAATATACGTTAAATCCTAAATATATAATGACTGTTTTTCTGTGGCCGAAATAATAAAAAAAAGATATACATGTTAAAGGAAAATTAACATATAAGATTAATGGAAAACTTAATCGAATTATTTATCATGTTTACCGAATTGATATACTAGATGAATGTCATGTTATATGTCATGTTATATCTGGATAAAATCACATATGCCATTCCATCATATATTTGCATTAATTCATCATAATTTAATAACTTGGGATTATTTATTAAAATCATATAGGGAACGAAATAATTTCATTATAGATAATGACTTTTATGCAGACGATGGAATAAACTTAATTGGTAATTATTATCGTTGATTAGAATTGATATATAAATTTAAAAAAATACAAGGTATATATTATTAATATTCAAATCTTTAATAAAGTAAATATATTTTTAAATTATATTACTTTCATAATTAATATATTAATACGCTGTTATATGTTATGATCCGTAATAGGATATTTTAAATGTTAGAATAAAAGAATACAATATTTCAAAATGGGATGTAAGCGATTTAAAGTTATATTAAAATTATATATACATGTTAATTATATTTTAAACACATTTTATTTATTTAGGATATTCCCCAGCTATAAAATAGTTTCGACTGTGGAATGTTGTTATTGAAATATGTTTGAAGTATATGTTCTAATAACAAAATTAATTTTAAACAAGTTAGAATATTATAGACTAATTATTATTATTCACATTAATAATTATTGTGCATTTTATTTTAAACTAATACATATTTATTTAGCTAATATTTGACTACTTTTAAAATAATTGTATAGGAGTATTGCATCAAACAAAATTAATTTTAAACAAGTTAGAATATTATAGACTAATTATTATTATTCACACTTAATAATTATTGTGCATTTTATTTTAAACTAATACATATTTATTTAGCTAATATTTGACTACTTTTAAAATAATTGTATTGCATAGGAGTATTGCATCAATATTCGAATGGAAATTAAATCTGAATTGCTGAAGAATTTATTTAATATAAATAAAACTATCATGAAAATTAATATATTAATAAATATATAATAAATATAATATATATTATCTTATTTAACTATTCAGTATAACCAGAGATTTATTGCGATATTTTTGTATCCTAATTATAAAAAAATATCTTTTAAAAATAATTAAATTATCATGTTACCATTGGCAACAAATTGAAAAATATATATACAATGTTGAATATACATAATAATATTATTTTATAATCGATGAAAACTTAAAAAATAGATATAATAAATTTGAAATGTTTATATTATAAATTTATTAATTACGGAGAACTAATATTAAAATATAATATTAAAATATTTATGATTTGATAAAAATTATTCAAACTCGTTTAAAAAAATGACCTCTTTCAATATGTATATCTCGTAATTTGATAATCAATGGTGTATTAATGACATATTTTAAGAACATGCATATTTGTTTTAATAGTATTAACAGATATTTCCAAATTCGTTACAAATAGATTTTATGATAAAATGTAATATAAATAAATATGCATTTTCCATATTATTTAATTTTTCTATGTACATCGGTAACTAGTAGAAGTTCTATTCCTTCTATTGATTTCAATGTAATATATATATATATATATATATATATATATATTTAAATGTATGTACCACAAAGACAAAAAACATTATTTCTAAATAATGTGGCATGTTTCACAGCCTATCTAGCCAATGCCGAATGAATTATTTAAAATATTAAAAAATTATATTTTCCATTTTCTTTGGATATGTTATATACTATTTATTAATATATACATTTCTAATTTTATATAAGATATGATGAATATCAGAAAGTTATAATTTAAATGATCAAATATATACTAATACTCTAAATTTCATCATATATTTTAGCTAATAAATTAATGAATATAACATTGAATTTCTAATATATAAGAAATTTCAAATATAAATAAATCAATATTTATATCCATGATAATATTAATATTGAGACAGTATACAAATTAAAATATTAATATATATAACGATGAATTACAAAGAGTAAATTAAATTAATGTTATATTCTATAAATACATATTTATATTTATATAGCTTTAAATAGTAGTTGTATCATCATATTTTTAAAATGTGTTTAGATTATCTACAATTTAGGTTATGTATTTTTGTTTCAATATTATGTATTATTTTAAACGATAATTAGAGGTCAAATTTAGTTCGAATTGAAAATGTAAGTTAAATATTTAACATTTATAAATAATATAATATGGACTTTTAAATTTTTATAAATCTACTAATTTTGACAAACACCAACTTTTAGACAACCATTATATACATACTACAACTATTTATATACATACTAATGATATTTATATACATACTAATGATATTTATATACATACTACAACTATTTATATACATACTAATGATATTTATATACATACTACTGCTATTTATATACATACTACTGCTATTTATATACATACTACTGCTATTTATATACATACTACTGCTATTTATATACATACTACTGCTATTTATATACATACTATAACTATTTATATACATACTAATGATATTTATATACATACTACTGCTATTTATATACATACTACTGCTATTTATATACATACTATTGCTATTTATATACATACTAAATAGCAGAATAAATAATTTAATATACGATCAATAGCGATAGAAGAACCCCTTTCAACTCTTCCATAATATAAATAATGATACAATGAGAGGAGACTTCGAAATATGTATTGGTATATACTCGTAACATTTATATTCACAGAACTATAGATAAGGTAGCAATAGTATCCATTATTAAATATGTAATGTGTATTAATATTCAATATACTACATTTATAGCATATATATAAATTTCTATTAATTTATAAATATTTTATATTTACATAAAGAATTAACTAATATTAATTTCATTTTAAAAGTTGTTAAGACAAAGTATAATTAATATATTTTATAATTAATGTAAAAAAAAAGTTTTAAATAAATTACTCACCATATTCAAAGTATTACTCTGTTCGGAGTAATTCCCTATAAAAGTATTAAAATGAAAATGTGTTACATATCATAAATACCATATGCTATTCTATTTAAATATTATATATTAGGTGATGATATAATTAATATTACTAATTTATTTTTATGGTGAATTCGAACAAATACTTGTTATTTATTTTCGTTATATACAATTATAAGAATAAATGTGATTGAATTGAATATATAATAGCCATTGTTGATTGCAGTTAATATATGACACTATAATAACTATAATAAATATTTTCACTTGATTCAATTAAATCTTAATTTATATTTGAAGTATCCAGTCTATTTAAATTATCTTAGATTATAAATTTTTTGTTAAATAGACGATAAATACACAAAATATAATAACATTGTATTTTATACATTGTTTATTATACGTTATATACTATATATTAATTATTCAAAATTAAGTGTATTTTAGTAATCGTTGTTTATGACAATACTAGTAATTTCTATAAATAGATACGCGAACAAAATACTTATAAGGTAAGCTCAAATATAGAAATTGTTAAGCAGAACTAAAATAGATATTTAAGGTTATAACTATAGTTATAATAAGCCTAAAAGCCTAATTGCATATATAGTTATAATATAGTATTACGATATAGATTAATATTAGTTATATATATATAAGATAATATATCTTAAAAATACTATATGAAATGCCAAGTGTCACATGGAATGGGATTATTAATGGGATATTTAAAATATTATATATTGAATTTCATAACATGAAACAATCATTGAAAAATGGTCAAATCTACGAACATTTGTGGATTAAATACATCAATAACCTATTCGCGAATATTTGTTTCATCTTAAAATATATTTTAATATTCTAGACTTATGTAACTACGATCTCCATGAATATATTATTAAAACTAAATTATATTATTATTATGCACATGCGATTAGTTATTGATTATATATATACAGATGTTGATGTAATTTTATATTATTATTGAAGTATATACATAAAAAGAATTTAAAATTTTAAGTTAACTTACTAAATATATTAATAATGAATGCAAATATTTTCTAAATAGGATTTAAGATTTGTATAACTATTTATATATGATATTATTATATTATATATAAACTCACTGAATGGTTCATTTTCCAAAGACTTATCTTGATTATATTCTAAATAAAAATTATTTATATATATGCGTATCAATATTTTTATGAATTTAAGACGAAATGATATTTTTTGCTAAGTATTTTATTTTAAATAATAGAATGATTAATATATCCCAATGGTACTTATTTTTTAATATGTAAGAAGATATACACTCTCTTATCGATCATTATATTAAATGTAGTAAATCATGATATATGTATATATACATATATATATATATATATATATATATATATATATATATATAAATATATTAATAGATGTATGTACCAAAACTCTTAATGATATTGAATAAATTAATTAATTGAAAAATTTAATTATTTATATAAATTTTAAAAATCTTTTAATATATCACAATCTAATATCTAAAAAAATTCTTCATATAATTATCACATCCTGAATTAATGGTCACAAAATAAGATATAGAAATAGCAATGTTTATAATTGGATTAGTAGATTTTAATTTATGGAAATAAATTGTTAAAGTTAATAATTCATATTCTATTCAGATGCCAACTGTTGTTCCACATGTATTTCTAACTGTGACTTATTGTAACACGGAGCCCATTGACTTAATATTCGTGTAAAAACCTATCAAAAAGCTATGCAGTGTATAGTGGTAAAAAGTAAAGTGCCATAAGAAGAAATAGAATAGCAATCTATACCATGATTAGGAATTAGTATCCTTCAATTGTGAAAGCATATAAATAGGAATTCATTCTGCCAAAAGTAAACTACATTTTTTTTTGTATTACAATGTTAATATTTGTTAGTAGTCTGAATTCAATAGTATTTGCTTTTTATATAATCAATTTATATAATCAATGAGTGCACAGACAATTGGTATTATTATGATATCAGGTAGTTTACAAAGTGATCGTTTTCTTATTTTTCTTATCGATATTCTATATATTTTATAAAATATTATTTATAGTTAAAATAAGTCAAAATAATAACAATATTCTATTATTCTCTATTGTTTAGTCTAAAGCAGAATATATTTTATATGTTCTAAACCATGTTTTCTGGTTTAACTGTATTAATTTTGTATTTTTTTGAGTATACACATCAGATTATCATATTTATAAATTTAGTGATTTATTTAATTGATTTATTTAGTAGTTCGGTAAGTGGATGTGATTATAAAAATAGAATAGTTTTCACCTCAAATATATCTTTATTTGAAAAATTAAATATATTGTTTGTAAAATTGAACAAATTGTTTGTAAAATTAAATATATATTTTAATTTCCTGTCTCTAAGTATATCAATAGTATTGATTCAATAACATAAGCATTGGAAATAAATAGATGTCATGATTATGTAATATATATATAGTGGTATTGATACTAATTATCTTAAAGTTATATTTTTATAAATCAATTATTTTTAATTAATTTTATAGATACATATGTTTAATAGTAATTATGATAGTTCAAAATAAATTGTGAATATACATCGAGTATGGATAATGCCTAGTTTTCATATCTAGTAAATTCATTAAACATTTTTAAAATTAATAGTATAATATTAATAAAAATATTTTTAAATAATTGAAAATTACTGTAAATAATGAATGTAAAAAATATACATTTATTATTATAGAGAATATGATAATAAGTATATTTATTTGAGCTATATGTACAATGAATTACATACAATATATATATATAATCTCGATCATAAATAGTGAATAAATAGAATATATTGCCAGATAAACTATTTATAATTGGACAAATGATGGTGACGGATAATAAAAATAAATATAATGCGAGTTCAATAAATAAACAAATATCAGATTTTGTTAAGACTATTATATTAAATTATATATATATATATTGATATTGAAAACAATGGACATATGGTTTCATAATTAATTAATAATATAATCCAAGATCTAAGCTTGGGTATAATATTGTTTACATATATATATATATATATATATATATATATATATATATATAAATATATATGTATACTGTTAATATTTAACTTTCAACTTATTATTATAATATTATTAGTTTTATACTTAATTATAATATATTATATTCCGTAATATATATACGAGATACAAACCAATAAAATAATTATTTTTTAAATAATATACATAAATGTAGGTCGTGATCTATATTATAATTTAATATTAATTAATAATTTAAAAATTAAAAAATATAAAGATAAATATATATATACAATATAAATATACTATAATAGTAATAATATAAATAATTTAAATAAATAAACATAACTTTATTATTTATATATTTCATAACTTTTAAAATAATTAAATAATATTATTAGCAATAATATTTCGAATAAGATAAAAAATATTGTTTTCTTATTATTGAATATCTATAGACTATAGCCTAACATTATGTATCCATGGACATCCATGGTATGGTTGTGTGATAATAATATTGCCAATCTAACTTAGTTAAACATTTTAAATACTAAAAATTCGTATTTTTTATTACAAATCTACTATTTATACACATATTACCAAGGCTCATTATATACTATATATAGGAAGATATGAAGTTTTTGATATTAATTCTAGATATATTAATCATTACCCATTAAAAGTTGGAAATGAGATTTGAAAAGTAAACACAAACATTTTTTAAAATAATATTGATATGCATATATATATATATATATATATATATATATATATATATATATATTTGTGTGTGTATGTGTGTTTATGTTTATGTGTGCGGGTTTCGTTGTTGAATACACCATACTTACAATACATAACATTGAAATGCAAAACACCATTCCTATCAACATTAAAATGTGAGTGAATGTAATCATTTTTAAGAAATTCCGAATTTTTAATAACATTTCCTCGAAATATGATATTTTATGTTCAATTAAAATGTCGGCAAGTTTCTGTATCAATTTAAGTTACGTAATAATTACTGTTAACAAAGATATCTTAATTATAAAAAGAAATATTACAGATATATATATATATATATATATATATATATATATATATATATTATATATGCATTATTATATCACTATTTCAAAACTACATAAATATAATTAGCATGCGACCAGCTCAGGCCTAACGTAGCCATGTACATCTATATTTAGCATACCAATAGAGCTGCGCTACCCATCTCAGCAACAGGCAATACTTGACTCTTGCGATTCGAGAAAGCGGTGACGTTGATATAATTGCCCGCTTTCACGTCTTCGTTGGAAGGATCCAATTCTATGATATACGAGAACTTAATATCTAGATCGTGCTTGCTGTAGTCGACCATTGTGCCTGCGCCGACATCTTCATGTGACAATAAAGGATTACGACTATGTTACTATTACTATGTTACATATTATAATCAAAACTTAATTGTAATGTAGTTGAATTCATATTAATTTCATTTTTATTATTTATACGTAGATGGTTATTTATATGTGTACGTAGGTATGTATTAATAATTGTATGTATGTGTGTATTAATATATGTACATATATGTGTATTTATAAGTTTATGTATGTGTGTATTAATATGTGTATTAATATTTGTACGTAGGTGTATATTAATATTTGTAAGTAGGTGTGTATTAATTTGGTTTCATTGGTTGTCAATATATATTAATTTTTATTTCTAATTATCTTATCTAATTATATTATATTATATTATATTATTACTATTTTGGTAACTACCATTTTAACATTTTTATAACTAGCCTAGCTAGGTCATTAAAGTCGAATGTATACTATTCCGTAATTAAGTATGTAAGTTAGGGAATATCATATAATTATACATACATAATAGTTCTTCAAATGAGCCGGTTTTAAATAGTTTATTTGTTTTTTTGAAGGCAGCGTCTCTCATCTGATTTGCAACTTTTAGCTGAATATCGATGAATCATAATATATATTATATAAATATATTAATACGTTCATGCATTAATCCATGGCTCATCTATTACCAACTAGTTCTGTATAATCTTCGATCTTTTCAGAAGTATATCCATATGGCAATAATATCATCCTTCCATAAGCGTGTAAGTTCACTTGTGCTAAAAAAATCTCTTTGGTTTGTTGAAAGAACTCTATTATACTTTTAGTTTCCGGTTCGCTAGCGGGGTGATCTCCTCTGTATTCATTGGAAGTAGTGTCCCTTGCAATCTTAGTGGCTTCTAATAAGTATATATCCTATTTTAGAAAATATACAAATATATTATATTTTAGAAAATATTTATGTATATGAAGTTTATTTTAAATTAAAAGGTATCAATTTTAATAGAAATTATTAACAAAAATATAAGACCCTGAAAAAAAATGTCCTTATCTATTTACATATATTCTATATATTAGTATATTTTAATAAATTACATATAATAGTTTAGTATAATAGATATTATAAACAAATAAACTACCATATTATTACACGCTTTCAATATTACTAATATAGAAAGATAATATTGATCAAAACATATAAAACCTTTCCATTTATAAGGAAAATTACGATTAATATCAACTTTATTCATGTTAGTTCTCCAGTTATTGTCCTATGAACGTATATTTATACCGCTATATTGAATTATACAATGAAATTGAACAAATTATAATATATACTATATTCTATATAGTATATAATTAACTATAAGTATTATATTAATCGAATGTTGAACTAACCATCGTGTATGAATGAATATAACCATCAGGGTTTGATACTGGTAATATATACCAATTAATTTCATTAATATATGACACTTGATTTGTACTTTTCTTATTTCTATTATAGTTATCGATCAACTGAAATAAATCAAATATATTAAATTATGTACAATTTAATATATTCAATATATTCAATATTTATATATATATATATATATATATATATATACATATATATATATATATATTTATATACACTATTTGATATATTCGGTATGTATTAATTATGAAAATAATGTAAAGCATTAGAAATAACTTTCCTACGAGAATAGTAACTATGAATATATGAATATATCTAAAATGTAATGATGACTCTAACTTGTGATTGTTATACATATACATTTATATATATATATATATATATATATATATATATATACATATATATATATATATATAATTAGATCAGAATATAGTTAAATACACCATTATTATACTAGTATGTATATTCTGTAAATTAAGTTACTTATACGTTGCAACCAACCATTCTGATGAAATGTAAACACGTCGAGATGGAAATCCACTCACGGGCGTGTATGCCACAATCAACCCAATACCCCCATTTGAATAAAGAATCGTCCGTTTTTAACTATTTAAAAGCATTCATTATAATATTAGATACATTCTACCTTACTAATATGTAATTACAGATACGTATGTGAGTGTATCGTGTATGATATTACAAGCAGGTATACCCAGTATACAGGGTGACTTAATAGTGACTTAATGCAAAATCTTTTGATGTATATCAAAAATTAAAAATAATATTAAAGAAATTCTGCAATATAAAAAATGAAACTAACTGGAATATTTACTGGGCATATTTACCCCTATAATATATATATATATATATATGTGTGTGTGTATATATTCTCTAACGTTTTTGACTGTGTATGTAATAGTAAATCATTATATTTAATAGAGTTATTGGTATGTTAACAAAGCAGCCTATATAGTAGGGATTTTGGTATTTGTGTTAGAAAATATCCATATATATTGTGTTTTTTTAAGATTGCGTATATATGTATATATGAGCAAAGAGTTTGGCATATTGGGGTTTTGGTATTATTATAAATGTATATGTCTAAATACCTCAAGGACTTTCATTTTTCTTTTTTGATAAGAAAACCCGATATCAATTACTTTTGTTATTTCTGGATTTGTTTTCGCTATATAGTCTATATATTCATTGATCTGTAACAATCAGTAGTATATTATAATATATTATTCATTTAGAATACAGACTCAGTTTATTTCATATCTTAGTACTATATTTATAACGTTATTGTTATTTTATAAGTGACTGTAATGGAAACTGGATTGAAAATATCTCTGATTTAGGATGAAGTTAAAAATATGATTTTCACTTATAATATAATTTTATAACTAAATAGTTATGCCATATTATAATACTATTATAATAATTGTTTATTGTGTTATACTACAAGAATATTATATTATAAATATAATGGAGATTTTTATATTAATTGTAAGGATAACTAAATACTAACAGATTCATATAATATAGGGTATGTATCAAATACCCTTTCCTCCAAAGGTCGAGTATCCTCTCTGTAATATATATATATATATATATATATATATATATATGTATATATATATATATATATATATATATATATACATATATATATATATATATATATATATATATATATACACACATATATATATATATATATATATATATATATATCATGTAATGTGTGTTTATGTCGTATAGTATATTATTGTATTATATATAGGGTTGAATCTTTCATCCCATACCAAGAAATTTATTATAAGTGTAACATTCATAAACAATAATAAATAAGTCAAAAATCCCATATATGTAATATGTATTCATTATAGTCGTAAACATATTACACATTAATAATTAAATTGGGTTGTGTATAAAAGTATACAAGTACGTATATTGAACTTATTTTATTAGTTCTAAAATTGGTATTTATATATATATACAATGTCGAAGTTATTGAAGGATTTAAAATGATAATTATAATGTTAATGTAACGATAACACATAATTATATTACATTTATATATAACTTTTTAACTATATATATATACTTAAAAAGTTATATTACTATAGTAATATAAATAAATATGATGAAGATCTAAAGTTATTCATAAGACATTTTATATAGTTTCATTTAAAAATTCTATATAAATTACTTTTTTATTTTTATAGTTAAATACAATTTTATAGAATATAAAATTTTAATTATTACATCAATAGAACAGAATGTTTTTTAAACACCATGCCCCCGACTAGTTTTAAACTACCTTCATTTGTATGTCCCTTGATTTATGAAATAGCTTACCGCTCAAACGATAACTAATATCTAAAATAAATTCTTTCATATATAAACTATATTCTTTACTAGTCACTCACAAATGACTTATACAAAAATTGCCTAAAAATGTATATCAAAGAGCAATTACTGCTATGGTATTTTATATATTACTACTACTACTCACTTTTAATTGTCTAACTATTGCTATATTGACTAATGATTAATGTTGACTAATCTAATGTCTACACCAATTAATTTTCAACACACTCTAACCTTGAAACATACTCTACAACTACTAAATACGGTTCACTATCACGACAGCATACAACCATCCCATGTTATATCTTAATTAAATATGTTTCGTATTTTATATTCGATTTATTAGTATCCTTATTGTTAACATACTTGACATATCGGCTGCATGTGATAAATATATTAATGGTCGAAAATTCTCAATAAAATACAGCAATACCATTAAGTATATCCCGATTTCAGATACCCAAGTCAATGATCTATTATTTTGCGGTTATATATCAGATATCAAATACTTACTAAATAAATAAAATATTAAATATCATATATATTTTGACGACACACACTTATATATTTAAATGAATTCAGTATAACTAAAAAAACATTTAATGATTAATAATAATTTTTTAAAATTAAATTGTTCTAAAACTGAAAACAGAATTTTCACAATAGAAAGCAGACTCTGTCGAACATTTTACTCGTAATAATAGCACATATACACGTTCCATTACATATGATTATAAACAATATCGATTTTAAACTTGTCAGACCTTTACATTAATTCCCAAATAACTTCTATTATCAAAGAATGTGACTTCAAATTCATAAATATCAAACACATACAGTACCAACTAAACAAACACTCTCTACAGATATTATTACATTAACTTTACAATTAATTTATACCAAACAAACTAAGATTACTCTAGCAGTATATTACAATAACTATGAAAAACGAATATAAACAACTAAACAAACATACTGAACATCATAACTCAAATTTTATAAGCAAATCAAATTGCTGATATTAAAATAAAGAACTAACTACGACTACTATGCATAGTAATTACAACAATTTATAAAAAATACCTCAAGTTATCCAGCTTATTATTGCCAAACCTTCTCACTCATATATACTCCTACAATACTTTCATTCTCTTATCCTTCTTATATTCATTATATATTAATCATATTCCTTACACTTAATCATATTATACTAACTTACAAAACATTACAATAAAGGAGACCTTTCACTTATTTATTTTTGCTTGAACGCTTTTACGTATCAACATACACTTTTAATGAAATTGTATCGACAATATGTTTCTAAATAATCTTATACAAATACACATACACATACGCATACACACATACACACAAGTACACGTACACATACACACACATCTCTAAAACATACTCATACATTATTATTAGTATTATTATTATTATTATTATTATTATTATTATTATTATTATTATTATTATTATTATTATTATTATTATTATTATTATTATTATTATTATTATTATTATTATTATATTATTATTATTATTATTATTATTATTATTATTATTATTATTATTATTATTATTATTATTATTATTATTATTATTATTATTATTATTATTATTATTATTATTATTATTATTATTATTATTATTATTATTATTATTATTATTATTATTATTATTATTATTATTATTATTATTATTATTATTATTATTATATTATTATTATTATTATTATTATTATTATTATTATTATTATTATTATTATTATTATTATTATTATTATTATTATTATTATTATTATTATTATTATTATTATTATTATTATTATTATTATTATTATTATTATTATTATTATTATTATTATTATTATTATTATTATTATTATTATTATTATTATTATTATTATTATTATTATTATTATTATTATTATTATTATTATTATTATTATTATTATTATTATTATTATTATATTATTATTATTATTATTATTATTATTATTATTATTATTATTATTATTATTATTATTATTATTATTATTATTATTATTATTATTATTATTATTATTATTATTATTATTATTATTATTATTATTATTATTATTATTATTATTATTATTATTATTATTATTATTATTATTATTATTATTATTATTATTATTATTATTATTATTATTATTATTATTATTATTATTGTTATTGTTATTATTATTATATATATATATATATATATAACGTACATATCTAATATTTCTATTGTGTACGGTAGGCCGAATTCTCTGATGGTATCGTTGAGGAGTTTCATTCTCTTTTGGTAATACGGTTTTATATCCCAAACCACGTCATAACCCATTATGATGGGGTTGGTCTTCAAGTCCTTCATATCGCGGTATAATTATATTTGTTAATGTTTCTCTAATATAATTATTTAGTTTTTGTAAAATATAAGTAAGTATATTATATAATGACATTTTTTAATTGAGGTTAACGAATCGCCATTATTACATTTTAAAATAATATTAATATTATTATTTTATATGGTCAACTATTTTATATTTAAAATAAATTAATTTAATATAAATGATTTACTATAATCCTATAATAATAATAGATGATTTACATCAAGATAAAATGATCTCCAAGTAATGAATATAGACATTTTCTTAAAGTACTTTAGATTATACATGTATTTTAGAATATATCAATTCACATGTAATAAGTATACACGGTAGAATATAAATATGTATGTTGAACATGAATTATGGTTAGTGAAAATAGCAGTTGCAATATATGATTAATTATTACAAACGGCGTGTGCCCATTTGAAGAAGTTCTGTAATGGTAAAGATGTCCATGTTGCATTGTTCATATATTGTACAGTTACACGTATAGCACTATTCAAAATCATGAAAAGAATGAAGATATATATATATATATATATATGTGTATGTGTATGTGTGTATGTGTGTATGTGTATGTGTGTGCGTGCATGTATGTATGTATGTATGTATGTATGTATGTATGTATGTATGTATGTATGTATGTATTTATGAATGTATATATATATATTATATATATATATATATATATATATATATATATACATGTATATCACCTATAACAGTATATTGAATCCAGAACAATAGAAAATATGATCCATTTCGACAGGATCATGAAATTAAATTATTAATGTAGAATCCTGTTGATTATGAAATATTTAAATTTAATATGCCAAATATAATTATAAATATATTTTAAAACAAAAAACAAAATATATTAATTATATTAAACAAACCTATACACATATAACATATAAATATATATATATATATATATATATATATATATATATATATAAATATATATATTATATATATATATATATATATATATATATATATATATGTATCCTTGCCGGCTGATTGTAGGAAACAAAAGAACAAATTCAGCAGAGATTTTGTTAACGTTTATTCATCAATATAGTCACAACGAAAATGGAGTTCTTCTCAATGCTAACAGAAGTGAATTCTATTTTGATATAAAATGAAGTGCGAACATTATCCACATGTGCACACATTTATACCAGTCCAGCTAGTCACGCTCCGATACACACCAACACAATCATTCCCTGCAAATTTATACAAACACAATTACACAATTACATACGAATACTTTTATACACTTCTGTTATTACACATTCACACTGCAAAACATTCATCATATTAATAGGAACATTCACATTCTAATCCGTTTTATACGGTTACATATATATATATATATATATATATATATATATATATATATATATATATTTATATATATATATATATATATATATATATATAAATATATTACATTCACAATCATTATCTGGTATATACAATTTTAATGTTTCACGCATTAAATTAATCAAGGTAAATTTTTTATTTTTTCTAATAAATAAATCATCAATTATAAAAATTGTTTCCATTTCTTTTAAACCTTTAATACAAACTATCGAAGGTTTTACAAGATCTATAATAAATAGTTTAGTAAATGCATGTCATTAAAAATACTGACAATACAATTTAATTAAACAAGTAGTACAAGCTTATTATTACTTATAAGTATAATAAACCTTCCCTTTATTCACATTCCTATGCATAATTGTGATCAAACTTATTTCCTATCAAATGATCTATAGTATATTAATGCAATAAAATATATAAAATTATGTTAACTTAATATATTTATTTATACCTTGATTAACATACTTTATCTGATTCCCACTATTTTCTTTTAAACATATTTTAGATATATCAGAATTTACTACAAAACAAGTAATTAAATTTTAGTATGTAGAGAACAAATATAATATTTAACATTAAAATTAAATATATAAACCTTCAACTTCGATTGTATTAATAGTTGTATAAAATGTATGCTTATAGTCCAAAAATTGATAATCTGTTTAATATGATGAAAATAATGTTAATATATAAATATTTTGTGGATATCACATTTTAGACTAAAGTATTTATTTTTATAAACCTGCATTTCTTTTTCATCTGGGTTTTGCTATTTTTGGAGCATTAACATTATAAAATATATCTGGCTCTGCATTCCAATGTCAAAATCTTTTATCATTACTTGTATACATTTTTTCAGAAAAATGTTCTCTACATATTCTAAATACATAATTATACATGCGATTGCCATGAATATATGATATATGGTTAATGTTTTAAATGAAATGGAAATTGATCCATGAGAATTTATAAGAATTAATATTTTATAACAATTAACCTATTCTTTTTTATTATACAGGAGGGATCTTTATTTATTAAATCATTTCTTTGAATTAATTGAACCCACCATATAGCACTATGTTATAAATAATATATATATATATATATATATATATATATTATGTATAACATGTATATTATATGTAAAACCAAAGTCACTACAAAAAGACATTGTTTGTTTTTCATTTTCATTTCATATTGTTTTCAAAAACAATATGAAATCATTGTTTATTTTAAATAGCATCCCATAATTGGGCGTGAACGAAATAATAAGCCAACCAAAATAATTCAGAATGATACATTTCACTCCACCGAGTATCTTGGTAATCTTGGATATATATATATATATATATATATATATATATATATATATATTCAAGATTACTAAGGTTGTAATATTGATATATAGAAGTATTATATATAATTTATACAATCATAAATGTATTATAAATCTATTATTAAAACCCTTGGGTTAATATTAACCTAGAATTTTTATTAGATTAATTTTCAAAATATTTTAATATGATTAATATTTTCGTCTAATTATTCAATTATTTCAATTTTACCAAGGTTTACATAAATTCTATGCATATTATATATTATTTTTATTTTTTATTCATTTATAAATAATAATATTTATTAGATAACAAATAATAAGAGTATTCATATTTATTATAAGAATATTCATAGATTGCGTATCACTTCAGGACGAAGTCGTCGGCTTTTTCATTTTATGAGTTTTATTTTTACTGTTAAGATAATTGATATACTTGTCTAACATATATCTCAATTGGTAATAATCCGTAATAATTATATAGATTATCAAAAATATATTAGATTGTTATCAAATAATTACATATAAAATGATATTATATAATTAATATATAATATAATTTATATATTACAAAAAATATATATATATATATACATATATATTAACTGTACATATACATATATAATATAACATTCTTAATAAAAAACTAATTAAAATATAATAATATTAAATGTACTATATTTTTAATATATTTCATAGTATTATCCAAGATTACCAAGATTACCAAGATTACCAAGATTACCAAGATTACCAAGATTACCAAGATTAATCGTAGGTTTATCAAATATTGTAATAGTTGGGCATGCTATCCTAATGTAATATGAATGTGTTCTTAACATTAATAATAATTTTTTTTAATCAATTACCTAAAAATATATAAAGTTGAAGTCCGC
>OZ038315.1:12940364-13017864 GCA_964035775.1 Osedax frankpressi | reverse complement strand
AGTATATATATATATATATACATACTTGTATAGTAACTAAATCATATTCAAATAAATTAATTATGGAAAGATATACCATATAAGGTTGATATATCTTTTATATATTGATAAATATATTCTATCATGGTTAAAAATCCCGGCTAACCAGGTTTTCTTTTATTTTAACCTATATATTTTGCAATACATGAACAATTTCTAAAACTATTACATCACTTTGTATGCATTGCTATTTATTATTATATTATAAATAAATACTATATTTTAAATAGTACATGGTTATATATAATCATATATGCTTATATGAATACATTGTATATGTTTATTTATATATGTTTATTAGTGTTCAAACCAAGCTTTTATGATCTTTTTTGAAAGTGAGTTGAAAATATAGCCAAAAGAGTTAAGAAAACAATCTGCTCTTCCAAATAAAAAGTACAATAATAATTTCTCTATGAATGTAAAAATACATATTTATAATACCACGTAATAAATTAAAACAATCGTAATATATATATACTCAGTATGTAAATTGTATTGCCCCTTTCTAAATCGAATTCGTATAGTTCTAGCCCGAGTAAGTCTATTCAAGTATATTTCGATTTTTGAATATAGTAAATCTATAATCAACTCGCATATAAATCATGTTGTATCAACATTGTTGATTTTATAGTACACTAATTCTCCTGTAGTCTTATAAAACGTAATTCGAATAAATTTACTATTAATTTAGAATTGACTGATTCTTAATAGAATGTTTTATTTTAACTTAATATCTAATGACAAGATATTATTTAATTAGAAAGTTCTATACATCATTTATTTGAAGGTTTACAATTACTAATATATTACTCAAATATATATATTTAATATTATATTTTATAAATATAATTATTATATATACTAAAGTCAGTATGGCGTTATTTAAATGAAATAACTAATAGTTTTTACTTTTATAAAATGTACTATGTAGAAAAACATAGTAATCATATCATAGTATTTATGAATAAAGG
Organism: Osedax frankpressi; assembly: GCA_964035775.1. Classification (NCBI taxonomy): domain Eukaryota; kingdom Metazoa; phylum Annelida; class Polychaeta; order Sabellida; family Siboglinidae; genus Osedax; species Osedax frankpressi. Next base: position 13,016,854 of record OZ038315.1, on the reverse strand, counting down.
TATTAATATATGGTGTTGAGACTTTCCTTTTATTCTAGGATAGTTCAGGATATGCTAGTATTACAATAAAAATATGAATATTCGTGATTTGATATTTCAATTTATCTAATCAAATAATTTACACCATAGGCCTATTAAAATATTGGAAATATATGATGATTTATATGATGGTGGTTTATATGAGGATAATTTATAAATTGGTAGAAAGATATTCACAATTTATTAATAAAATATAATACAATATATTGTTATAGTATTTATATATAAATATAAATATAGTATGTATAGTATAATATATTATTAAATCTTAACTATGAATAATATAGGTGTATATCTGTAGATTATACACTTATGTAATTTTATCTATATGCATAATACAATATATATATTTTATATATAGCATTGCTATAATTAAAGGAATACTCTATAAACAATACAGTTAATTTCATTTTTTTTAATGTATAATTTTTTTTATATTAAACAATACTTGTTGTAACATGAAGGAGCCACTTATATATATATATAAAATTTGATGAAACTATTAAATCTCTCTGTTTGCTAGGTACATATTAATTGCAATTGCTTGTTAGAGTATTATGTAATGATATTATATAAGGAATTATTATAAAGTGGCATTCTTGATTATATATATGTGTATACATATATGTTTCATTAAGTGCATATTCCTATATAAGCCAAGAAACTACTAATATTAATATATACTATATTAGTTTTTGTGTTATATAGTAAAGAAGAACAAATACTTTATTTGTATTTAAATTATATTATAATTATATTTTATTTTAAAAAATTATTTTACATCTGGTTTCTAGGGAATATATATTATATTATATTATACAATAATTTATATGATAATATATAATATAATAATATATAATAAACAAGCTGAAGTATAATGTACAATTATTTGTATAGTATATATATATATATACATACTTGTATAGTAACTAAATCATATTCAAATAAATTAATTATGGAAAGATATACCATATAAGGTTGATCTTTTATATCTTTTATATTTGGATAAATATATTCTATCATGGTTAAAAATCCCGGCTAACCAGGTTTTCTTTTATTTTAACCTATATATTTTGCAATACGTGAACAATTTCTAAAACTATTATATCACTCTGTATGCTATTTATTGCTATTTATTATTATATTATAAATAAATACTATATTTTAAATAGTACATGGTTATATATAATCATATATGCTTATATGAATACATTGTATATGTTTATTTATATATGTGTATTAGTGTTCAAACCAAGCTTTTATGATCTTTTTTGAAAGTGAGTTGAAAATATAGCCAAATGAGTTAAGAAAACAATCTGCTCTTCCAAATAAAAAGTACAATAATAATTTCTCTATGAATGTAAAAATACATATTTAAATTTTTGAATGATTTATAACATGATTTTATAATATAATATAAATATATTGTTTATTTATATAATATATTAAGTAATATATATGATTATATATTTATATATAATATATTATTTATTTATTATTTATTAATATATTATTTATCTCGTAAATATATTTAAACTTATTGATAAAAATATGTGATTGTAATTACTATCATAGAAAACAAATTACATATTAACCATACAGAAATGAAAAGTTATCCAAATAATTCAAATATTTGTTGTAAGAGATGCATTTCCTATATCTATAATATTCAATTATAATTATTATGTAAACAATTATGTGATTTCAGAAATGTTTACTAATGAAACAGGCGAATTAAAATGCACACTTTTCAATGGAAATGAGCATTTGTGTGTTAGTTATTTGTTTGATGTTATATATATATTTTTATTTAATTAAATATATAGAGCTACATTAACTTTATTTATAATTATTTGATATTTTCTATCCAATAGGATGTGATTATAAATGTGAAAAAAATTACCGCAAGCATATCTTTAATATTATGGTTGGTATGGAGGCATCGACAAAGATAATGGTCTATATGTTGTATAGAAACTACTCATCGAATCATACCTATCCATGCTGTAGTGCCCATCACCAATACCCTAATCAATCTCAACAATTGCAGCCTCTTCGTGATATTCACCATAGTTTTGTTTCGCAAGTACGCAATATTCACTCAACGCCTCGTCCTATACTTTTGTATTGCTGCTTGTATCGATGCAGTTGTCTTCCTAATCGTTAGCTAATACATTCACCCTCTCTATAGAATCTATATATATCATTTTGCAGTTTGCTATTTATTTAGAGTTTTATTTATTTTCATAAATAAATATCTTTATTTATATATGAATTTGTCTTTATTACGAATGCCCTAAATCATTACCTATAATCTTGCAATCATTCTAAATTCTTATGAAAGATTACTGAAATATTCCGCATCTACCCCCCCCCTCCCCCGGCTACCGATACGACCTCTAGTTCATAACAACCTCACCAGGGTGACATTCAACCCGACGACGGCATATGCCACCTACAGGCATTCGGTTTGACCTTCACAAAGTGGTGCGAACTGATGTGGGTGTCGTGTCTGATCTTCAACCTCTACTGGAATGCTATTCGCAATCTATCATCGGTGCACTTTGAAATGTTTGTTAACCGAGATAGTTGTACTGTCTGTTGATGTGGATGTGATTTGAATTATTTAAATCCGTAAAGTCTTTATTTAGTATACAATAACTTAATATTTTAAAAGCTATTTTTTAAAATAAATAATTGACATATTAGTATTTTATTCTGCTTCATATTCTTATAATAGTATCAATTATAATTATAATTATAAATAATCATTTATTAAAAATTCAAAATTATATCAATAAAAACTTGAATGCATTTAGATCCTCAGATAGATAAAATTAAGTAATTAGTAATTACTAAGTATGCATGTAATACAAAGATAGTCTAATATATGTTGTCTTATATCTACATTAAAAAAGTTCTTTTTTAATGAACATCCCATTGAAATGTTAGCTCATATACAACATATTACATAAAATACATATTATTTCCTATGATTCTGCTTATCAATTATAATTCACCATTATAAGATAAATAAATGAAATATAAGATAAATTGGAGAACAGAAAAAAATCTCTATTTAAAAAAATTGAACTAAACCACCTTACCTACAAATTGTATTCAAATCTTTTTTTCACCATCATCATCCTATTCCTAATATATAAATAACCCCTACCGTATTAACTATAAGTTGATCAGACTCTAACCTCTACACTTTTCGCAACCTCGCCATATCCTTCAATTTTATTCTCACTAACACTTGACCTAAAGTCATTCCACTAATATAATCCCATTAACTACTCTCGATTCCTTTTTCTAACCTCTCCGATTCTCCATAGTATCACCCTTCCTAACTCCTCCTCCAAACTTTAACCTCTGAACAGCTAATCCTCTCTACAAATTGTTATTAGTTAATTAATTAACTTATTCTATACCTATATTCTTATCTCTCCTCCCATATACACTTCCTATCTATATCTCCATAGATATAGAAATTCTTTTTCCCCCATTCATATTTCTTATTCTATACCTATATTCTTATCCCCTCGTTTTCCCTAATATTTTGGATATATTCACTGTGCCTTCTTTTTCAATATACTTGATTTTTATGCAAATAGTTTTGTTCCTTTAAAAACCCCCTTACCTTCATTACTTAAATCTTTTTATCACCCTTCAGCTAGTGACCCTCACCTTTTACCAGCCTCAGCCTCTACAATTAATGTTATCTATCATCTCCTCCTCTATCTTCCCATACACTCATATCTTAACAATTCCATCTGCCTCCTCCCCTATACATCATCATCTTGTTCCTAATATATAAATAACCCCTACTGTATTAACTATAAGATCAAGACTATAAGATCAAACTGTATTAACCGATAAGATCAGCCTCTAACCTCTACAATTTCCCCAACCTCACCATATCCCTCAAATTTATTCTCAATAACATCTCCCGATAACACTTGACCTCTAGTGATTCCACTAATATAAACCTATTAACCTCTCTCTATTCCTTTTGTTAACCTTTCTAACTTCCTATAACTTCTCCGCCTCTCCATAGTCTCACCACTTCCTCTCCACCTCTTCCTAACTCCTCCTCCAACCTTTGACTTCTGCACATCCACTCCCCTCTACAAATTGTTATTACTTCTCCAAATATATATAAACTATTCCTAACCTTTACTCTCTGAACTCTATACGTTACACATGCCATACACATCATCTCCACCTACCAGACGGTATCACCTCCTCGCTTGGGTTTTTCCTCTCTTCGTCGCATCTGTTCCGCTGATAGCCGGAAAGTACGGCCCTGCTGGTCAATGGTGTTGGATCGTGGATGACTGGAAGTGGAGATTCTTAGTGTTTGTACACAATGCCTCTCACCGTGATCTAGCAGTTGACCTCCCCACTGTAATCAATACAATTATTCATACACGACTCCATACTATGATATCATACTATTATATCTCGCCATGGTCTTATACCATTGTTTAAAAGCGTGACAATAATCAAGACTTAATATGGTGAGCACACGAATAATATAACAAACCATGTAATGTGAACATATTAAATGACGCTGCAATACTTGCAGCTGGTACCTGCCCATGATGATCATCATATTGTTCCTAATTCTGAGCTATACCTACATCTCTGTGAAAGTCTCGCAAGAGGTTTTGGCCATAGTCTATGGTAAAGTGTCCACTAAGCATTACAATTCACTCCTACTATCTACCAATCTGCAAGTACACATGCGCCATACTATACGGATACCCCGACCACACTTTATTACACCTATTCATATTGATTTGATCCAACACGTAGTAGAAATGAAACCATTTCAAATAAGAAGACCATCTCTCTTAAACTTGCATTCACTATCTCTCCCAATTAGTTTTTATTTTTGTCGATATGTGTGTGCGATGCATGCCCTCGTCATCACTCATTACATCTGCATGTCCATCTCACAGAATACTTCATGGTCCGGTCTTTTCAATCAGGATTCTGAGCGAATCAAAGAAGTACTCAAAGAGGATATACGTCAATTACGAATCTACCCAATTGCCTATCTCGCCATGTCAATGTTCCCTTTAATCAACAGGTACTTTTGCACTCTCTTCACGCTCTCACCTCACTCTCAATACTATATATTCCTCTCGTCACCTATTATAACCTTCACACATCATTCCTATTACCTCACTTTTTTCATACTGTAAACCTTCACAAATATCTCTCTTAACACCCCACTAATTCTTCTCCTCTAAATCAGTTGACAATTCACTCCTCCTCATATGTAACTCTTTACTCATCTTCACATGTCACTACTCTCCTCACATGTCACTCTTCACACTTCACTCATTTATATCCTCATCATTTGAATATTCATTCCTCCACTCATAATAACAATGTTCTTTCTTATAATCCATTTTAATATTAATTTGAGTAATACAAATTACAAGTATATATATTATAAATTACTATTATCTAGATATATATGTAATGTATGTAAGATTTATATAGAAATGTTATTATTCAAAAGTTCATATGATCCTATGACATTTTATAGAATTCAGAATGCAATATCTGGAGATCCCATATTTTCATTAACTCTGATGCAGGTCATCTTCTCTCCCCTGCAAGGTAAATGAATAATGCATCTACATATAATTATAATAACTACACTTTATCTATATTTACAAATTTACACATTAGATTGACTATGACATTATGATGTAGAATATCTTACTTATATTATTCAATAAGAATATTACTATTTATTATTATATAATTTATATTTATATTATAGTATAATTATTGATCATTGATTAATTTTCTTTTTATATCTTCATATAAATATTATAACTTTAAATATATTAAGTTTTCCTTAAAATTTGTAATCTGTTTAATTTATAACAAATAATTATATATCTTTCAGGTGCAGCTTTTTCTTTAATATTCTGTTTCACTAAAGAGAACAGGATAAATATGAAAATATCGGAATATAAGGTAAAATACAATGCATCGTAAATGTATTGTTTATTGAACGTATATATTGTAATTTACACAAACGTACATGTTTACTTTATCTAAATTTTTTTAAAACAATTTCACAATATTTGCATATATGATTCTAAGGTATGAAAACAAAATTGTAAAATACTAATCATTTTATTGTCATTGTACAATTTTTGTTTGCATCAGATATCTTTATGTATTCTAGTCTACAATCTTATGTGTTTTCTCACTTGCAGCTCAACTATTGCTAATTTAGTCATGTAACGCACCCAACCAGTCATATCTAGCAACGTCGGTGGTTATATACTAGGTTTGACAACACCAGCACCCAGTGATGATGCTCTACAAACAATTTCTTCTCCATTTTCTTATCCCACCTCTAGTTAGCCCTGCTCCAGTGGTCTCAGCATGCTGATTCACGGCGTATTCGAGAATTTCCACTGGCTTCGACTAACCAATATACACCTCTTGTTTCTATATTTGAGGAGCAATAAGGTAATCTCTTTCTATCACACTATATCCCTTTCTCTTGCGATCTATTTTCCTCTCACTAATCTATCTTATTATTATATAATATTAATTAATACTAATTATTATTTTCGTATTATGTATTAACTCTTTTTAATAATCCTTAACTTTTATGTAAACCGCGTGATTTATATTTCACATGTATTTAAGTTGTTTTTGTTGTTGTATTTCATAATTATTATATATTATAATTAGCTATATATTAATGAAAATACTATATATTATGTTTATATTATTACTTTGACCAAAAATATAATTTCCATGAAATCATACACCATTTTAAAGATTGAATATATATATATAATAAATTCAATAAAAATCTGTTCTTTACGTTCATTCATTAATATTCTTATGGCAGGCTGCAATTCTGAAATGGAAATACAAAGATGATTCGCTGATTCGCGAATTCAACCACAGCACTACTAGTATTGATTCCGCATATATAATTAGTCGTGAGGCTGGCTCTCCCAATGACACTCAATCAAGTGCTATCGCATAGAATTGTATTCCTTATTACTCATTTTATGTCTACTGTTTGCCACTAATCTCACCAACCTAATCCTCATCATGTAATACATCCTTCTTTTAATGATTGCATTATCCTACTATGAAAACTGACACTTCTTTTAATGAATAAATTATCATACTTTGATAATCTATATTATCTTATCTGTTTAATACATCGAATGATTGGTTATTGAAAAAAGCAGGTGCAATATATGATTAATTATTACAAACGGCGTGTGCCCATTTGAAGAAGTTCTGTAATGGTAACAATGTCCATGTTGCATTGTTCATATATTGTACAGTTACACGTATAGCACTATTCAAAATCATGAAAAGAATGAACAAATAAATAAATATTATAAAATGGGTACAGGCATAATATAACAAGTGTACTTATATATATATATATATATATATATATATAATATATATATTATATATATATGTATCACCCGTAACAGTATAATGATTCCGGAACAATAGAAAATAAAACCAATTTCGACAGGATCATTAAATTATCAATGTATTAATCCATTTATGAAATATTAAAATTTATATGCCAAATATAATTAGAAATATATTTTAAAACAATACAACAAAATATATTAATTATATTAAATAAACATTAAGCTAATTTAAAAAAATATTTATTGATCTATCTTACATTTAATAATATTAATATTGTATGTAATAAAACATTGATCAATAATTAAAAAATATTACAAATTTTAACTACTTAAAATATATTTGTAATGCTATCACTAGTTACAATATTTATTAATCATAATATATATGATGATGGCGATAATCATGATGTTGATACATTTTTTAAATATATTTAATCTGATCAGTTATAATTAAAACAAATGAACAGTGAGGTTAAATGAAACGGAATAATTAAGTATTCTTTAGAATAGATTAAAACATTGATTTATATATGTGTCTAAATAGGTATAGATGGAATATCCGTAATAAATATATATAAAATTATAATTTATTTATTCAATACATCAGGATATTTATTGGGTATTTAAATTAAATGAAATAATATCAATCATAAAATAAAAAAGTGATAGTATAAAAATATGTATCTATGACAATCAGGGTTTTTATTATTACCTATGTAGTTATAAATAAATTGATAAAATCCCATTTTTTCTAACAATATAAATATATATAGATTTCAAAATATTATGTAAATATTAAAAAAAGAAGATTTTCATATAAATATCCTTTTTTGTACCTTTTATCAGTACAATTTTTAACAATAAAATGCAATATGTATTATTTTGGTTAATCAAGTAAATTATTTAAATTATTATTTTTATATATTTCAATTTATAAATAATTATAATAAAATCACATACTATAAATAAAATAAGTTTACTATTAATTAACGATAAATTATAATTTCAAATATCGGTTTAACTCTTACATAAACAAAATATTGCATTGTATTTAAAAATATATATAATTTCTGGAATATAATTGCTAATCTAATCAGACCTTTAACATTATTATTATTTTAAGACGTTAATTTTAAATATATTATCGTGACAATCTATATAGTATTTATTAATATTTATTCATCCAAGTTAAATATAAATAATTGTATTCGTATGCATATTTATCTGTATCACTTTAAATCTTACTATTATTACTTTAAAAATTTCTAAATCTTGCCATCTATATATAATACTAGTATATCAAATGTACAATGCACACTGTGCATTGCACAGGGTACTCAGTACAGTGTATGGAAAATTGTAAAGATATGGTTTAAACAATAGATTTGAAAATTAAATCCTATAATTATCTAATCTTGGTAATTTGGGTAAATTTATATATTATCCATAGCTTTTGATTAATCTATAGATATATATATATAGGATTGAATATTATATATAATAAACACAATCATAGATCTATTATAAATCTATGGATACAATACTAATAATATTAAAATAAGGTCCATATAGTGACTCTAGTACCTACACGATACTGAGTGCTGCAATAATATGGTTATCGTAGAAGCCGGAAAAACATTTCAAGTTTGCCAAAGCATTCCTCAGCATTGTGCCATCAGAAATATGTGACTATGGCGAGATGCTGACATATAAGAATGTGATATCGGGATATGCGCCTCTCAATAGGCTCATGAATCAAATGAACTTTGATGTTGCTTGGTGAACCATGGGTATTGCGTCCTACAGATTTCCTGCAGAACCTACGTACTCGCGTTGCAAGAGATACGAGCGCATATTAACGCCTTGGAAAATCACATGTCTGTGGTTATGTTATACAATTTTTATATAATAGGTTTTATATGTGTTTGTTTTTAATTATTATAGTATTCATTTCTTTTTAATATGAAACACTAAAATGTATTTAATAGTATTGCATCTTTAAATTAAATAAACATATTAAACTAAATTAAAATATTTGTCATATTTCGTATTACTTTTATGCAAAAATATGTTTTTCAATTGTATATTAACACTTACTTTAATAATAACTAATTAGATAATTACTCATAGATATATTATTCGTATATAAAATAAAATATTATAAAACCTATTTTATTCGTAATATTAATTTAATGATAACTAATTAATGATAACATTTATATTATGTTGATGATTTGATATTACATACTGAATTCGTCTGTATTATTTTGTATTTTAAATATCTGCAATATTACAATTAAATAAACACATGTATTTAACTAAACTCCAAAATATAATTAATAAGTTTTTAATTTTGTTAACAAAATTAAATATTATTTTTCTTCTAGAACAACGTTAATATACATTATTGGATAATGTAAAAAAGGACAAAAATTCTATTTTATAATTAGTTAAATATATTTAAATTAAATATGTTAATTATATATTAATTATAGTACTACTTACTATATATTGCTTTATCGAGGAATTCTTCACAACATGTGTCGGTATTATAAATAGTAGATTAAATTTATATTATTATATGAATAGAAAAAATTATTCAAAGATAATTATAACTTAATTATTATATTATTATATCGTGTATATTTGATCAATTATTTAGATCTCTTCTAGGACATTTTATAAATTTATTATTATCCAAAAATATATATAAAATATTTTCATATCAACATAAAAAATAAATAAAATATGTATCATACATGCCAATATAAATTGTTGATATATCAACGAAAATGCATAATTTATATCACATAATAAATATTGAATTATAATTTTACTTGGTTTTTTAACAATTTTTATCCTTGGTTTGACTCAGTATACCTTATTTGAAATACGAAATATATAAACTTTGTATTAGATACCTTAAAAAACTAGAGATTGTATACAGAAGCATACAGTGTATATACACATAATTGATTACATTGGTTGAGCATATTAAATAGACCCTTGCTCGATGCTTTAGCATTGCATTGCAGTGATAGATTCCGATTTTGAACTAAACAACCATTTCACATACGAGATCGAAAAGAGATCGAAAATTTGAGATAGTAGATAATTATAATTACATTTATAGAGAGAAATATTGGACAAAATTATATTATAATTATATATATTTGTATATTCATATACAAATACATTGAATAGTAAACAATATTTTGTAATTTTCAAAATTTACCATTCGTTGTATTCGAATTAGTAATATTCGTTGTATAGAATTTTAATAACATGCAAATATACTAAAATGATGTGAATCGTTTGGTGTTGTATACTGTACAGTAATAGTAAAATTACTGGTAATGAACAATATATACATTTATATAAGTAGAAAACTTCACACCCCAGTGATTATTGGAAATTACTGAATTAATATTAATCACGTTCGTGATTTACTTACAAAAAGGAATCTCAATTACTAAATGTAATAAATACGCATATTATATAGCATCAAATTAAATAATCAAATTGTTGTTATAAATTTTTACTATTTCTACTCTAATTACACCCTCTATTTAATCATATAGGTCAAAGTATCGGAACATGTTCCCTTTATTCCTACTTCTACTTATACTTTCACTTAAAATGTATCATTTCTGTCTACCCAAGATTCTCTTCTTGATTCTTAAGAATTCTAAGGAATATACTATTATACTATTTCAAATAAGGTATATTGAATCAAACCAAGGATCAAATTGTTTAAAAACGTAAGTAAAATTATAATTCAAAAATATTTAACTTATTTATTACGTGACATAAATTATGTATTTTCGTTGATATATCATCTATTAATAGTGGAATATATGATAAATATTTTTTTTTTTTATATTTGTATGAAAATATTTTATATATATTTATGGATAATAATAAATTTAAATTCATAAAATATTCTAGAAGAGATCTAAATAATTTATCAAATATACACGATATGATAATATAATAATTAAGTTATAATTATCTTTGAATAATTTTTTCTATTCATATAATAATATAAAATTAATCTGCTATTTATAATACCGATAAATTTTATAAAGAATTCCTCGATAAAGCAATATATAGTAAGTAGTAGTATAATTAATATATAATCAATATTTAATTTAATTAAAATATATTTAACTAATTAAAAAATAGAATTTTTATATTTTATTTCATTATTCAATAATGTATATTAAACGTTGTTCTAGAAGAAAAATTATATTTAATTTTGTTAACAAAATTAAAAACTTATTTATTATATTTAGGATTTTAGTTAAATACATGTGTTTATTTAATTGTAATATTGCAAATATTTAAAATACAAAATAATACAGACGCATTCAGTATGTAATACCAACTCATCAAAATAATATAAATGTTATCATTAAATTAATATTACCAATAAAATAGTTTATATACGAATAATATATCTATGAGTAATAAACTAATTAGTTATTATTAAAGTATGAGTTAAATTAAAATTAAAAACATATTTTTGCGTGAAAGTTATACGAAATATAACAAATATTTTTATAATTGATAGAGCTTATTTAATTTAAAGATGCAATACTATTAAATACATTTTATAAGTATTCCATAATATTGACAAGAAATGAATAACATCACCTTTAAAAACAAACACATATATAAAACCTATTATATAAAAATTGTATAACATAATCACAGACATGTGATTTTCCAAGGCATTTATTCATGCGTTAATATGCACTCGTATCTCTTGCAACGCGAGTACGTAGGTTCTGCAGGACATCTGTAAGACGCAATACCCATGGTTCACCAAGCAACATCAAAGTTCATTTGATTCATGAGCCTATTGAGAAGCACATTTCCCGATATCACATTCTTATATGTCAGCATCTCGCCATAGTCACATATTTCTGATGGCACAATGCTGAGGAATGCTTTGGCAAACTTGAAATGCTCTTCCGGCTTCTACGATAACCATATTATTGCAGCACTCAATATCGTGTAGGCACTAGAGTCACTATATGGACCTTATGTTAATATTATTAGTATTGTATCCATAGATTTATAATAGATCTATGATTGTGTTTATTATATATAATATTCAATCCTATATATATATATATGAAATATATCTATAGATTAATTAAAATCTATGGATAATATATAATTTTACCCAAATTACCAATATTAGATAACTATAGGATTTAATTTTCAAATATATCGTTTAAAACATATATTTACAATTTTCCATACACTGTACCAGGTATAGTGTACCCTGTACATTGTAAAATGTATAGTGTACATTTGATATACTATTTGATATGTAGATTGCAAGATTTAAAGAGATTTTTAAAGTAATAATAGTATGATCTAAAGCGATAAAGGTAAATAAGTATACGAACACAATTATTTATACTTAACGTGAATGAATCAATGTAAATAGATACTTGATAGATTCGCACTATAATATATTTAAATAAAACTAATGCATTAATAACATTAAAATCATATTAAAGATCAGATTAACCATTAGATTCCATAAATTATATTTATTTTTAAATACAATGAAATATTTTGTTTGTTAAGAATTAAACCTGTATAAGAGTTAAACCTATATTCAAATTATAATTTAATAGTAAAATTATTTTATTTAAATCATATGATTTAATTATATATGAATTGAAATTTATAAAAATAATAATTGAAATTTTAATAATTTTCTTATGATATACCAAAATAAAACAATTTGTATTTTATTTTTTAATTATAATTATATATTATGGAAATAAAAAAGTTAAAAAAAAGTATATATTATATATCAAAAAAATTTGTTTAAATAATTTGAAATCCATATATAGTATATATATTATATACTTATATTGTTATAAAAAATGGATTTTATCAATTTTTTATAATTACATAGGTAATAATAAAAACCCTGATCGTCATGGATACAGGGTAATTATATAGATAGATTTTTTATACTACCACTTTTTTATTTCATAATCGATATTATTTCATTTAATACCCAATATTCTGATGTATTGAATAAATAAAGTATAATTTTATATATATTTATTGCGGATATTCCGTCTAGATCTTGTTAGACACATATAATGTTTTAATCTAATCTAAAGAATTCTTTTGTTTCATTTGTTTTCAATATAACTGATCCGATTAAATATACTTCAAAAATGTATCATAATTGTCATCATCAACATCATTATGATTATCTCCATCATCATATATATATTATGATTAATATTTATTAAATATCATATTAATTGCATTCAACATATTTTTTTCAGTTATATTAAAATATTTTTTAATTATTGATCAATGTTATTATATATTATTAATTGAGTAATTTAAAAGAATCATAATAGAAATGTAACAAAGTAATTATTGAAAAAAGAAATGTATTCAATATTTGAAATTAAATGTGATATAACAAATATAAATTTTATTATTAAATAGTTATGAATCTAAAAATAGATAAACAAAATTTTACAATGGTAATACAATGGTAATACAGTAAAAACAATGTATAAAATAAAAGCATTGTAATAAATATGTATTAATATATGATAAAACAAATAAAATAAAAACAAATAAAATATCAATGAAAATTAGAGTTTACATTTTAATATGGAATGTGAAGTTACCATGTATGGTATATAGTGAGTGATGCATGAAACAGATAAGATAAGATAATATCATGTCAGTTTTTATAGTAGGATAATGCAATCATTAAAAGAAGGATGTATTACATGATGAGGATTAGGTTGGTGCAGTTAGTGGCAAACAGTGGACATAAAATTGGTAACAAGAAATACAATTCTATGTGATCGTACTTATTTGAGTGACATCGGGAGAGCCAGCCTCACGACTAATTATATATACTGAATCCATACCGATAGTGCTGTGGTTGAATTCGCGAATCAGCGAATCATCTTTGTATTTCCATTTCAGAATTGCAGCCTGCCATTAGAATATTAATGAATGAACATAAAGAACAGATTTTTATTGAATTTATTTATATATATATATTTAATCTTTAATATATTTTTATATTATTATATTTGTGTATTAAAATAGTGTATAATTTCATGCAAATTATATTTTTGGTCAAAGTAATAATATAAACATAATATATAATAATTATGAAATACAATAACAAATGCAACTTAAATATATGTGAAATATAAATCATGCGGTTTACAAAAGTTAAGGATTATTAAAAAGAGTTATTACTAATACGAAAATAATAATTAGTATTAATTAATATTATATAATAATAAGATAGATTAGTGAGAGGAAAATAGATCGCAAGAGAAAGGGAGATAGTGTGATAGAAAGAGATTACCTTATTGCTCCTCAAATATAGAAACAAGAGGTGTATATTGGTTAGTCGAAGCCAGTGGAAATTCTCGAATACGCCGTGAATCAGCATGCTGAGACCACTGGAGCAGGGCTAACTAGAGGTGAGATAAGAAAATGGAGAAGAAATTGTTTGTAGAGCATCATCACTGGGTGCTGGTGTTGTCAAACCTAGTATATAACCACCGACGTTGCTAGATATGACTGGTTGGGTGCGTTACATGACTAAATTAGCAATAGTTGAGCTGCAAGTGAGAAAACACATAAGATTGTAGACTAGAATACATAAAGATATCTGATGCAAACAAAAATTGTACAATGACAATAAAATGATTAGTATTTTACAATTTTGTTTTCATACCTTAGAATCATATATGCAAATATTGTGAAATTGTTTTAAAAAAATTTAGATAAAGTAAACATGTACGTTTGTGTAAATTACAATATATACGTTCAATAAACAATACATTTACAATGCATTGTATTTTACCTTATATTCCGATATTTTCATATTTATCCTGTTCTCTTTAGTGAAACAGAATATTAAAGAAAAAGCTGCACCTGAAAGATATATAATTATTTGTTATAAATTAAACAGATTACAAATTTTAAGGAAAACTTAATATATTTAAAGTTATAATATTTATATGAAGATATAAAAAGAAAATTAATCAATGATCAATAATTATACTATAATATAAATATAAATTATATAATAATAAATAGTAATATTCTTATTGAATAATATAAGTAAGATATTCTACATCATAATGTCATAGTCAATCTAATGTGTAAATTTGTAAATATAGATAAAGTGTAGTTATTATAATTATATGTAGATGCATTATTCATTTACCTTGCAGGGGAGAGAAGATGACCTGCATCAGAGTTAATGAAAATATGGGATCTCCAGATATTGCATTCTGAATTCTATAAAATGTCATAGGATTATATGAACTTTTGAATAATAACATTTCTATATAAATCTTACATACATTACATATATATCTAGATAATAGTAATTTATAATATATATACTTGTAATTTGTATTACTCAAATTAATATTAAAATGGATTATAAAAAAGAACATTGTTATTATGAGTGGAGGAATGAATATTCAAATGATGAGGATATAAATGAGTGAAGTGTGAAGAGTGACATGTGAGGAGAGTAGTGACATGTGAAGATGAGTAAAGAGTTACATATGAGGAGGAGTGAATTGTCAACTGATTTAGAGGAGAAGAATTAGTGGGGTGTTAAGAGAGATATTTGTGAAGGTTTACAGTATGAAAAAAGTGAGGTAATAGGAATGATGTGTGAAGGTTATAATAGGTGACGAGAGGAATATATAGTATTGAGAGTGAGGTGAAAGTGTGAAGAGAGTACAAAAGAACCTGTTGATTAAAGGGAACATTGACATGGCGAGATAGGCAATTGGGTAGATTCGTAATTGACGTATATCCTCTTTGAGTACTTCTTTAATTCGCTCAGAATCCTGATTGAAAAGACCGGACCATGAAGTATTCTGTGAGATGGACATGCAGATGTAATGAGAGATGACGAGGGCATGAATTGCTCACACATAGCTACAAAAACAATAACTAATTGGGAGAGATAGTGAATGCAGGTTTAAGAGAGATGGTCTTCTTATTTGAAATGGTTTCATTTCTACTACGTGTTGGATCAAATCAATATGAATAGGTGTAATAAAGTGTGGTCGGGGTATCCGTATAGTATGGCGCATGTGTACTTGCAGATTGGTAGATAGTAGGAGTGAATTGTAATGCTTAGTGGACACTTTACCATAGACTATGGCCAAAACCTCTTGCGAGACTTTCACAGAGATGTAGGTATAGCTCAGAATTAGGAACAATATGATGATCATATTCGGCAGGTACCAGCTGCAAGTATTGCAGCGTCATTTAACATATTATTCGTGTGTTCATTATATTAAGTCTTGATTATTGTCACGCTTTTAAACAATGGTATAAGACCATGGCAAGATATAATGGTATGATATCATAGTATGGAGTCGTGTATGAATAATTGTATTGATTACAGTGGGAAGGTCAACTGCTAGATCACGGTGAGAGGCATTGAGTACAAACACGAAGAATCTCCACTTCCAGTCATCCACGATCCAACACCATTGACCAGCAGGGCCGTACTTTCCGGCTATCAGCGGAACAGATGCGACGAAGAGAGGAAAAATCCAAGCGAGGAGGTGGTACCGTCTGGTAGATGGAGATGATGTGTATGGCATGTGTAACGTATAGAGTTCAGAGAGTAAAGGTTAGGAATAGTTTATATATATTTGGAGAAGTAATAACAATTTGCAGAGGGGAGTGGATGTGCAGAGGTCAAAGGTTGGAGGTGGAGAGGAAGTGGTGAGACTATGGAGAGGAGGAGAAGTTATAGGAAGTTTGAAAGGTTAACAAAAGGAATAGAGAGAGGTTAATAGGTTTATATTAGTGGAATGACTAGAGGTCAAGTGTTATCGGGAGATGTTATTGAGAATACATTTGAGGGATATGGTGAGGTTGGGGAAATTATAGAGGTTAGATGCTGATCTTATCGGTTAATACAGTTTGATCTTATAGTCTTGATCTTATAGTTAATACAGTAGGGGTTATTTATATATTAGGAATAGGATGATGATGTATAGGGAGGAGGCAGACGGAATTGTTAAGATCTGAGTGTATGGGAAAACGAGGGGATAAGAATATAGGTATAAGAATAAGAAGTATGAATGGGGAAAAGAGAATTTATAATGCTATAGAGATATACGATAGGAATTGTTTATGGGAGGAGAGATAATAATACATATTAAAATATTTTAAATATTAAAGATATTTAATTTATGTACATATCAACATATATATTTATATGCCACGAATAGATACAGAAGAATTTACACATGATCATAATTTAAAATACAAATTAAACTTAGTAATTCACCCTCAATAGTTTATCAATTTCAATGTATAATAATGTATTATGAATCATTGCTATAATGTACTTCCTCTTTTCATAATCTACTGATATATCACAAATAACATTTACATAATAATGTAACTAGTACAATATGATATGTAAAGTCATATATAACATTATATTTTACTATGTTATACTATATTAGCAGTTATTCAATAATATCCAAAAAGATAATAATATTATATTTATATTTAAAAATAATTCCAATATAGGTAACAAATACTGTATCACAAAATATATATCATAATTACTTCTTCTTGGGTTGTTAATGTCTAGATTTTTTTTCTTTTATCTTAACAAAAAAATAGAATGTATTAAATAATATGTATTGTATATATGTTTGTATATGAGCAAATATTTTATGAGATGTTTATTAAAAAAAAATGGTTGAAATAAAGAGTGAAATAAAGTTTTGCAATTGTGTTCTACCTTTTTAATGTAGATATAAGACAAAATATATTATACTAACTTTGTATTACATGCATGCTTAGTGCTTATGAAGATTAAGAGAATATTAAATAGAATAAAATACTATTTATTATTGATATGTCAATTATTTATTTTAACAAATAGCTTTAATTTAAAATTAATAATAAAAACACATGCAATTCATTGATTAAAATATTAAGTTATTGTATACTAAATAAAGACTTTATGGATTTA
This sequence comes from Osedax frankpressi, assembly GCA_964035775.1. Taxonomy (NCBI): domain Eukaryota; kingdom Metazoa; phylum Annelida; class Polychaeta; order Sabellida; family Siboglinidae; genus Osedax; species Osedax frankpressi. The sequence goes on along the minus strand of OZ038315.1, from coordinate 12,998,305 downwards.
AATAATTCAAATCACATCCACATCAACAGACAGTACAACTATCTCGGTTAACAAACATTTCAAAGTGCACAGACGATAGATTGCGAATAGCATTCCAGTAGAGGTTGAAGATCAGACATGACACCCACAATAGCTCACTCCAATTTGTGAAGGTCAAACCGAATGCCTGCAGGTGGCATATGCTGTCATCAGATTGAATGTCACCCTGGTAAGGAAGTTACGAATTAGAGGTTATATGGGTAGCCGGGGGAGGGGGGGGTAGATGCCGACTACTTCAGCAATTCTTCATAATAATTTAGAATGATTGCAAGAGTGTAGGTAATGATTTAGGGAATTCGTAATAAAGACAAATTCATATTTAAATATTGATATTTATTTATGAAAATAAATAAAACTCTAAATAAATAGCAAACTGCAAAATGATATATATAGATTCTATAGAGAGGGTGACTGTCGTAGCTAACGATTAGGAAGACAACTGCATCGATACAAGCAGCAATACAAAAGTATAGGACGAGGCGCTGAGTGAATATTGCATACTTGCGAAACAAAACTATGGTGAATATCACGAAGAGGCTGCAATTTATTGAGATTGATTAGGGTATTGGTGATGGGCACTTCAGCATGGATAGGTATGATTCGATGAGTAGTTTCTATACAACGTATAGACCATTATCTTTGTCGATGCCTCCATACCAACCATAATATTAAAGATATGCTTGCGGTAATTTTTTTCACATTTATAATCACATCCTATTGGATAGAAAATATCAAATAATTATAAATAAAGTTAATGTAGCTCTATATATTTAATTAAATAAAAATATATATATAACATCAAACAAATAACTAACACATAAATGCTCATTTCCATTGAAAAGTGTGCATTTTAATTCGTCTGTTTCATTAGTAAACATTTCTAAAATCACATAATTGTTTACATAATAATTATAATTGAATATTATAAATATAGGAAATGCATCTCTATATTAAATTATAATATATATAGTAAAACAATTATGTATGTAAAGTTATACAAAATGATTATATATGTGGCAAAGCGATTATGCAATATAATATAATGCAGCTATATATAGATTCTTTAGATATATAAGCATTCTTTATCACCAACCACAATGATACATTAATTATTTTGGAATTCTAATTGTTTCTACTTACCCAGCTTGTGTATAGACTAATTTTATATAGGAAATATTGACCATTGAATTAATCAGTGTCTATCTTCTTTTAACTAAGTTAGTATCATTATTTCTTTAATTGTTATTTGTTAATTGTTAACATTAATTCCTTAACCACAATTGTTTGTATATAATAACATGTCTTGCATACATAAGAATATCATAAATATTACATCAATGATTATATATTAGATAAATATGATATATTACAAATTAATAAATATTTATTATATATAAATAAATCAGAGATACATACCATATTTATAAATACAAATATATTTAAATAAGTATACCAATTAGGAAAATATTACATTGTAAAAGTAGTTAAATGGAGAAATAACAATCTATAATTAAATTAATTAAACTAAATTGAGATATGTTTTCTTCTGTTATATATTAAAACGTATCATTTACTCATTACCATGTTTTATAAAATGTACATTTTATTCATTTATATTATATTATTCATTTATATAAATATTGCTAAACATTACTTGTAACCAAAAAGTATACTTTATAAATAAGGGTGAGCTGGCAAATGGAAAATGAAGTAATATCATACCCCAGTAGAATAGCAGAACCATGTCATTCATATTCACTTGATAAACATGATACAATCTATGATCCTACTATGATATGATTACATTGTATTTCTAATACAATTTACATTATATATAAAAGTATAAATTATTAGATATTTAATTTCAACAATATCCCATATTAAGGTTTAGCTGAATACATTTTTTGCTTAAAATTGCATCACTCAGGAGTGATCAAATATTAATTTTTTTTTTTTTATTAATTTTTTTTTATTTATTATTTAGATTAATTTATAAATGTTAATTAATTGTTATTAATACTGTTTTTAAATTTCAGATTGAAAAACGCAATATAAATTTAATAAATTGCATGTTTATAAGTTTTTTGAAAATATTAAATTAGTAAAAAAATGAATATATATATATATATATATATGTATGTGATTTATTATATATGTAGATATAACATTTATTATTTATCTATTCAATAATAATAAATATTCAATAATAACATAATTCAAACCATACTATTTTTTTACTATACATAATAATTTTATAAAATATTATAAAAATGCATATATTTTTCAAGTCGGTTTTCTCAGAATAATTATTTTCATTTGCTTACTGACTTCATATTTGCAACAACTCATTCAATATAATAGGTAATTCATTAATTTGTGTAGGTGTGTAAAGATTATATATATATATATATATATATATATATTTATATAGTTAGATATTTATATATAACACAATATTATTCATAAAATATTTATTTTATTCACATACAATTTTTTTAAAAATATAGTACTTCATAATCATATATAACTCATTTAGAATAAATTGATAAAAAATAGTTATCTAACTATATTCCCCTATATATTAACAATAAGTAGCCCAAAACATATTGGCCCAGTTCCAAGTATTTATTACGTTATTACATTTTATATAGAGCTATATTTACCTATTCATTAACATATTAACGCTGAGACACTCCCTTCATAATTTAATAATGATTAACTTATTATATATAATAATTATATTTATAAAATATTATATTAAATATATATATTTGAGTAATATATTAGTAATTATAAACCTTCAATGATGTATAAAACTTTCTAATTAACTAATATCTTATTAGATATTAAGTTTAAAAGAAACATTTGATTAAAAATCAGTCAATTCAAAATTAATAGTAAATGTATTCGAATTATGTTTTAAAAGAGCCGGCATAAGGGCAATGGCTAGATAGGCTTTGAATGGTGCCAATTTGTTTACATATATATTTAATAATTTGTGCAATTTTCATGTCTTTGTGGTTCATATATTTTTTATTTAAGGGTGATAGATATTCAATTTATCTCGATATCGATTTTATTTGTTACTCCCAGAAATTTCCAAATATGTTGTTGATTTACAATTGCATGATATTAAAATTGTTTGTATAACTATATGGGATATATATGGAAAATATCTGTTTATACTACTAATATAAAAATACAGTTTCTTAAGTGTGTGTAACCTTATTTAATTGTCAAATTAAGTGATAACTATTAATTTATTGAACCTGAAGTGTAAATAATAAATACAATATTTTAATATTATGTTTTGATACTATTAGCCATTTTTATCGGAGTTAATTTGTGATTTTGATTATTCATGATGGTTAATTTTTAAATATATAAATCTAAACTTTAATAATGTTTTTACTTTTTAACTAGTATGTATTTAATAAATACATATAATAATGGTAGATAATAATAGATAATAATAATAATAGAGTAATATCGAGATCTATAAAATATCTATAAAATTTAAATAAACCATGTATGACCACAAAGACATGAATATTATAAAAATAATCTATACAATTATTTGTAAACAATGTAGCATGTTTCACAGTCTATCTAGACAATGCGGTTGTGGTATCCCAGAATGTAATATCAAAATATAAAATAACTCAAAGATTTTGTATAAAACATAATGTAATAAAAGATAAATAACAAAATTAAAATAATGTAAATTAATAAAAAATAATTTTAAATATATAAAATCAAACTAAAATAATTTTAAAATATTGTATATAAGATTAAAATTTGTTTGGTAATGTATTAATAATTAATTAATATTATTGTAAAACAAAAATGTATATTATAAACATAAATAAATTAATTCATATTGATTTAATAAGTAATAAGTTTTTAAGAATTTCTTAATAAATATTTAAATTATAATTTTTATTTATATTTAAAATAAGTGATTATTCTTTTTGGTACAATTATAAAAAATATTATAATTATTTTTTATTTTAATAAAAAGTAGTAAATATTTGATTATTTTTATTAAAATTATTAAGAAAAATAATAAATATCAAAAATAAGTATTGACAAAAAATGTGTATAGAATTTTTTTGACTGATATCTTTCTTTTAATAAAAATGTTTATTAATTATAATTTCAGACTTTTTTATAACAAGTTTATTTAATTTCATTTGTGTTGCAAAAAAGTCGTAATTATTCTATACCGTATAATAAATTAATAGACAGAATGAATTATATAGCACAATTAAAACGTGTTTGGCTTAAAAAGATACTTTTTTAATAAATATTTTATATAATATCATTAGATGAACAGTCTATATTTTGGGTATAATTCAATTTATTTAGTTTAATATTTATTTTATTTATTATGATGATTTTACTCGTAGAATTAGTATATTTGGTAGTTTTGGTTATGTAATTATTGTAAATATTCATATTTTATTTAAAATATCTTTAACATTATTTTCCGATTTACATTTTTTATAAGTATCCTATATCATTTTATTTAATAGTATTGAATATTGCTATATTATTATAATTATAAATCATAAATATTCATTTTTCAAAGAATTAATAAAATAAGCAATTTAAAATTATTATTTTTAATCTATAGATAGAAACAAGTGATATATATTTTATTACTCTACATTATTTATACTTATGATTATATTTATATAATATTGAATTTACCATTCCGATGTCATTTAATTATTTTATGATAATATCAATATTGAAGATATTTTTTTACAGAATTAAAAAAAATTCATATTCATATTCACAATTTTGTTTTTTATTATTATAGTAAATACAATGTGTGCTTATGCTTTATTTAAGTTAAACTATGTGCTATTGTAATATATAGATTTTTTCAATTTGAATTTGAATTTGAATTTTTATTTAATTTATTATATTAGTATGTATTATATCATATGTCAATATATTAGTTTATTTGTGTATTTATGATTATATTATATAATAAATGTACAATCTTTTAAATAATAATAATATTAAAATATTTTATTTCTGTTATAATAGTTCACATTTCTTTTAAAAAATGTATTTGATAAACTGTATAAATTATAGTTATTTTGCCTATAGGCAAAATAATTTTTGTAACTATATTTTGCAACTATAGTTGCAAAATATATTTATAAAAGCTATATATTTAAACTATACTATGTTTAACCTATTATAACCTATTTAAATTATAATTATATTAGTATATTATAAATTTATTTAAAAAAGCTTATATGTTTATAATATTGTTTTCTGATTTGGGTAACACCCTAGGGAATATATAGAGTTTAAAAAAAGCTTATATGGGCATCGACCCTGAATTAAATGTATATTAATAATAGGGTAATAATGTTGCTAATAATAATAACTAATACATTGGATAACATGCATACTTCCTATAAATAACAAATATTAAAATAAATAAATATAAATAAAACACAAATAAATTAAACATGCATTGCAAAGATTCATTATTTACAAATCAAAAACAATAATGTATACACATTAAAAGGTAATTATAAATATAAGTAAAAGTTCTCCTTAAAAGATTAAAGTCTCCTTAAAGTATCAAATAGTTTAAAAAACTAAAATATTTTGAAAAAACAGAAAAAAAACAAAAAAGTATTAAGGTTCTACAAAATTTAGTATAAAAATGGCATGAACAATTGTTGTACATCTTAGTAGGTTATAAATAAGAGGCTATAATAATTAGTTAATGATTCCACTTAATGATTCATAATTAATTAATTAATAAGTATTAAATTTAAATGATTCATTCTAAAGAAAGTCATTTTACAAAAATAAATGAATATAACGAAATACAATATAATACAAAATAATAACAATTATATGAACATTGGTAAAATGATAAAAATTATTATAAAATATAAATTTAAGAACAAATTATTTTATAATTTTTTTAATATATGTAGGATAAAAGTTCCTAAAAATATAGTTATAAAAAGTTTCAAAAGGGTTTAATAAAGAAAGTTGATAAACCTGTTTAAAATATAGTAATTTTATATAGTTTAAAATGTGATTAAATAAGCTAGTTGAAAATATAATTATTTTAGTATAGTTGTAACTGTTTCAAAATACAAATATATTGCAACGTTGCAATTAAATAAGTATAACTAGTTTTTGCAAATCCTATGAATTGGTTTCCTGGTTATAAATACAAATGAATTAATTATTCTTTTAGAATAAGAAAATTTGTCGAATCTGGAATGGTGGTAAAATGGAAATAAATGTACTACCCCGTTAATGAATTCGCTGTTATCCCTTAAGTAACGAAAGCTATCAACCCAGAAATCATAAAATATAAATGTGCGTCATAGTTTCTATGCATATATACTTATGTTTTAACAACCAAAATATTGCATAATTCGGAATATACATTTACAACACATTCAATTCCACTCATTTTAAATTTTCAACTTCTCCAGGATATCTACGGTACGTTTTTACTATTGTTCTCGGTAGTCTAGTTATCACTGTATGTTCTAATCTCAGAGGTACTGAATGACAGGTATTTATACGATAAAGGTGTTTCTACATATTAGTAAACCAAATGAATACATATTGAATAAATAAATATAATTTACGATTTTAACTATTGAAATTTTATTAGTTTATAATATGATAACAATTAAATGATAAATTAAAATATAAATGGTATTCATTTAATTCCAAATTTGAAATGGGTTAATAAATAAAATTACCATAAATTATGTGTAATAAATATACATATATGTATTCGGTTAAATAATCAGTAACAATATATTTGTGACTTTCACTTATCACCAATGTAGTCTAAATTCTCAACTGTTATGATATTTATAATATACATATTATACACAAATACCCTTATATATATATATATATATATAGTGTATACTATATATATATTATATGAAAGGCATTATGATATATCTTTATATATCTATAATTAGCTATTATAATTACTCATGTGGTATTATATTTAAACGGTGTTTAAAAACATAAATATTGAAAAATAGAAAACTTATTTATTATTGCCGATCATTATTTCCTACACAAATTTTTATATTTTAAAAATATCTAGTATTATTTACAAAAATTGTATAAGGAATAATTGTAGATGTTTTTTATATTCCATAATATTAATGCAACAGTATATATTTTAATTTATATATTAAAAAAGATTAAAAAATATAAACACTAATTAATAAATATAACACTATTAATTAACTCAGAAGTATGCCGTAAAATTTACGGCGTACAATGTACGTAAGAAATAAGAAATGTAATGTATGCCGTACATTCCATTTCGTATCTAATTCTGTTAAATAAACCATACCTTTTTTATAGTTACAACACACGGCGTATGTCATACGCCCATTTAAATATTCCATCTCGTTATATTTAATTATTCGCATATACAATTTAACTACCGCGTAGACCTTTATATTAATGCATGTATATTATATTATTTGTATTTAATTTATATATATTATATACACCTATTCACATATATATATATATATATATATATATATATATATATATATATATACATATATATATATATATATATATATATATAACTTATTTAAATGTTATTGTTGACCAAATAATATAAATATATATATATATATTGTAATAATAAATATATTTGCGAAAGTCTATTGATATCACTGGGATACATTGACAGGGTATGTTGACTTCACTCATTTATCAAGTCAGAGTCTATTGATAAGTAAGTGTATTCTTTAACCACTCCATATATTTTAAAGAATCCATGAAAAATTGTCAGAGAAAAATTGAAGATTGTGAATGTTGGTCATATTTATTATTTTAACTAATACCATCAGAATTCGATACTAGTTTAGCTTGACACTATTGGTTATTAAGATCATATACTTACTTTTCCAATAGTTAAAATAATATGTTAAAATAATATTATTGGAATTACAGAAAAGCAATTATAAATATCATATAAAATGTAATTATACTTTTTTATTTATTTAGATAATATTAATTTAATTTTTTTTAATTTTTTTTGCATGAAGTAATATCACACGCAATTCATTATAATTATATAGTGCTATAATAATATTGCATATACAAATTATTCTAATATTTTTCTCTATTGGTATATTTCCGGATTTATTAACATATAGTCTACATATGTGTCATGTGAAAAATTGGTTACTGTGCATTGCACAGTGTGCAAAGTGGGTTATAACATTGAAACTATGGTATTTTCTATTATCGTATACTGTTAAATAAATTTAAGATAATTATATATGTAAAAAGTATTGCTTTATATATTTATACTAATGGTATATACATTTGTGGAAGATTAATCATACTTAAAAAATATATATCGTGAATATTATTCACTACACTGGATAAAATAAAATTCTGAATTTCTAGATGTCAATTAGATCAATGTCAACATGACAATCATATGGGTAAAAATTAAAAACTTGATTGTTTAAAAATATCTTATTCGATCAATTATATCTGATTCTTGTATACACTATATTCTATATAGGGTGTTTTGATAATATAATACTTATTTTAAATGAATCTAGAATTTAATTTTAATGTTTCATCGTAATATAAATGAAAAAAATTGCGTGGGTTTGGGTTATTCTCGTCGATGTTCGGCGATACTACCACATGTAAATATAATATATTGTTACTTTTTACACATTTTAATTTATAATCATTTACTGGAGTACTGGTATGGTGTATTTGTAGAGAATGAATTATTTAAGAAAATAGTAAACTTCAGTTAACCATAGATTTCTATTTACCTAGATAGCGAATGTAAACAAAATTGCGAGCTGGGTGGTGTCGTATGAAATCATAGATTTCTATTTCTATTGTAAATACAAATCTATGTATGCAATCTAGGAATCAAAACATGACATTATCCATAATCTTTGTTTACAAATCATTATAAATATATTATAATCACATGAAGTATACTAATAATAGTAGAGTATATTTAAATCTATAATATATTTTGTATATAATATTTAATGAAAATTATTTTTCAAATTTGAATGAAATCGAATTTAGAATATCAAAATAGGACTTATTAAAATTGAATTTATATTATTCGGTATAATAGATAATATATGAAATACTATGTCTTTTGATGTGCTTTTAAAAGCTATGAAAGAATTTATATATACATTTACTAATTAAATATACTAATTTATAATACTTTTAAAATCATTTACAATTTGTATATTAATATTGAAAACTTTAAAATATATTACTATTTGTGAAAGTTCATAAATTGCATAGGCTCCAAAATTGCACATGACCCCGAGTATTTTAAAAAAAATAATTCGAATTCGTTTACTATTTATTTATTTAATAAGTTTTATATATCATTGAAGGTTTATAATTAATAATATGTAACAGAACAAAAAATATCTCAATTTAGAGTAATTAATTAAATTATAGGTTGTTATTTCTCCATTTATATTTTGTATTTATAAATATGGTATTTATCTCTGATTTATTTATATTTATAAATATATATAATACATATTTATTAATTTGTAATATATCGTATTTGTATTGCCATATATGCCTTTATATGTTTATCTAATATACATATCTTTGAAATATATCTATATTTAATAAGTCGTATTCATGATATTCTGTATTTATGCAAGACCTGTAATAATATATAAATAATCGTGATTAATGAATTAATGTTAACAATTAACGAATAATAAATAAAATTAAAGAAATAATGATATCTAACCTGGTTCGAAGTAGACTGACACTGACTACTTCAACGATTAATATTTCCTATATCAAATTAGTCTATACATGAACTGGCCAAGTTGTCACAATAAGATACTAAAATAATTATATATTACTGGTTATAAAAAATGCATATTTATCTAACGAATGTATATATAGCTGCATTATATTATATTGCATAATCGCTTTGCCACATATATAATTGTTTTGTATAACTTTACATACATAATCACTTTACAATATATATTATGATTTAATATAGAAATGTATTTCCTATATTTATAATATTCAATTATAATTATTATGTAAAAAATTATGTGATTTCAGAAATGTTTACTAATGAAACAGACAAATTAAAATGCACACTTTTCAATGGAAATGAGCATTTGTGTGTTAGTTATTTGTTTGATGTTATATATATATATATATATATATTTTTATATAATTAAATATATAGAGCTACATTAACTTTATTTATAATTATTTGATATTTTCTATCCAATAGGATGTGATTATAAATATGCAGAAAATTACCGCAAGCATATCTTTAATATTATGGTTGGTATTGACGCATTGACAAAGATAATGGTCTATACGTTGTATAGAAATTAATACCCTAATCAATCTCAACAATTGCAGCACCTTCGTGATATTCACGATAGTTTTGTTTCGCAAGTATGCAATATTCACTCAACGCCTCATCCTATACTTTTGTATTGCTGCTTGTATCAATGCAGTTATCTTCCTATTTGTTAGCTACGACATTCACCCTCTCTATAGAATCTATATATATCATTTTGCAGTTTACTATTTATTTAGATTTTAATTTATTTCCATATCTAAAATTCATTATTTAAATATGGTAATGTCTTTATTACGAATTTTATAAATAATTACCTACATTCTTGCAATCATTTAAAATTCTTATGAAGAATTGCTGAAGTAGTTGGCTTCTACCCCCCCACCCCCCCTCCCCATGCTAACGATGCAACCTCTAGTTCATAACCTCCTCACTAGGGTGAAATTCAACCCGACAGCGGCATGTGTCACCTACAGGCATACGGTTTGACCTTCACAGTTTGGAGCCAACTATTGTGGGTGTCATGTCTGATCTTCAACCTCTACTGGAATGCTATTCGCAATCTATCGTCTGTGCACTTTGAAATGTTTGTTAACCGAGATAGTTGTACTGTCTGTTGATGTGGATGTGATTTGAATTATTTAAATCCATAAAGTCTTTATTTAGTATACAATAACTTAATATTTTAATCAATGAATTGCATGTGTTTTTATTATTAATTTTAAATTAAAGCTATTTGTTAAAGTAAATAATTTACATATCATCAGTATTTTATTCTGCTTCATATTCTCTTATAATAGTATCAATTATAATTATAAATAATTATTTATTAAAAATTAAAAATTATATCAATATAAACTTGAATACATTTAGATCCTTAGATAGACAAAATTAAGTAATTAGTAATTACTAAGCATGTATGTAATACAAAGATAGTCTAATATATTTTGTCTTATATCTACATTAGAACACAATTGCAAAACTTTATTTCAACCATTTTTTTTAATAAACATCCCTTAAAATATTAGCTCATATATATATAATACATATTATTTCCTATGATTCTGGTTATCAATTATAACTCACCGTTATAAAAAATATAAGTTAAATAGGAGAACAGAAAATTTCTATTTAAAAAATTGTCCTTAAATCCTATTTTTTTGTTAAGATAAAAGAAAAAAATCTAGACATTAACAACCCAAGAAGAAGTAATTATGATAGATCTTTTGTGATACAGTATTTGTTACCTATATTGGAATTATTTTCAAATATAAATATAATATTATTATCTTTTTGGATATTATTTGTGAGATTATTGAATAACTGCTAATATTGTATAACATAGTAAAATATAATGTTATATATGACTTTACATATCATATTTTTCTAGTCACATTATTACATTATTATATAAATGTTATTTGTGATATATCAATAGATTATGAAAAGAGGAAGTACATTATAGCAGTGACTCATAATACATTATTATACATTGAAATTGATAAACTATTGAGGATGAACCACTAAGTTTAATTTGTATTTTAAATTATGATCATGTGTAAATTCTTCTGTATCTATTCGTGGCATATAAATATATATGTTGATATGTACATAAATTAAATATCTTTAATATTTAAAATATTTTAATATGTATTCTTATCTCTCCTCCCATAAACACTTCCTATCGTATATCTCCATAGCATTAGAAATTCTCTTTTCCCCATTCATACTTCTTATTCTTATACCTATATTCTTATCCCCTCGTTTTCCCTAATATTTTGGATATATTCACTGTGCTTCTTTTTCCATATACTTGATTTTTATGCAAATAGTTTTGTTCCTTTAAAAACCCCCTTACCTTCATTACTTAAATCTTTTTATTACCCTTCAGCTAGTGACCCTCACCTTTTACCAACCTCAGCCTCTACAATTAATGTTATCTATCATCTCCTCTTCTATCTTCCCATACACTCATATCTTAACAATTCCATCTGCCTCCTCCCCTATACATCATCATCCTGTTCCTAATATATAAATAACCCCTACTGTATTAACTATAAGATCAAGACTATAAGATCAAACTGTATTAACCGATAGGATCAGCCTCTAACCTCTACAATTTCCCCAACCTCACCATATCCCTCAAATTTATTCTCAATAACATCTCCCGATAACACTTGACCTCTAGTGATTCCACTAATATAAACCTATTAACCTCTCTCTATTCCTTTTGTTAACCTTTCTAACTTCCTATAACTTCTCCGCCTCTCCATAGTCTCACCACTTCCTCTCCACCTCTTCCTAACTCCTCCTCCAACCTTTGACTTCTGCACATCCACTCCCCTCTACAAATTGTTATTACTTCTCCAAATATATATAAACTATTCCTAACCTTTACTCTCTGAACTCTATATGTTACACATGCCATACACATCATCTCCACCTACCAGACGGTATCACCTCCTCGCTTGGGTTTTTCCTCTCTTCGTCGCATCTGTTCCGCTGATGGCCGGAAAGTATGGCCCTGCTGATCAATGGTGTTGGATCGTGGATGACTGGAAGTGGAGATTCTTCGTGTTTGTACTCAATACCTCTCACTGTGATCTAGCAGTTGACCTCCCCACTGTAATCAATACAATTATTCATACATGACCCTATACCTTGATATCATACCATTACATCTCGCCATTATTCTATACTATTGTTTAAAAGCGTGAAAATAATCACGACTTAATATAATGAGCACACGAATAATGTAACAAACCATGTAATGTAATTTTAATATATTAATTGACGCTGCAATACTTGTAGCTGGTACCTGCCAATGATGATGATCATCTTGTTCCTAATTATGAGCTATACCTACATCTCTGTGAAAGTATCGCAAGAGGTTTTGGCCATAGTCTATGGTAAATGTATCTTGTACACCAACTATCTACCTATCTGAAATTATACATGCACCATACTATACGGATACCCCGACCACACTTTATTACACCTATTCATATTGATTTGATCCAACAAGTAGTAGAAATGAAACCATTTCAAATAAGAAGACCATCTCTCTTAAACCTGCATCCACTATCTCTCCCAATTAGTTATTATTTTTGTAGCTATGTGTGAGCAATTCATGCCCTTGTCATCTCTCATTACATCTGCATGTCCATCTCACAGAATACTTCATGGTTCGGTCTTTTCAATCAGGATTCTGGGCGAATTAAAGAAGTACTCAAAGAGGATATACGTCAATTACGAATCTACCCAATTGCCTATCTCGCCCTAGCAATGTTTCCTTTAATCAACAGGTTCTTTTATACCTTTGCACTCTCTCCTCTTTACACTCTCACCTCACGCTCATTCCTCATTCCTCATACTATTACACGTCACTTTCCATAACTTATATTTCTCTCATCACACCTCACATTACATTATAACCTTCACACCTCATTCTTATTACCTCACTCCTTTCATACTGTAAATCTTCTCAAAATATCACTCTTAAAACCCCATTAATTTTTCTCATCTCAATTAGTTAACAATTCACTTTTACTCACATGTTATTCACTTTAACTATTCACTTCTCCTCCAACATCTCTCTATACTCCTTCTCACATGTCACTACTCTCTACTCACATGTCACTTTTCACAATCCACTCATTTATATCCTCTTAATCATTTGAATATTCGATTCTTCTCTCATAAGAAGAATGATCTTTCTTATAATCCATTTAATATTAAGATATAATATGTAATGTATGTAAGATTTATATAGAAATGTTATTATTCAAAAGTTCATATGATCCTATGACATTTTATAGAATTCAGAATGCAATATCTGGAGATCCCATATTTTCATTAATTCTGATGCATGTCATCTGCTCTCCCCTGCAAGGTAAATGAAAAATGCATCTACATATAATTATAATAACTACACTTTCTCTATATTTATAATTTTACCCATTTTAGATTGGTTATGATATAAAGTTGACTTATCTTACTTATATTATACAATAAGAATATTATTCTTTCTTATTTTATAATTTATATTTATATTATAGTATAATTATTGATCATTGATTAATTTTTTTCATATAAATATAACTTTAAATATATTAATATTTTTCCATAAAATTGTAATCAATTTAATTTATAACTAATAATTATATATCTTGCAGGTGCAGCTTTTTCTTTAATATTCTGTTTCAATAAAGATAACAGAATAAATATGAAAATATCGGCATATAAGGTTAAATGCAATGCATCATAAATGTATTGTTTTATGTACGAATATATTGTAACCTGCACAAACCTACCTGTTTAGTTTCTCTAAGTTTTTTTTAAAAACAATTTCACAATATTTGTATATATGATTCTAAGGTTCATTCGGTTAAATTTAATATTTGCAATATAGAAATATAAAATTTTAATATAATTTAATATAGTTGTTCAAATCGGCAAAAAATTTTTTTTCTCAATGTTAACTCAACTAGAGCCTAATATAGTCACCTAACATATAGTCACCCTACCTGTCCTTTCTAGCAACGTCGGTGATTATATACTATGTTCGAAAACATCAGCATCCAATAATGTCACTACAAAAATTGTTCTCCATTTTCTCATCCTACCTCCAGCTAGCCCTGCACCAGTGGTCTCAGCATGCTGATTAGCGGTATATTCGAGAATTTCCTCTGGCTTCGACTAACAAATATGCTCCTATTGCTTTTATATTTAAGAATTAATAAGGTAATCTCTTTCTATCACTCTATCACACTATCTCTCTCTCTCTCTTGCAATCTATTTCCCTTATTAATCCATTATACATTAATCATTATTTTTTATTAAATAATATATATTAATACTAATCATTATTTTCGTATTAACTCTTTAATAATTCTTAACTTTTATGTAAACCGCTTTTTTATATATTTATTTTAAATTTATATTTCACATATATATATATTTATTTTGTTGCATTTTTTGTTGTATTTAACAATTATTATATATTATAATTAGCTATATATTAATTAAACATACTATAATTATGTTTATATTATTATTTTGACCAAAAATATAATTTGAATGTATAATTTGGATTAAATCATACCCCATTTTAATACACAAATTTAATAATATAAAAATAAGTTAAAGATTGAATATATATTGATACCAAATTCAATACAAATCTGTTGTTTGTGTTCATTCATTAATTTTCTTATGGCAGGCTGAAATTCTGAAATGGAGATACAAAGATGTTTCGCTGATTCACGAATTCAACAACAGCAATATCGGTATGGATTTAGCATATACATCTAGTCGTGATGCTGGCTCTCCCGATGTCACTCAAATAAGTACGATCACATAGAATTGTATTTCTTGTTACCTATTTTATGTCCACTGCTTGCCATTAACTGCACCAACATATTCCTTATATCATACATCCTTCTTTTAATGATTCCATTATCCTACTTTGACTATCTATATTATCTTATTTCATTGGTTTCATACATCACTCACTATATACCATATATGGTAACTTCATATTTAATATAAAAATGTAGACTAATTTTCATTGATTTTAATTTGTTTTTATTTCATCAACATATAAATTAAATACATATTAATAATGTATACATATTATATACATTATTTTTACTGTATTACCATTTTGTTTATCTATTTTTAGATTCATAATTATTTAATAATAAAATTAATATTTGTCATTATATCACATTTAATTTCAAATATTGAATACATTACTTTTCAAAATAATTACTATTATCATACCTATATTTTTAAGTTGTTCTGAATTAGTAACCAATATTATATATCATATTCATTTTAAATACAATAAATTAATATCATAAATTTGTTAAAATAAATTTTAATCAGAATTAATTAATATAATTTATTAATTATTATTAATTAATAATGCAATATTATGTCTAACTTATTGTTGAGCACATGTACAATGACAATCGTCTAGATGATATTTACAATTCTTGCAGATATTTTGCTGTGATTTTCGTGATATATTCTGCATAGTTTTTGTCTTTTTCAAAGAAGATTTTTTATTTTGCTTTATTTCTTTATTCTGATGCAATGATTTAGGTATAAATTGAATTTCATTATAATTATTCGATGTTGGTGTTTCTTTTCTATATTTATTATAAGTCAAGTTATTTTTTGCAATGTGAGATGTTTTACTGCGTTTCCGATTAAATTTTCTAATTGGTTTTGTGATAATAGTCATATTTTTAGACCTATTTGAGTATAATTTTGACATCTCAACCTTATCATGTATCTTTTTAGATTCTTTTAATAGGATTGTGTCAGGAACGTTTAATTGTTCATATCGTTCTTGATTATCTGATTCAATTACAGTATAATGTTTTACAACTTCATCAAGTTTGTCTACTGATGCGTCCAAACTATAATGGTTAGAAATATTATAGTTATGATAATTTTTATCTTGCTTATTTGGAGTTTTATTTAAAATATAATTATCATTCACTTTATTAGTTATTCGATTTTTATCTCGATCATGATAATTATTGGATTCGTTTAAAAGAAAAGTCTTTGTAGTGTCATCTTTTAATTTATAAATCTCATCAGTTCCTATTCTATCATACTCTTTATCAACAATATTAGTATCAGTTTTACGAAATTTATTCCTGCACAAAGAGATAATATTGTTCATCGATGATTTCCTATTTATTGATGAAGTCTGTGTATCTATATTGCATGTTGATAGATGTTTATTTTTGGAGAAAAGAAACTTAAATAGAGATGTATTACTGGTATTTGTAGCTATTGTATTTCGTGATTGTGAATCGATATAGTTTGATTCATTCAATCCGCACATAGCTACGTCACAATCAGTAAATAAACATGTATCTTCCACTGCAGAGTTCTCGAGAAATCTATTATTTCTATTCATCTCTCCAGATTGAATTGAAATCATGTTATTATTATTAGTATTGATTACTGTGTTAGTTAGTTTATCATTTGAATTATTGCTAATGTTTTCGTAAATTGTTTTGTGATGCATATCCTCTTCTTTCAACGATTTTTCTTTCAGACTAGTTTTACTTGTGATTTCTACAATTTTTGTTTCAGGAATTGGAAGTTTACTAATCACTACCAATCTTGTCTTAGTTTCATTATCATTTTGTTTCCTGTATGATAAATCTTCCTTTTCAATTGTACCACTATTCGATATAGGCATTACTTCATTTTCCGCATTTTCTACAATTTTTTTGATCTCGCAAATTACAGTAGGAGTCGTGTATTGGAAAGGAATTGCAGTGGTCGGAATACAAGCTTTCTCATTGCAATGAGTTTGTGCACTCGAACAGTTATTACAATTATGCGACTTGTTAAAGCTACGTTGTTCGGCAGCAGACGATTTTGCTCGTCTGATAATATATTTGATGCGCATAACCGCTTTGTTGTGTTTAAGTATTTCCTTATAACTCTCCCGCATATGTTGTTTTGCTTTCTGACTTTCCCGTATTCGATTACGTTTTCGCTGCGATGATCTACTATGAGAGCGGTGTTGCCTGTATGTTCTTTTCTGTTGTTTGTAGTTTTGTTGCTCGTTTCGCAATGAATACGAAGCATTTTTTTCATGGTATACGCTGCCTGCTATGTCTACATCCTCTTCACTATTTTCTGCATTAGTGTTGGAATTTAAATTAATGGAGACCCGGGATGGATGGCTGCTTTGCTTATTGTTGCTGTTATTGAAATTAAATTCTCCGTAACTAATTTTTGGTTTCCTCTGATTCCGATCGCTGTGTTTCAAGAAGTCTCCTGATCTACGTGTCGAAGATATAGCATAATGGTCGTAGTTCAACGCTTCATCTGACTGAGAGATGGTCGAGTTTCGAAACAAACTGTAGTCGATGTGTTTAACATTATTCTTCGTTTTCCAGTCATTATCTTCGAACATTAAGTCGGAATACTCATTGTTAGATGATTCTACCGACATATCACTTGAAGAGGTATCCTCTTCGATGTCCGATTCACAATTTTCTCTTTCAGTACTTAATACTGTTTTACTAGAGTCATAATTATTACTGGAGTTGAAATCGGCGTTGATTCTGTTATATCGAGCTATCGAGTCCGTTGAATTGCTTGATATATTCGATATTTCATCGTGAATTTCATATGCTTTCACTTTTCTGAATATAATATTGTTATTTGGTATTTCATCTTTACTATCGTCGTCGAGAGATATACACAATTCATTATTACTAGTAGACTCGCATGCATATAGATCACTAATGCTATTCTCACTGTCTTGATTATTTTGTGAAAAATACATTTCCGCATTTCGATTATTATTATAATTTCCATTACCATGGTATTTTTGATTTTTATGAATTTGGCATAGATATTCATCGAAATAATTTTTGGGTGCTTCATTTATTTCCTTAAATTGGTTGTTATATGTACAATTAATTGAATTACAACCAAGAGTGTTACTAAGTATACATTTTCTGGTGAAAGTATCCTTGCTCATTCGACAAGAACCATTGGAATATTTGTTACGTGTTTTGTTTTTCGAGTCGCCGCCACCAATATTTCGGTTTTTATAATGTCCAGGTAAAGCATTATACTGATATAAAGGATTGTTTTCGTATACGTCTTTCGGTTGTTCGCTTTGTAAAAAGCTACAATCGTAATCATATTTATTTGTTGTGAGTTTACTAGTAGTATTTTTAGTCATATTATTGTGATTGTCATATGCCGGCCTGATACCATAATGATTACTTTGTATATCATCACAAACATGCGCAATTTTCTTTTTGTGGGCATCTTTATATCCGAAATCATCATTATTTGAATATGCAAGTGAATTGTTAAAATTATCTTTACTTTTAATTTGATTCTATATGATTATATATTGCTTATATTAAATTAACATTTTAAATAACTCTCTCTATATATATATATATTTATGCAAATACCATACCATTACGGTATGGTATTTGCATACGTGTGATAGTTATCATGGTATATTTTATACATAATGCATACTTGTTATATAATCAATGTTTGTGAATTGCTGTATAATTAATAGTTATTTATCACAAACCATTTCAGTATAAATCTTCTTAATTCAATTACATAATATAAAGTAGTAGTTGTTATTATTTAAAATTTGAAAATAAATTAAATTTTATTTTATTTTTATAATAAAATTGTATCAAGGTTCTCGAATTGTTCTTACTTTTAAAAGTATATGCACTTTAGATGTTAATAACTACTAGTTAATACATATAAGTGGTTAACACATACATAATATAATAAAGAGCAGTATTAAATAAATTTATATATTTTTAAATATAGTAAATGTAAAATAATAATTATTATTGTAATGTACAGATTAACAATAAACAGATAAACAATATTAAATAGTAGACAAAATTAAATCAAGATTAGATCAATCACTGTAGTTTATTAAAAACAGAATTCACGATAAAAACTAAAATATAGAAATACTTGAGGCAAAACAACATTATAATGTTGTATACGTAAATATTTTTTTATAATACTTTTATACTTTTTATAATACTTTTTTATAATCTCATACTACATAAGATTGATTGATAAATGACATAGAAATAAGTATTGAAGAAGTAATTAAACAATATGTATATTGTTTTTCAAATATGTAAATATAACATAGAGATACAAATTATAAACATACTTTTATTTGGTAGATAGATGTATATTACCGATTGTTATATTACTATTAAATAAATTTCCTTTAAATTTAAATTATATATAATACAACTAACATTATACAAATACATTATACAAATAGTAATACAAAGTTTATATTTCATGGGATTCACTAATCCATTCTAAGTGATAATTGTTGTAAGTGAAATAAATTCAGACAGGAAATTAAAACTTTACCATTCAGTTAAATATATTATCAATTATATATATATATATATATATATATATTAGTTACGCAAATAAATTATATATAATCATAACAAATACATTTTATCAAAGTATAGAACATGTCCTGTTGGGAATTTTTAAGTTTAGCAATACTTTAATAGAGCAGCTAAATTTTGATTTATGGCAATTATATATCAACATTATCTATAGCAAGAAAATAAAACCAAAACTATAAAATCTATCTTGCAACGAAATAAAAGTAAAAGGAAATAATTTAGAAAAATAAATAAATATTGTGAAACGCAAATAACAAAAACATAGTTTAACATATGTATAATGATGATATATCAGAATAATAGAATATTACAAAATAAAAAAGTACCAAGGATTAAAAAGTAATAGTCAAAGTGAATATATATAACAAAGGAGAAATGAAATTGAAACAAAGGATATCTCAAATGGAGAAGTAGATAAGAATGAATTATAAAATGAATTGAAACCTGAATTGAATATGATAACCTACCTATATTATCAGAATGACTTACCGAATGTTTTCTGTTATGCCAGTCTTTATTAGTATTATTATAATAATAATAAATAATATTATACTATTATAAATTGTTATCTAGTTATGTTAGAATTTTGTGGTGTTTGTTGTCTACTTACTTTGCTAACTGAGTTTAAAAATTATAAAAAAAAATAATTTATAAAATCACTTATAAATCAATCTTATAATGTCTAAAATATCTTTAAAAAAAAGAGTATAACTCGTTCTAATACTTTTAAAACAATTCTTGAAAATACTAACCATACGTATAATATATGACCTTATTGTACGTAGTATATTAAGGTCATATATTGTATAAATAGTAGCATACTACGCCAATATATTACATATATTATATAGATTGCATAGTATATATATCGAGTAAGAATACAATACTTAAATCTGATTAAAGATAAATAACTAAATTAAGGATTAAGGATTAAAAAGTAATAGTCAAAGTGAATATATATAACAAAGGAGAAATGAAATTGAAACAAAGGATATCTCAAATGGAGAAGTAGATAAGAATGAATTATAAAATGAATTGAAACCTGAATTGAATATGATAACCTACCTATATTATCAGAATGACTTACCGAATGTTTTCTGTTATGCCAGTCTTTATTAGTATTATTATAATAATAATAAATACTATTATACTATTATAAATTGTTATCTAGTTATGTTAGAATTTTGTGGTGTTTGTTGTCTACTTACTTTGCTAACTGAGTTTAAAAATTATAAAAAAAAATAATTTATAAAATCACTTATAAATCAATCTTATAATGTCTAAAATATCTTTAAAAAAAAGAGTATAACTCGTTCTAATACTTTTAAAACAATTCTTGAAAATACTAACCATACGTATAATATATGACCTTATTGTACGTAGTATATTAAGGTCATATATTGTATAAATAGTAGCATACTACGCCAATATATTACATATATTATATAGATTGCATAGTATATATATCGAGTAAGAATACAATACTTAAATCTGATTAAAGATAAATAACTAAATTTAAAAAAATAATCATCTGCTATAAATAATTAAAACTGTATCTATGTTTTTATTTTCTATCATAATTGTAAAATTGTAAATATCCGTTTACGTATTTACGTATTTATGAAATTTAATAATTTTTCATTCACATAAATATTTCATGTAATAGTAACATTAAAAGTATGGATTCATGTTATGGACTTGGTATAGATGAATTATTTCCATCATCGAGAATACCCAATGAACCTAAGATAGGTAAATACATAAATTACATTATATATTATATTGTCAAATATATTTTGATTAGAATATAATTATTATTTAAAATATATAGTTATATTATTCAAATAATATTTTACATTATATATTAATTCAAAATTAAAATATAATAATAGTTATAATTAAAATTATATAATACAATTTATTTTGTAAACATCGTAATCACTATACATCGTACAACTCACAAAACTGTTTATTTACACAATATAAAATATATATTAACATTATTAATTATTATTATATGTCCACTATTAATATTTAATTATTAGAATATCAGTAAAGTTGTGACAGACGCAATGTTATGTATTATTAAACACCTTTTAAAAAACACCGGTCAATACCTTAGATTTAAATGGTTTTATATTATCTTTTATAAATCTATCATCTAGCTCCTATTATTTTATTTATTAATTTTAAATATCATTTTTTAAATATATATAATGATTTATATTCTATAATTAATATACATAGAAAATATATTATACATGTAATTTAATTATCTTTAGAACTATATACTATATGTATATTATATGTGTGTGAATTGTGTATATGATGTGTTTAGATATTATATTATATATGTGTATATGATATGTTATAGATGATATAATAATAATATGTTAAGATGATATATTATTTATTAAAGAAAATATAATATATATTGTGATTTTAGATATATTTGTCATATATTCCAAGAATTTTTATGTTTCATATATTCGAGTCAGCCAATACACAATTAAATTTACTTATATATAATACTTAATTAAACTAATAATATATTATTATAAAAACGTAATTGTTCGAACTAATATAAGTATTTATACATATTAAAATTAGGAAATTTCATTTGAAAAGATAATATTGGAATTGGCAAAACATATTTATATAATAATTATTAACTATGTTATTTATAAATATAATACATTATTTTTTATTTCCTCTTATTTAAAATCTGAATTATTTAGTGATTTAATATTTTTATAAAATTCTTTCATATATTACATATATTTAATAATAATATAATAATAGTATTGGTTAATATAAAATAAATGATAAATAAATTAATTACCCATATGATGCTATGATAAAGAGATAGGCGACTTGGCATCTTAGAAATCTAGGATTTTATTATGTATTTAAAGTTGTATAATCAATTACTAATTTTTTTTGGTAAAATCATAGATAAAATCATTGATAAAATCATTGATAAAATCATAGATAAATCATAAATAAAATCATAGATAAAATCATAGAAAAAATCATAGATCAAATCATAGATCAAACCATAGATCAAATCATAGATCAAATCATAGATCAAATCATAGATCAAATCATAGATCAAATCATAGATCAAATCATAGATCAAATCATAGATCAAATCATAGATCAAATCATAGATCAAATCATAGATCAAATCATAGATCAAATCATAGATCAAATCATAGATCAAATCATAGATCAAATCATAGATCAAATCATAGATCAAATCATAGATCAAATCATAGATCAAATTATTGATAAAATCATAGATAAAATCATTGATAAAATCATAGATAAATCATAAATAAAATCATAGATCAAAGCATAGATCAAATCATAGATCAAATCATAGATCAAATCATAGATCAAATCATAGATCAAATCATAGATCAAATCATAGATCAAATCATAGATCAAATCATAGATCAAATCATAGATCAAATCATAGATCAAATCATAGATCAAATCATAGATCAAATCATAGATCAAATCATAGGTAACGAACTATTATAAAAATAAATAAATATATGCATATATTTTTATATAATTTTAGATAATAATTATATTAATATTTATAATGTATATATTTATAAGTATGTATTGGAAATGATGATTTAGCTAATATCTACAAATTTAGTTTATGGTAATATTTGTTATAGAATTATTATCAGGATAATTTAGTACATTATTTAGCATTTGTAGATGATATTTAATTACCTTTTTAAAATATTTAATAACATAAATATTAAATTAATACAAAAAGTTATAATATATATATTTTTAAAAATAATTTTAACAAATTTGTAATTTAATAATAATCATGACATTCTTCAATTTCCCAGGTACAGACACCGAAAGGCATGACAATTCTGTGGTCTATAAAATTCTAAATGTTCGTTTTTATTCATGTATAAATTAATATAATAATATATTAATATTTATTATTTAAAACCTTATTTAATAACTAATACTTAACATCCTATTTATTAATGTGTAATTTTTATCATGACAAAATTATTAATATTTATATGAAGCAGATATTACAATTATTACCAAATAAGTTAAAAACAGTAAATAGTTTAATTATAATATTTAATTATATATTTAATATTTAAATGAAAGCTTAATATTATACTCAATCTTTAATAGTTATATTTTTGATATCCCTGGAAATGTTAAAGCATATTATGTATTATAAATATTATATATTAATTTATTCATGCAAACAAAGCAGATGTAGTGATGGTTCTATGTTACCATTACTTTCTAATTACCTGTAATGATGTGCCTATGTAAATTTATTTTAAGTATGGATGAGTATAATGTAGGTTAATATAATACATCATTGTTCACAAATACCAATTACCTGATATAAATGCACACTTGCATATGGTTGCATATAGTATATAACAATTGAGAACAGTGACTCCATTAGATACTACTATTTACTAAACATCATGTATTATATATAACATTATATCCAGGTAACAATTGATCCAGGTAATAGAGTCAATGATTATGAAGTTGTTTCATAATAATTAATTGTTTTTTTTTGTAAATATGTGCATTTATATTTTTAGTTACATGGGATAATGGAATACTTACTACAATTTGTTTAATTATAACTAAATAATGGTAATATTAAAAATATATACTATATATATTGTTTAATTATCTGTAAATTCAATTATTCATATATCATTTTATTTTATTAGTAATTACTTAATTCATTTAAATATTAATTAATATATTGCTAAACGCAAATTGTAGTCTTTTTAAAATTCAGTTGTACTACTTTTAACAGTGATGTAAAATTATATATACTTAGTATATTACTTACTATATTACATTATGACTTGTTTATAAATAGTAAACTCACTTATTTATAAACAGTTGAATTTAGCACCACTCACATAGTTTTGATATATATATATATAGGCCTACGTTCAATCTAATTCACATCTTTGTTTATGTAACTACACTTTAGCAATGAATGTATTAAAAATGGGTTCTATTACTTTTAGATTAATAATATTATAAATCCGGTAATATGAAATATATATTATATTGGTTAATATTGCTTTATTTTTGCTTTTAAGGAAAATAATAATAAATATATAATACTATTAAATGTATTATATTTAAAACAATAATAATGTTAAAATACATGTTTATATAATATTCGACCATTTGTAAATTATTGCATGTTATTTTTCAATTATTTATACAGTAACCTATAATATGAAAATCTCTTGTTTATCTCATTTATTACACTATAATATTTATGTGACATGTATAATATAAATATATTTATATATTCTGTATATATGCTATATATCATTGTGGTCACATCTGTCATTTACAACTGGCTGATATAGCTTTTCATAAATTGTCACTATCGAACATTATAGTATTATCTTTTTTACATTATCCCTATTGATTATTAGTTTCCATACAGCCTCCTATAGTCAGTCTGGATACATGATAGGTATTGCTGATTTATATACTGGCAATATTAATATAAATTATCTTATTTTAGTTTTATGTGAATAATATAGTACTAGATATATATATATATATATATATATATATATTAGAATGACAATTAATAGAATTGAAGTATATTTATCTATAAATATTGTTCTATTTCTATTTAGATATTAATTTATATTACTCTATTACTATAAATGTTAACTTATATAATAGACCAAAGACTATGAGAATAAGAACATTACAGACACTATGGTTAATTCCTTTCTCAATGACTTGGATTGCAGTGAAATTGACTTTGATACCATTATTGAGTGCAATGCTGATAATCAGAAATCTTCTCCCGCAGGTTGCTCCATAGATAATTATTATAATTAAACACGACTAATACGGTTATGAATACACGAAGTAATACTTAATGTTTTGACTAAGGCTTTGAATTTAGTATGTTCTAATAGCTCGTTTATCGCATATTTTATATTTATATAATCGTACAGTCTTTATTATGTCTATGACACTGCATGACATCGAGTGAGTTTGAAGCATCATTTGAATTCACGATTCACAGATAATAAGATTGTAATATCGGCGACGGTGAAGTCTTTGCAAGCCGTTCTGCCCCCGACCCCGACCTCGAAGCCCGGAGTAGCCGTTGCGCAGAATTCCGGCGACGATGCGGAGTTCTCGAACCCAGTAGTTCTTGAGGATCCACTAGCCCCCTTTGTCCCCATCGCCGGAATCAACCCGCCATCCCACTCGCTAACTTCGGTGCATGAAAATACCGCGCATTCCACCGCTACAGCTAAACCCATTACACCAGATCTCCCAATCTCAGCGAAGATATTAGAAAACAAATTGATTCCTCTCCAAACCCAAAGCCACACTCGATCTCTTACCCCCTCTGCTAATTCTACATCCACCGACTCTCCACCTCTTCGACACTCTCCTCCGACTCACCTCGGCGAAGTGTTGTTTAATTCGACACTCAATGACCCCGAACCTATGACGCCGACTGCCGACGATGACCTCTCCGCATTACCTAATCTACATTGCGAGTCTCCTGGTGAGTGTAAAACCAAGTTTGACGACTGCGTTAGAAGTATCATGGACAATTTGAAACAAAGAGGCAGCACACAGGTTTATCCCTCTTCCTCTTCCTCTTCCTCTTCCTCTTCCTCTTCCTCTTCCTCTTCCTCTTCCTCTTCCTCTTCCTCTTCCTCTTCCTCTTCCTCTTCCTCTTCCTCTTCCTCTTCCTCTTCCTCTTCCTCTTCCTCTTCCTCTTCCTCTTCCTCTTCCTCTTCCTCTTCCTCTTCCTCTTCCTCTTCCTCTTCCTCTTCCTCTTCCTCTTCCTCTTCCTCTTCCTCTTCCTCTTCCTCTTCCTCTTCCTCTTCCTCTTCCTCTTCCTCTTCCTCTTCCTCTTCCTCTTCCTCTTCCTCTTCCTCTTCCTCTTCCTCTTCCTCTTCCTCTTCCTCTTCCTCTTCCTCTTCCTCTTCCTCTTCCTCTTCCTCTTCCTCTTCCTCTTCCTCTTCCTCTTCCTCTTCCTCTTCATCTTCCTCTTCCTCTCCCTCTCCCTCTCCCTCTCCCTCTCCCTCTCCCTCTCCCTCTCCCTCTCCCTCTCCCTCTCCCTCTCCCTCTCCCTCTCCCTCTCCCTCTCCCTCTCCCTCTCCCTCTCCCTCTCCCTCTCCCTCTCCCTCTCCCTCTCCCTCTCCCTCTCCCTCTCCCTCTCCCTCTCCCTCTCCCACTCCATTTCCCTCTCCCTCTCCCACTCCATTTCTCTCACCCTCATCTTCACCCTCTTAATCTCTCTATCTCTCTCTAATTCTCAGCTTTAATAATGTACTCAAGTTTCTAGATTATCAATGTAATTAATAGGTGGATTGCTTCACACTGTATAGCCATGCCCCTGTTACACCCCCAATGTCTCCACCTGATGTCGAAATACAATCATCCACCGGTATTATTCCTTCGTTTTCAGGTGTATCTAATCTCTCTACGTACGATCGCACAAGGGTTAGTCATGTCTAATTAGTGTTCCAATCATTCTGATATTCATTTAATTTTGTATTGAAAATATAATTACTTTTTGAAATAATAAGCAAAAATTAATAGATTTTTTTTAGTTATTACATTTTTTTAAACGTTTTTCTACTTTATTATTATATAATATTCTAATATATTATAGACATTTAGTGAACATCAGTCTACTTGTATTCCTTTCACTCCTCCAATGACACCGGCTGACTCTGATAGCCAATCATCTTCGGGAACACAAGGTTCGTGACCCTTTTGAACTAAACCCCATATGACTATGCTACATATTGTTTACTTTTTAATAATGTATATTATTCATATTCATTATTTTTATTTACCTTTTTGAATGAACAAGAATATTCTCAATTGAATGTAAATTAATATAAATTAACATTGTCATAAACTTACAATTGTCAACAACATAAACTCGCAGATTTCACTGAAGATTTGTCCAATAATGAAGTGTTTGCTAGTTTTTACGATCCTTTAACTTTCGATGAACCAGGTATAACAATATAATATTACCCATAATATAATATATCGATAATTATGTAATCAAATATATTATAACAGTTGATATAAAATGTGTTTTAAAATATAAATAAAGGGTTGTTTACTTGCATGTAATATGGAGATACAATTTGAGATAACTTAGATTTTTAATATAAAAATTAAAAAAAAATAATAAAAATTTGTGATAACACCTATACTGTATAATTGAATCAGTTTAAATAATAATAAAACAATATTTTTATTATTAATAATAGATTGAAATTTGCTACTAACTTATTTTAAATAATAATATAAAAGATAGATTATAATTCAATATATTTGATAGATTTAGAAATATAATATTGATTTAATACATATTTACTTTATATTATGCATTCATATATATGTATTCACAATTTATTCAGTACCATCATCCACATATTATTACCAACAGTACTATCAGTGCAGTATCATCTCCCCACAGTATTATCTCATCCGCTCATACAGCTAGTAAGAAAGTAAGGGAATCAACGGAAATAACCCAACGTCTCCTGTCATCACCTGCCGACATTCCTACTTTCGCCTGCTATGAGACTGCCTCCAGTTGCAGCAGCGCGAATAACGTAGACGTCGGCGGCGTAGAGGTCAACGGCGTAGAGGTCAACGGCGTAGAGGTCAACGGCGTAGAGGTCAACGGCGTAGAGGTCAACGGCGTAGAGGTCGACTGTCAGTTCGTCGACCTACCCTTACTCGTATCGAATGATTGTTCCGCCGGCGCGTTCACATTTAAAGCCTCCCAAACCATCGCTCCCAAACCTGACAACGGTCTTCCTAGTTGTCGCCAACTCCTCGAGCGAAGGTCTTTCGCTCCGGCGGTTTCGTGCCGCGCCGTGGCCGCGAAATCTGGTCTCGCGTCCTCGACCCCTAGACCGATTGCCCCCACTCGCATGGCTCCGCTCCCGATACGTCGACGCCCCGCCCCGTTGATGTCCGCCGGCACTCTCACCGACGCCGACCTTCGATCTCTGGCCGCCATTAGCAACGCGCCGTTCTCCGTGGCCTCAGCTTCGGCGTTCGACCAACCGCGAACCATCGGACTGACCGCGGGAGCTCTGCTGGACATCGGGGCCGTGTCTGCGCTGAAGCACGACGAGCAGTTGAACATATCCACGGCGATCGCCGTTGCAGCCAGCGCTTCCGGCGTCATCGACCAACAGAATTTGAGTCAACATATTGCCGAAAAAGATACCAGGGTTCGTCGGGGAGATTGGCTTCGTTGCGGTTTCGGGATACGTTTGGTATTAGTTGATTTAAGGGAGCACTTATGGATACCGCAGGTAGGTGGTTAAAGGTATTATTACATTAACGGCGGTTAAGTGGAACAGGTTTGCTTACGTAGATAAAGACTCCGTGTTAAATATATCTGGTTTAACAGTTGGTAATAATAACAATGATAAATATCTATATAATGAATTATTATAATATTATATAATATTTGATGATCAGATATAAGTAAAATTATTGTTTTTATTTTTATTGTATTCAATGCATTCGTGTATTTATTGAAAAGAACATGTTATATACTAGCTTTATTTACTAATCAAACCTACTAAACCCAAATAAATGTAAAACTTTTTCAAACTGAATCATATATCTATATAAATAAGTATATGTTTACAATTATTACTTAACAAATGCCAACATATGTATTGCCAAGATATGATGATTGATGTAATTAATGTATAACATATTTATATTAAGAATATATATTCATAAATATGTACATATTTATTGATAGTAGCATACTGTATTATTATTATTATATAGATAATTCGATGTGATCCTTGATAAATAAGATACTTCTTTAGATAAGTGTAAATACAGTTATGTAACAATGATAAAATAATATTAATATTTTATTATAGATTTTATAGCAAACATATTTTTAAATGTTTTTAGGTGTATATATTTTTGATATAACAGTATTCAATTCATATCTATTTAATGTTCCAGATATAATTGCTTCATGCATTACAATGCCTATTTATATTTGCTCTAGATTTTATCACTACATTTTATACAATGAATATTCAATTGATTGTAGAGATCGATATATCATTATTGTATACAGCATTACATTCGATACCTTATTAGTACCGATGTTCACATGCTCACTAGGGGGCATACTGCGACAGGGTTCAAGAAGGCGTTAAAAGACAACGCTTGGAGTCTAGGAGACTTCGCAACAGAGAGGCTGCGAACTATTCCCGAATACGTTGGTATGGGGAAATCTCTACTTTTTCTTTGCCCTCCGTAGAACTCTCTATTATTTCATGCTGCATTTATATTATGTAATGTTGCATAATTGATGCGTGTATTGTGTTCGCTGTCCTTTCGTTAATGTAAGATTATGGATGTTAATGTGAATTTTATTTGCAATAAATTCAAAATTAATACACATAATGTAGTTATTTATTACTTAATTTTTTAACATTTTTACTTAATTACTTAACATAATGCCTAAATACTTAGTAAAACTTATCTAATGCTTTTCCATAATACACTCTATCCCAAACTTATCCATTACCCTATCCCCATAAATCTCCAAAAACAATTAATACCCATCTCGATGTACCCGCCAACATTTGTCTTACCCAACACCTTACTCGCTCAATACCATCCCCGACGTCTCCGCCAACCCACTTCAGGTAAGAAGCAAGAGCTGACAAACATGATTGCCGAGTTATCCAGCGCTAGGCTGCAGGTGCGTTCCTTGCAGGTCAAGGTGAATGACCTGGAGTGCACTGCCAACCTCTCCCTTCAACCCCAGATACAACAACTTACCGACGACAATCGACGTCTCTCACGGCACAACCAGAAACTACGAACTGAGAACGCGCATATGCTGACCGCTGTACAGGATATCAGTGATAAGATGACCTCCGACCTTCGGCCCAAGGTCATTAACAAATTAAAAGTAACGATAAATATTATTGCAATAATTTGTTATTATATATTAGCATCCATTTATTTAAATGGAGAAAACATCATATTAATAAACTACATTGATATATTCAAAATGAAATTTTGTCATTAAAATGAATTCATTTAAATTTTATTGTTAATGAATTTTTTATAAATATCGACATAAATGTATTTGATTTCTATATGAAATATAGAAATATATAGAACCTATTTTTAATATAAATAATAGGTATATAAATTTCAAAAAATTCCCACAGTTATTGCTATATGACTAAATTGCATGACCATTTTGCATACAGTAGCCAGTGGCTGTTTAAAATGACCATATTAACAATTCTATAATATCCTTATAGTCCAAAAAGTCATATTTTGTTATCAATAATAATTCCTATTAATAACAATGAATCAATAGTATTCTCACATCTGCTTTATTATCATTATCTTCTTCTAATTAATGGCTAATCTTTGCAGAAAAATTATTTGGTAGAAACCCTAGGAAAGCGAAAAGCTGTTTGTCTTTTTACTATCATGGTACTAATCATGGTAAACATGTTTCCTTATTCGTTGGTATTCCACAGTCATTGATATATTATATTATGTTATATTATAGTATTATATTATAGTGCCGTCTAGAGTTCATTCATTGTACAGACTTATTGCTCGATAAAACCTAGTGCCACGTAATTAAAAAAGTATCCATTATTGATAAAATGATTATTAAATTAAATAACAGCTATATGGCTTCAACAAATATACTCATCTTTATTCACTGGCTACTTATTCTCTTATTCATTTATCTTTATTCGATAACTCACCTTCCATTTCATTGCACATCTCTAACTCTAATTCATCTTTTCTTTAGTAGCCTGTTTGTTGGGTCCGGAGTAGCTCTGGTCAGCCAAAGGCAATTGCCCATCTCACATAATGGACGAATGCTATTGTCGTTGGATACGACGACTCAAAAGATTGATTCCAGTTTGTACTCGACCGCCTTATTCATTATAGACCTTCTTATACACCTCTCTCAACTAACTTAAAAGCACTCTCCCTAATAAGTCTTACACTAAAAAACTCACCAAAATCTCCTTCACGCTCTCCCTCGTACATAAAAACTCACACACCTAAATACTTCTATTTCCTAAACTCCCTCACAATACTACCCTTCATAATCTTAAACATTTTTCTTTCACGGCCTATCTTCAACCAAAGCTATACCCTTCTTACAACCCAATAAATTAAATTTCTCTAAATTTTTCAATACTTAAGTAATTTTGGTAAGTTTAAGTAATTTAGGTAAGTAAGTAACTTTCATTATTTGCATTATATGGTGGTATCACGAAATTAACCCGAGCAGGAAACTATGGCCGAAATGATGAGCAGTATTTCTCTTTAATAACAAAGAAAGATAGTGAACCAATGAGCATTGTAAAACTGAAGGAGTTTATTGGCAATCTACAAAACCAGGGCATTAAGACTGAGCTATCTCTTAGTGGTTGGTTGTTTAGGTGAGAGTATTAGTGGTAGTGATGTAATTAGTATTTTAAGTATCAAGATATTTCAGAAATTCATTATTATTATATATTTTATATTTTTATATCATTATTTCACACAATTGATTTTATATTCAGAAGATGAGATAATCGACCAACCTAACCTCTGCACCTATACATACAACAAAACTAACTCAATAAGGTTTTCTATAAATTAATAAAATTTAATAAATTAAAATTATATAATTATCAAATATTTATAGTTAATAAATATGTAAATTCAATATTTTATTATAATTTTGAAAATCTCATAGCACCTTAAAATTATTAATAAAATTAATTTATTTTACAAACTTTTTATAGTATAATTCTTTTTATAATCTTACCATGAAATATATATTTTACTTATGAAATATATTATATATTATCAGCTATATATTATATTTTTAATTTTTGTAACAAATTTAATACAATTATAATAATATAAAACCATCTTGAAAATTAATTAATAGCATTATGTTTATATTATATCTTTGAATTAATTATAATTATTTTAAATTAATATATAAATAATATATTAATATAGAAAATTTTAAGACAATTATTCAATTTATGTGTTTTAAGGTAAAAAATGTTGTTAAATTAAATTTAAGGTTTCGAAGTCGATTAATAAAATCCTATCTCATTAACTCACTCTAAATGCCTCTCAGATTGGTAGAGCAATTGAATAGTTGGTTGACTTTAAGACAGAAGAGTTTTATTAAACGGAGCACCGGCAACTCACCAAAAAGTGTTCATCGTAAGAGAATGAAACAAGTTGCTTTACCCAAACGACCTGACCAGTTTGTTTATCCGCCATCTCAGATCATATTATTAACACGGAGAGCCTCTGCTAACTCATAAAACCATCATACTATGAAATTTTCTTTTCAAATTTCATATAATATAGTAGATTATAGCATAATTTTATATATTATAGTATAATATATATTATATTACGTTGTTGAAGATTGGTGGTCAAATCATTTACATCTCTATTAACGCAGAGTGCAAATTGCCACTAAACCGGGACAGCTACAAATCTTCAACCCCTATGAGTGGGGCTACACCAAACTGCTGAATGCTATCAACCGAAAGAATGACACATTCTACATAGTTTCCTTCAATAAGGTCAATTTCTATTTGAATTGTTTTATTCGTATTATTTAGATGTACATTGTTATCTTCTTTATGTTCTTCTATTAACATATGACAAGATACCATATTTATATTTATCTATAGATTTCCTCCGGATAATTAATTTTGAAATGAATACATTTATTGCAACAGGATCAGGTGATTATTCCAGCAGTGGTCAGCAATTCCAGCCAGCGACCAAGAATGTCATTTCTGTTACCTGCATATAAAAATGGTAGGTCATCTTTAATATTTGCGACTTGTTCATGATCTTCATGATAATCATAATCTTCACATAAAGAAATTATAATTAATTATTGAAATTACGAAACGTTTTGTGTTAAAAATGTAAATTGGACATTAAAAAACTTAATAAAACTTAAATATATAAGTAATTATTTTTTCAAAATATATTTCCAATTTTATTATTTTTTACATGAATTTTGGATATAGAGTATTATATGTATTACAATGATAGTATGTATTCTATGTATAAAATTTGCAGATTGTGTACATTAAAAGTTTATATATAGAAAATATATTTTTTTTATCGATAAAATTTCAATAAAGTGATTAGAATATGACTCACATTAACTTGATATTGTCGGAGTAAATTTAGGAATATTTATTTATTGAGATCTTGGAAATTATCAAAATTAATCATTTTGAAATATTGAAATAAGCGCTTAAATAACATTGTCTACTCATTTCATAAATATTATATTACTAACTTGATAGTTTCTTCGTAGTTCTAGTCTTTTATATTTTATTAAAATACTATAAATATTGTATTATTTAGATATTCATTCATAGGTTAAAAATGATAAACTATGAATAATAAATGTATTCTATTTAAGGCTCAAATAATATACATTTTATAAATATATTTAATATATTTACAAACTTATTTTATAAAATATTATAGTGAATTTAACAAATTAAATATATTAATACAGATGTAAATAAATACATGTAAAATAAATACATACCAAAATTATTATGATTTTCAAATTTATAATATATTCATGATCTCTTATAACAAGATGATTTAAAACCAATTCTAAAGATGACATTATTATAAAATATGAAAATAATCTATTAGCATTTATATTTCTGAATAAATTATCTAAATTATTAAAAAAGAATTTAGTTTAAGTAAGTATAATATATATAAATAGTAGTTATAGTTCATAAGTAATTTGATAAGCAATATGATAAAAGAGTATTATTTATTCTAACAAATGCATCTAAAACAGGTGTAATATATTTCCACATAAAAATATCATAACGTTTCTGTATTATAAAATAGTACATAAAAGAAGATTTAAAATATGATGATAATAATATAATTCTATATTTATTTTAATAACAAAATTTATTTTTGACCAAATGTTTATTATATTATTATTATATTATATTATATTCATACTTTATTATTATTAACACAACATATTAATAATATATATATTAATTAATAATATATATATTAATAATACCTGTATTTATATTTATTTTATTATCATAAATACTTTTTTAAGCCTATTATTTTTAATATCAATAGTCTTCAAACTATACTTATTTTTAGACCAATTAGTTTTACGTTTATTGATCTCTATAAAATCAAATTAAATAGAAAAGCTTCTAAAGTAATTAACGTTCACATAATTAAACATTTACTATAACATTTAACATTTTATTCAATATAATATTCAATAAAGTAATAGAATTTCAGAACAATAATTATTCCAATTATAGCAATATTATAATTCGTTAATCCTCACCACACACCTCACCCCCTCTAAGTTTACCCCGCCTCTATAACCCCACTATACATATTCCAACCCGTTAATCCTTACCACAACAAACAGTTACCAAGAAGGGCGACAATAACAATACAATGATTCCGATGATGCAGATTGATTGTGAAGTAAGCGACACTACTCTTTTGTACTTTGACAACCAACTCGCAGCTCAGTTTAGATCCGATGCAGTTGATAGACAATATTTCGAAGGCAAAGAGTTTGCGACGGCGCGAGATTTCAACAATCGAGTGCGAAACCCTTGACCCCATGTGACCTTTTGAGTTTTTTTTACATCTTAATTCATTATTTACTAGATAAAATATTCGATATTCTTTTTGAATATTTCATTTGTTTTGTCATAATTTTTATTTTGCTTTTATTGCATTGTAGTGATACTTATCTTTTATTTATATTTTCTTGTAAAAACGAATTGTATAAATATGCATATACAATGTTGCTATGTTATCATATTTACATGTCATGTGTAATTCTTAATTTATCCCATTCACAATCTGTTCTTATCTATAGTTATATAATCGTTCAATATATCTCTACCATCTTTACCATCTCTACCATCACTGTAACCCTATATACTAACTGTAACCTGATATACTAACTCAACCCCTCCTTATACAACCTATATCTATCCACCTACTCATACATTTACCATACCATTTTGTATATAACAAATTTGTGATAATTCTCTATTTAATTTATTTTATAAATATAGATTTCTAGTATTTATTTTGACCTTTTACTCTTCTTTTAATAATTGGTTGAATTGTATTTATCTTTACAAATTTTGTACAAAACAATATGTATATAAAATATAAATTTGTATTTATTATATTCACTAATAGAAATAGTGAAAATATACTATTATAAAATACTATTATAACAACACATTTATTGGATTTTTAATAAATTTTTTGTAAACAATATAATATCTTTTTATATCAATTAATTCTATAATAAATAATTATTAACTAAACTATAATTATTGACAATTTATTCATTTTGATATATATTTTTTTAATATTATATTTACATATATTTATTGGATATAATTCATGTAATATACACAATATACGACAATAATTAAATACAGCCTTGATTATATTGTTTTAGATTCAGAAATATTTTAATATTGTTATTTATAGTTGAGAAGTGGAATATATATTATGTCTAAAGAATTCTCAGCCATTTTAAAACATTTAGTCAAGAAAAAAAGTTATATATCATATATAACCATAATATGATATATAATTAAATTTATATCTTTAGTAATAATAATTTAAAGAATATTCTTATGATTTTTAAAAAATCACACAATTCTAAGGAAGTTTTCGGATAATCTTCATTATATTGAAATTTAATATGATTTGGTATTTTATATAATACTTTCATAAACGTATTAGCTTGCCGTATATTCTGATATATCAATATAATGTTTGCAGTGTACTGATTTTGGGAATTATCATTATTAATTTTGGATGTGTACACATTATTTGTATCGATGTATATAATACATATAATTAAGGGTTGTAGTGTTTCTAAATAATTATTTTCTTCTACGAATCGTATCAGTCATAAACCCACTACATAGTAGATATATAGCAAATTATACTGCACATGTGTTACGTATTCGCGGTTATATAACAGGTACTATACAATATTTACTACTATACAAGCAATTTAAGCTATACTATACAAACAGATTACAAGCAATTAAAATAATCTTACCAAATGCACAATACGGTAAGATAAGAACGGATATAATTTATTTTATCTTTCATTTATTATTTGTAAATTTAATATTAAGGCGTCATATATAAAACGTTACGAATGGCTCACGTTCAGTTTGAATTTAATTGACATTATTGATGATCTCATGCGGTAAATATGCAATATAGATTATATAACAATTCACTCGCAATTTTAAATGTTTCTATATGACTCATTAATAAAACAAGAAAACTCTGAAAGCTAAAATTCTATGTTAACAAACTTATTGTATAAACAAGTACGACTCGCTCACACGATGAATTAAACAGCCAAACGATAAATTTAACTGAAACAGTTACCTGAACTATGTTACGGATACAATATAATGCAGTATTTCTCGAGATAGGTTCATATTCTATCTAAGCGTAGAACATTAGAAAAAAATACGGTGAATAAATAATTAGTTTCGAGATTTATTAAAGAAAGCGTGAGTAAATATTATTCATGGATTCTTCGTAAATAGCGAAATAGTTTGTGGCGGTTGGAGTTGATCAACTTAGGTGAACACGTGTTTGTTTTCTGTGTGGTTTGTACGAAAGACAGCAGTCAAACATAAACCTCAACTCCAATCCACCTCCGCGTTATTGTAAATAACGCGGGCGCAAAAAATCCGTAATCTAAATTCTGGTCCAAGAGTAAAAATAGTCCAATCAACGGGTGGCATATGAGAGATCGGTAAAACAGATCCGCCTCTTACAAATCTCGAAGATTAATCAGAGGACTGTCTGTTCGGTAGAAGATGAAAGTTAAAACATTCTCGTTGTTTTGTTTGCCACTGCCGATGAAAGCTCTAAGTTCCGGTTTATAAGAGATCACCAAAGTCATATCACCTGTAAAATTGGAGTGGTTTACAATATATTTCATGTTATTTGAGATACATAATTATATACAAATATTATTTTGATATATATATTATTAACACATATATATTATTTTGTAGTATGTAATAATTATAAATAATATGATATTCTAATTATATATATATAAATATATATATATAAATATATATATATATATATATATATATATATATATATGTTTAATATATAATTGACATCGTATATTAGACACATAATGTACACTGTACATTATGTGTCTAATATACGATGTCAATTATATGTACTGTACATTGTACAGTGTACATTATACACCTTACTGTACGGTGCACAGTATTTACAGTGTACATTTTTTCTAAAATAAAGCTGATACACATTTACCATACCGACAATCTACTACGATACAGAAATTCAGATTCAGACACACTTCAGTGATATAGAGACACCTAGATAAAGTAACGCATGCATACGATTACAGAGCACACCCTAGATGTACAATTCTAGATGTACGTACACGAGATATAAACATACTAATACTGCTCGTCTCACTACACACCTGTACTACAAAATTAGTCGTATAGAATTATATAATTTGTCTGCAATCCACGCAGTGCTAATGTATTCGAATATAAAGGAGCCTGCGATATACGTAATACAGTGAATATTCGTTATACATTGTATAGGATACTTCTATATTATACCATAGAGTTATATAAGCCTGTATACACAAAGCTACACAAAAGTTTTATATATACTTTAATAATGAATTTATTTATTAATATAAATTATATTATAATATTATAGTTTATATTATACATATAAACTATAGTATCCTGTTCATAGTACTAAACAGTATTTGAATACTATAGTATTACATATATTACACTGTAACACTGCATATATATTTAGATGCAAATTATCATGGAAAAGTTTTGCATATTCAAAGTAAGTTTTATTTGTTACTATATATGTGTTGTAACAAATGGTATGCACCCCTGCAGGGCAATGCATGTGTTTGGTATTTATTAACTACAATTAGTGTTTTACTATATAATGTCATTGTTACACGTACAGTTATGTAATGCCATTGAATAACTTACAAGCTATAAAAGCATATAATCTTATATATATATATATATATATATATATATATATATAAATATATATTAGAATTCTCTTAAAAGATTCCTTAGCAGTAGGTTTTATCTGCCTAACTATATTTCTCACGGTATTTCATGGTAACAGGAGTGTAGGATTGGTAGAATTTAATATTCCAAGTCTGACAATACCTGTCTGCGGTCTATATGATATATTCAAACAAACGAACTATCATATTATTATTGTCAATAGGTTATAGGATGGAAATACGTTTGACTTTAATAATTCCATAAAGAAATATCATATTCGGTATCTATTTCATTTATCTGATGGACGATATCTTAATTTAGCTTGATGGGTATTCATTTTATTATTAATAACTTAATATGCCAATTAGGGTTCATTAGTAATTAATTCTCAGTTAGAAACGTTATGGATCTAATCAAGCTAAAACATGTACTATTGATATATTGATACATATATCAAATAACATACATATATCATACTATACATATGATATATGTATGCAAAATAATGTTCTCAACTAACGCGAACTGATTAAGGGTGTGATTATAAGTAAAATTGGTTACATTTTTAACATTACTCGTTAAGTTGAAACTGTATTATATGAAACTAATTCTAACTACACACTTACAACACATCACGATAATCATCATTACTTCTAAAACCTGCATTTCTAGCCCTGAGTAATTAGAAATTAGTATTATGATGTTATGTTGGTCGGTATTCATGCGGGAATACTAAAGTACTCTACTGAAGTTACTATTTTATTGAATTACGTAATAGCTAATTATTCATTCTTTTAGTACCTCACCGTTTTTCTAATTACTTTCGTCATAAATAAATATTATTATTCCTCTTTATTGTTTATAACAATAATAAATTTGAAACACTGGTTACTCAACCAACCGACTAATATATATATATATTAGTATATTATATATATAGACTAGACTAGACTAGAATATACTCGATAACTTACATTATTAATACAATTTCTCATACCTGGAAGTCTGGGTCGTTCACTAAAAGACAGTAAATAAATTAATGTAAACACTTATATTTCCTGGTAAGCGTTGAATTAACCCCGGGAATCGAGTTATCGAGAATCATGAGCAGTACTAAGTAATGGGAAGGTTTTAATGGTTTACCTCTATTCCCAGAATAACAGAAATGTTGTTATTGTGCATTTCAAACGAATACCTTAACATATTATATCATATATAGGAAATATACATACATACATACATACATATATACATATATATATATACATATACATATATATATATATATATATATATATATATATATCAATATATAAATATATATATACACACATATATATATATATATATATATATATATATATATATATATATATATATATATATGCTTAAAATGATTCATTAGGTACAATATATGTTGGTATCAATTCATCCAAATACTGTTTATTTTAAAGTTATTTATTCACATATTCACAACAATTTTAATTTGTTTGAAATTTCATTTCATAACTGTATCATGATTCACGATTAATGAATATTACTTAAACTACAATGTAATTATACGAATTAAGATGTTTAAGATAAACTCTATACATTATATAACTAAATAGCGCATGTTTTCTCAGAATATTTAGCAGAAATGGATTATTCTAATATCATGCAATTAAAAATCTTCCAATTAAACGTTATAATTTGGAAAAGGATTACACATTTGATTACCTATTTTATTCTATCAGATTCTACAGTTTTAGAGATTATGTTACATACGTTACTAATAAAGGCAGGGATGAAGGAGGTGTATTACGATTAATTACGAGTCAGAGTGGAATGTACAGTGTAGTGGGCAGTGGTGGTCAGATGTCGAAGGGAACATTTCCAACAGGTATATACTGGTATGCCTATCGTTATGTTTTATTGGCGAACCCGATAAGGGGAGAAATTCCCGAAGTTATCTATCCTTCCGCTTGCTCTTAGATAAAGTAAACAAATATTTCACGTGGTTCCATGAAGAGGTCACGACCTCACTGATTATACGATACGTCTAACAGGTACGTCATTTTTAAATCGATATCGTAAATCGATTTTGCTGAACAGCAAAACCGGCGGACTATAAATTTTTGATCTAATTCTTTTTTATTGGATTTCACTGTGAGTGTATCGCAGAGAGCAAATTGACGCCCGCAATTCGCAGCCTACAGTGTTTGTTTAACTGTCGCCCGTCAACAAATTAAATTGCCGTCACGGTTCACCGAATTTATTAATAATTCCTCTGCTTATAAGCACTTGTGTACAAGGAAACTAAATTTCTACTCTAAACATCGATTACTCATGCGTGGATCTATCAAATGAATACAGGAACGTAAAAACTACAATATTTTACATTACGCATATTTACATGTATTTACACCTTTATAGTTAGTAGGTATATTGCCTATATCGAACATTAAATTAAATAGTTTGTAGATTTGAAGAATTGAAAATAAAAAATAATTACTATTAAAATTAATTAGTAACTTTATAAATAGTAATTATATGAAATAATGATTTCATTTAAATGATTTATATATTATTTGTTTAATCATAATTATGGTTAAACAAATAATATATAAATTGTCAAATGTATCTCAATAATATGAAATTAAAATATACATATGTTAAAATTAGTATTTCTAATTATAAATATGTTATATGAAATAATGATCTAACATTAATAATTAATTGTGTATACGTGACTATTATTTTAAAACAATATTAAAATCAACACATTACGATATCTATTCAATAATGGAGTATGTAGTATACGTATTAATATTACATAGATATCAACTATATCATCTAATGCAATATATTTGTTATTTAGTTGTAATATAATTCTTAATAATAATATAATACGTTCTAAAATGTAGAGTAAGATTAATGGACAATTCTGATTGCATTACTAGCATTCTTTTTTATAACGTGCTTAAACTGTTACTTAAACTGTTATATAAGCTACTCTATAAATATATTGATATGTATTAATCAAACT
This sequence comes from Osedax frankpressi, assembly GCA_964035775.1. Lineage (NCBI taxonomy): Eukaryota > Metazoa > Annelida > Polychaeta > Sabellida > Siboglinidae > Osedax > Osedax frankpressi. The sequence goes on along the minus strand of OZ038315.1, from coordinate 12,955,624 downwards.
TCACCTGCATTCTATTGAACCATTTATCACAATATATGAAAGTGTAAAGTCGCCTACACTAGTATAACCAGACAATATATATATATATATATATATATATATATATATATATATAATTGTAAATATATTTATATATAGCTTGTAAAACTCTAATTGGATCATTTAATTAAGAATATAGTCTATTATTCAAAATAGTAGATTTATATATTAATTATTCATGATGTTGAGTATTCTTGTATGTAATATATCGAGTTTTGGGCTACAATTAACCATATATACGAACAATTACAAATGCAACTGTACTATTATACTACAAATTAGATTTTATATAAATTAATAATTTCCGAAAATAATAAATTAGACTAAATATTTATATTATAATATAAATATATATTATAATATATTATAAAATATATACTCTCCAGTCTATTTAAAGAATATATTTGGTAACCTCTAGCGCCGGACATCTTGAATTCCATGTCGGTGGTGGAACCTTCTTTGGGACTCTCTGGTAAATCGAATGATACATTGGTCAACGGGAAACGTAACGAGATCTTCTTGTCATTAACAGCGCATGTTCCCATGACTGGAAGAGCCTGCGCTGACATTGGCATCGTCAAGTACATTGTAGAGATACCTGGGAGATTAGTTGCAATATAATACTCGCAATAATCATTTATGGCATAATATAATCGTATCAATATTTAAATTTTACATGGAAACATCAGATTTGAATATTACTTATCAACTAATTGCTTAGATTTATAAATTCCTGATACTTAATACTGATGCATTCTTACAATCATATTCTACCATCATTGAATATCATAAACATATACAATAGTCAGTAAATACTATTAGCATTTAAAAAGCATATTATGAGATGAACAGTAAAAGATGAAGTGGATGATACTACTGCTTGACTGTAATGCAATATGTTGCGCAATCTCAGAGTAATCTTAATTGTTACGAGATGTTGTTCTATTATTAGATCTTGGTTCAATGTTTTATCAATCCCGAGAATTCCAGTGAAAACCTTGATAGCTATTATTTACGAGTGTTTCCCAAAACTATTCCTGGTCTAAAAATAGATTAATCAAGATATTGAATCTACTTCTGTGATAATGGGAAATATGTGTTACAATATGAGATACAAATAATGATAGATAAAAAAATGTGAATCAGTTTTGGGTATAATAAATGGATTATAAAATATAAAGTATATTAATCCTATAAGAAGATAAATTAACTACAATAAAAACACAGAAGTTATAGACATATGTCATTTATAAAATTATAAGGGGAGAGGGAGAGCGAGGGCGAGAGGGTGAGGGAGATGGAGATGGAGATGGAGATGGATAGGGAGTGGGAGAGGGAGATGAAGGGGAGATGGAGAGGGACAGGGAGAGGAAGGGGAAGAGGGAGAGGGAGAGGGAGAGGGAGAGGGAGAGGGAGAGGGAGAGGGAGAGGGAGAGGGAGAGGGAGAGGGAGAGGGAGAGGGAGAGGGAGAGGGAGAGGGAGAGGGAGAGGGAGAATGAGAGGGAGAGGGAGAGGGAGAGGGAGAGGGAGAGGGAGAGGGAGAGGGAGAGGGAGAGGGAGAGGGAGAGGGAGAGGGAGAGGGAGAGGGAGAGAGAGAGGGAGAGGGAGAGGGAGAGGGAGAGGGAGAGGGAGAGGGAGAGGGAGAGGGAGAGGGAGAGGGAGAGGGAGAGGGAGAGGGAGAGGGAGAGGGAGAGGGAGAGGGAGAGGGAGAGGGAGAGGGAGAGGGAGAGGGAGAGGGAGAGGGAGAGGGAGAGGGAGAGGGAGAGGGAGAGGGAGAGGGAGAGGGAGAGGGAGAGGGAGAGGGAGACACATAATATATAGTTATAGATTTACTAATCCCAAGAGGAAATGATAGCACAAGTAATATATTTTATAACCAAATTATTGGCAATACAAATATAAAACTTATACTTTTGAGTCAATTGATATACTTGTATTTAATCCAGTCATCTTAATATAAGTCACTTATTAAATATATGTTAAATGTGGTGTTTTAACTTCATAATAATAGTATTAAAGCGAAAATTAATCATAATATTATTCAGTATATTATAAGAGTTGATTAACTATTTGTAAATATTATTATAACATAGTTTTCTTCATTTGAAACGGAGACTATTAATAATTGTATTAATAATATTAATTATATTTAAGAAATTAATATTATCATAATTAATCTAACCTTCAAAACTTGACATGATTCAATTTAGTTAAACTGATTGACTGTGTGGTGTTGTTATTGTTTAAATAATGCACAGTTTAGACATATCAATATAATGGTTAGCAGATTATTAGGTAATGGAAAGTTAATTCCGATTTATGCTATGTACCGAGACAAGAGTAAAGACTCTGTCTTATAGCGAATATGTTAGTGGGTTAGCGGGTTAGTATTCCCTGTGATATACCTAGTATGCGGAGCTTTCCGAGAAAGTGATAGTAGGCAACTTCGAGGTATTCTAGGGCGATGTAACGAACGCACGCATACGGCGTACGATACATACGAGTTAAACACGCCTAATAGGCGTGGCAAGAAATTGTTATAATTTATGTATATTACCTATATTTATATATATCCGAAAATCTGTAGGCTATCTGTATATTGTTTACGTTTATAAACATGGTACAGAACATTTAATACTCTTTTTGTATATACTTAAATATGGTTATAATTTAAATATAATTAATATATGCATAATATATATTGTATATAAAATATACGTGTATCATAATGTATATAGATATACAACTAATACGAGTAACATTATTTACATTTTGATTAAAAAACTTACAAATATATAATTAAACTTCACATTATATTATTTATAATAATAACACTATTCAGTATTAGCAATTAAGAATATTATAATGTGAAATTTGTTCATTTATTGAATTTAGTTATATTACAATGACTGTGGTTATTTTTTCAAATTCATTATAACGTATTAAAATAAAAAATAAACCAATACATTAATTTATAAATTAATTACAGTTGTAAATGAATTATTTTAATAATTTGTAAAGTATAATAAAAATTTAGATATATCATATATTATCAAATATTATCGATAAATAAAATTCTAATTTCACATGTTCTAGTTATTATCCAAATAATTATTAACTATTAAATTAATACTTTATAAATATTATTGTTCATTATTGTTAAATGATTATAATATTTATTATATATATATAACTGTAAATTTAAGAAACAATCAATAACTATATATTAAATAATGAAAAAGTATTAATATTGAATACTAAAATATAAATGTATAATGACTAGATATAAGTTTAAATTAATTTTAATTATTTTAAACTGTTAACTATAAAAATTTTGTTATTATTATTATAGTTATTAATTAATATGCTATACGTAAATATACTATTATGTTAAATAAATGTTTATTATTTTGCTTTTCTTTTACAAAAAATTGCGCATATTTTTCAATAAGTTAAACCTCAACAAATTATATAAGTATAAAATATTATATAAAAATATAATTAAATCACATGTGATTTATATAATTATTTATAAAACTATTTAATTATAATATAATTTGAATATGCGTTTTAGTTTTGTTTACAAATAACATCGAACAGATCATATAACAATGGCAATAAGATGGCAATAACTGACCAAATAAATAGGGACTAAATTGTTCTAGAAAATATACATATGTATATAATAATATGTATAATGTTTTTTTTAAAATATATACAATTATTGAACAACATTTATAATTATAATAATTATATAATCTTTTAATCTTTTAGTGATAAATAAATAATGAATTTAAATATAGATATATACATTGTAATTTAAATATACAAACAATATTAGATGTTAGTAAAATGAATTAAAACTATAATTTAAATTTTTAAAATAAAAATAACTTATATAAAGCCAGAAGAATTTCTAAAGTGTTTGAACAAATACTATTAATAACATTAACAATAACATTCGTATTTATAGATCTAGATATATTCATTTTTATAAATCACATACAATTTAAATGACATATTTAATGATATTTTTATGACATATATTAAATAATTAATTTTATATTATATCACTTTCATATATACGATCATAATTGTCATATCATAGATGTATTGACAATATTTTACTATATTTAAATGTTAATACAATAATGCATAATATAAATTATACATAATTAATACACAATTTAGAATTACCATTTCATACAATTTAATAAATTGTAAAAAATACATTAATTATAAACTAAACACTGAAAATGTGTAATATTATTATAATATTATTTTTTTCTAATTAAATAATATATTAAATTATAAAGGAATAAAATAACAATACAATTATGAAACATTATATCAATTTAACATTTATATTTTTAGGATTAAAAGGATATTAAAATTATCAATAATTAAATAACAATTATAATTTAATATCAATGATAATATTTAAAGTTAAAATAATAAGCTAAGTTACAAATTAAACTATTATATGTATAATATTCAATTGATTACTACAATATTGATCATGAAAATTTTTAATTCGCAAATATATATTTGGCAATTTGATGTATAATTTTTTAAATGACTTAATTACGTATGTCAATAATGATTCATATAACAAGAAACATGTACATATACATATTACAAATACCAATATATATATATATAAATATATATATATATATATATATATATATATATATACATGTGTATGTGTGTGTGTGTGCGTGCGTGTGTGTGTGTGTGTGTATGTATGTATATATAATATTAATATAATATCAAAAATTCAATATGTTAAATAATAAGCTAAGTGTATGAAAATAATATTAACCGTATACGAAGTATGAACAAATAAACGTCTGGTTTTAATTTTGAAGTGGAAATAATTAATTTAATAATCCGATTAAAAAATAAATATTCGTTTTAGAAATTTTAATTGTTTATATTTTATATTTATTTAATTATAAAATTTTATTGACCTCTTAATAATCTTATTAGCAAATTAAAATAATATTTTCGCGGTTATTTTTTATTACAATTAGCGTCTAATAATTACACTATTTCAGACTTATTATACCAGATCTTAAATGGGTAATAGATTCTAGTTTATAAATAATCTATAAATATATAGTATACTATATATATTAATATATTATATATATAATTCTATAGAATTGATTTCAAATATAAATATGAATATAAAAAATTCTGAACAATTTGCATATTTGATAATTGTTATAATAATATATCATTTGTAAATATAAATTTAATTTGGTTATCGTTCAAATTGTATAGTATTAAAGAATTTTATATCTAACTAAATAATATTTATGACTGAATTTATTAAGACAAATTAGATTAATAAAGATCATATTCTTCAATATTCTTTAGCATATTTTTTAAGTTTCTATTAATTTTGAACAATTTGTAAATTATATTATAATTTATTTATATTTTAATGTGATAATGTGTTAATGTTAATGTGATAATGTGTTAATGTTAATGTGCTAATGTGTTAATGTTAATGTGCTAACGTGTAAAGGAATATTTAGTTCTCTACTTATCTTGCAATTTTCAATAATCCTTTAAATTCTATATATTATTTTATATTTTAATTAAAATATTATTGTAACATAAATATATCCACTATTACTTGAAAGGGATCCACATATGTAGTTTTGTTAGATCTATTGTATATCCTATTTGATTATATAGGGTATAAATCTATTATGTATTTTGAATTGTATATATATTTGAATTGTAAATATCCTTTTCTGAATCATACAAAACAAAATACCATACAATATCAATATATACAATCTCAATAGCAATATATTCTACACTAATACCTCATGAAGAGATCTAGCTACCAATGATATAAATAATAACAGTTTTAAAATTGCCCATATTTCTATATATGTTGCATATATGTATTGTTTTTGTTGAACTTCAGTTTCATTTTGATAATAAAATGCATTATTGAATGTATGATATTTAAGTTATAATGAATGTATATTACTAAATTAACGGCATCACTATTTTCTAAACGTATATCAATTATTATTATTCTCTGTAATTAAAATGTGTGTAGTTATTTGAGGTAATTCGATATTATTTTCCATAGTAATAATGCGTCCAGTATATTTCCAGATATATTCGTTTAATAATAAAGTAATATCATCGTATATAATAATTATCATCGTTGATGATAATATTTTTATAGTATATTTATAGACACATATATATTTATAACATAAAGTGATATTCTAAACTTTGATTTTGTTAACATGTTTGCGTATTAAAATCACCGAGAATGATTCCATCAATGCTATACTATTTACTATAGTTTATTGCAAATATAGCGAAGTAATAGTTCTGTAAAATCCATTGATGTGCTTACGAAATGAAAAATAATTTAAAAGGCAACACATTAAATTACCATAAATTCTTGATGCTCAATATACAATTTATGAAATAACATTTTATATGGCAACTTTTTAGTGCAAATCAATATAGCAGCACTATAATATATGATACGCGAATAATGATATACGATATGGTTGTACATTACGAAAATACCCTTTATGAATTAATGTAGGACATATAATAATACGGACAAAGAAACATAAATAATTACAATGCAAATAGATTAGTAGCTAGTTAAACAGTTATAATTAAACAATTATAATAATTCTAGTTTTGAAAATGTTAAGAAAAAATCTCAACTTGTAGAAAAATGAACAATACGAACTTATTAAGTTCCATGTTAGAAGGTAGAGGATAAAATACTTTTTTTCATAAAGTATTTTTTATATATAGTATTCTAATTATAAACATAAAATATTTTCTAATATCTAATTGGTTAATTAAAATAAGTTCTATACATTGTACATACATATTTATATATATAAATATATGAAAAAGTATAAATGAATATATATATATATATATATATATATGCATATATATAAGTGAATAAATATCTTATATTTTAAAAATATAAAACATTGATTTGGTAATTAGAGTAATTAGTCATGACATGTATTTAATTTTTGAATCTAACTAATATAGAAGTGATTTACAATAAATAAAAGAATACATTATTATAATCATAAAGTTATAATAAATATATACTTATTGTAGAAAGTAGACTATTGACACACTCGAATGTGAGGATTCTCACAATACTTCTTAAGATGTTGTACTCTAAAATATCACTTTGGTACTCCTAAATATCAAGATTATTTCTTATTCAATAATTACGAACTCAATTTAATAGTTTAAATATCTTATTTAAATAGGTTTCGACACATTATAAAATTAAATTATTAGATTTAAATATGTACTGGTATCAATAGTTAAATAATTTTTGAATATTAATTTCTTATATAATATATTTTTTTTAGCTGAAGTCCAAAATGAAAATATAATATTTCGAATGTTAATTATCCATATTTATTTTAATACCTTCATAGTACCGTGTCCAAGTGACTTCATTACCCCTTGTTAATACGCCTGCTCCATCTCATATCTCAACCCTCCAATGCCTCATGATATAAACATTCAAATGAACATTTCAGCATCACCATAATTGTTATTATTTAAAGAAATATATGGAAAATAGATGAGAAAAATAGAAAAGATGTGTAAATAATATATTATAAGCAGATCATTTTCCAAACGTGTTTCTTTCCATAGGAAAACATTAACAAATTGATTAAGTTTATTATGATTTTCTTCGCATAATATATAACGGATAGGATTACTTTACACGTTTACATTTAAACTAATTTCTCAGCGATTCTTCTGGAACTGCTCTTTATTTCATAATATATTACCATCCTATTAGCAATTCAAATATTCGCATGAATGGTTTATTTTCATAGTATGTATATATTAATTCTCAAAAAAACATCACAAAAAAGGATTCTCCGTCTAACTTTCAACTTTCCGACAAATCGTTAATTAAACATTTTTGTCGATTAGTAATATTTTTACAAATAAGTGTATTGCTCCGTATTATGTATCATTAGTCAGCTCCTCGTAAGTTTTACTGGATCACTAATTATATGAATTGGTACAACTATATCTGTAAATATATTTTATAATTAATCAAATAGTTGTAAAAAATTCATATTTAAAATACAATTTTTTAAAATAGTAATAATTCGCATAGAATTCTATTATATAACTTTTCTGGTTAGCCAACTACGTCCTCTGTAAACATATAACACTTTCCAATGATTCATATTATATATTAATAGTTGTAACAAATTGATCACATATTGATACATTCTTATATAATAATTATCAATGAATTCATTAGGTATACTTATTATTGCATACAACGGTGTAATGTTTTTACTATCAATTGCACCGACACATTATATATGAATGAAATGAGAAATATACGGGTGTTATTTTTTTTAGCTAGGAATATCAGATAATATAAATACTTATCTGTTATTATCTGCCATTAATGATTGATAAAACTGTGAGTGATCATTTTAAATATCTTATATTAATAAACATATAAATTTATATATTTGTAATTTAATACAATGGCAATCAAAATTATATTTTAATAACAAACAATAATTATTTTTGAAATTAAATTGAACCTCAATCAATAGTTACAGATACATTTTTTTATATACACACAATATATATCTATAATATATTGTTAACATTATTAGACTTCTAATAAATAACTAAAGGGGCGTTCATACATATACGATTTTACGATAACATTGAGTATAACTCTGATATTTTAATGCAAATCTGAAATAAGTCAAAAATTTATTTTTATCAAAAAAATGCATAATAGGAGTTCTCACCTATATGATTTTCAAATTCGCGATTTTTATATTTTAAATTCAAATTTATATTTTAACTATTTTAACTTTACACTTCTTAATCAAAGGATATAAATAATAATAAATAGAATATTAATTATTAACCAAAATGAAATCAACAATTTCATTTAATTTGTTATTTCACTTTTTATTAATTTTACTTTAAATATATAACTTATAACATTTATAAATATGAAAATAAAGGAAGAACTTTGATCTCGTCTTTGATTGACCATACGACATACACAAAAGGGCATGGTAGTATAAGCATGCCCTTCATCATGCAAATAAGAAATGTTCTATTTTTCAATAATTAAACCATTCATGCGTTTTTAATCAAAATAGAACATGTTCTTTTTCGAGGGTTATGATTCATAATCGGGTGATTACGTGAAAACATTGAATATATATTTAATATGTATTATAAAAACTATATAATAGTACTTATACTTTATACAATTGATTATAGTATAACTATTATATTGCGTAGTTCTTATATCGTATATCAACAAGTCGACGATCGGTTGAGGTAAAATAACACCGTTAGATAAACAATTATAACTGGTTTCGATGTAATATAATAATAAGTGTTGTTTTAAGGTGTGGTTATATTTATATTGATGTCACTGATAAGTGGAAAATAATATTATATTTAGGAGGTATAAATATATCTTAAAACACAGTTGCCAAAGCAGAAGCTTTGTGCTTTCAAAAAAAATCTTACAAGAAGTAGGGGTATTACTATTGATATACATAACAAAAAAAAACGGTTATGTATAAATGAGATATAATTATGCTGTCAGATTAGGTTAAGCAATGATAATTAACGATTATTAATTATTTATTAATTTAAATAATATTACTATACCCATGGTTATAATAATATATGTTTATATTATTAAAATATATATTAACAGCTTTTATTAAGGTAGCATATATTATGTTATTTATTCATAAGAGTTAAAACCAATAGAAGCGAATGCAAGGAGTTATCTTGTTTAGTATTCAATATATATAGTCATTTAATATTAATAGGAAAATTGGTGTATAGAAATATGTTCAATCAAATTTAACTTAAGTTTACTAATGATTAATGAAGCATTTCTATTTTTATTTTGTTTAACTTTTTAAAACAATTTTTCTAAAATTATAGATAAATATTAAACATGCATTTTGACATTATGAATACATGAATTGATAGGATATTTAAATTTATGGGCAACGATCTGTAATTTTATGGTTGTAATCAGAGAAATGATTCAGTTTTTATCTAGTGAAACAAAGGCGAAGCTGTATGACGAATGGTAAGTTTGAGTGTGTGGTTCATTTATAAAGAATTGAATAAGTTATGAATTATTAGATCATGTTATATGCAGATATAATTTAATGTAATGAGAAATTTGAAGGAATATTACTATGACTACTATTACAATTATTATAATTGGTAATAAAAGCATAACTCTAAGGAATTATTGGGAGAATGCCGGACTTTTTAATCGCACTTATGCTGAATAGGAACATAATCATTGTATGTATATTTGTTATCAGTGATATGTTCATCATCACAGCATGTTGGATGTACTAACGATTAATATATCCGATACATAGGGTATACCCGATATACAGGGTCTACCCGATATACAGGGTCTACCCGATACATAGGGTCTACCCCATACATAGGGTCTACCCGATACAGGGTCTACCCCATACATAGGGTCTACACGATACACAGGGTTTAGTTGTCAAAATAAAGAATTTGAATTATAGAAGAAATAAACAGCAAATGATATTTCTTTAATAATCAGTATTTATATCAAAATAGTAGTAATAGTTATTATTGAGTTTATAGCATGTTGGTATATTAAATGATAAATGACATTTTAAAATCACTTGAAATATTAACTAAAGTTAGGTAATTTATGGAGTTATGTATACGAATTGCTGAAAGTGGGACAATACAAATGAAAACCACTGGTTACACCTGGTGAGATAAAGTAAGAGTAGAACAATAATAAAGTAGACCATAGAGTACAACTGACGAGATAAAGTAATGTGCTCAAATAATTAGCAATATATGTAAGGTATTATTAATACAGGTAATGTATTATTAAAATAGGTAAGGTATTATTAATTTAGGTAAGGTATTATTAAAATAGGTAAGGTATTATTAATATAGGTAATGTATTATTAAAATAGGTAATGTATTATTAATATAGGTAATGTATTATTAAAATAGGTAAGGTATTATTAATATAGGTAAGTTATTATTAATATAATTAAGGTATTATTAATACAGATAAGGAATCATTAAAATAGGTAAGGTATTATTAATATAGGTAATGTATTATTAAAATAGTTAAGGTATTATTAGTATAGGTAATGTATTATTAAAATAGGTAAGGTATTATTAATATAGGTAAGGTATTATTAATATAATTAAGGTATTATTAATACAGATAAGGAATTATTAAAATAGGTAAGGTATTATTAAAATAGGTAAGGTATTATTAATACAGGTAAGGTATTATTAAAATAGGTAAGGTATTATTAATATAGGTAAGGTATTATTAATATAATTAAGATATTATTAGAATAATTAAGGTATTATTAATACTACTAACTGGAAAGAATTATTATTAATATATTGATAAGTAGTTAATTTAGTTTGAAGATGATATCGAATTAGGTGTATCCCTTCAAATTCTAGGATTAAAAAAGAAAGATATTTTTTATTTATAAATTCCTATACGCATTAATCTCATAGATTTCTAGTAATCCAATTCTATGAACAAGAACATATTTATAAAAGTGACGGTTGGTAATATTTTTATTTTAAAGAGAAAAATAAAAACAAATGTTATTTTTGTAATTCTTCAATATGATAACTAATTGTAAAGTAACTTATGTACTTTGCTGTGTACTCTATAAACAGCATAACAATGTGTAACGTATTCAGGTATTATAAGTAAGGTTTTCATAATAAATATATTATATGCAATGATATCTAATAGAAAATATCACATGTATATTTTACATGTTGTTATTGAAAATGAAAATTGTACTTATTAAGATATCTACTTGTACCTAAGAATATATATTATTACTATTCCACCAATCTTTTCTATTACTATAATTAAATAAGTATTACAATTAAAAATGTCAATAACATTATATAATAAATAAATTAATTACTTATCACAATACAGATTATTTAAAAAGTGTATAACTTTATGCACCTATAAGACATTATACTAATAATAATTGAAATATAATTGATGGCGATAGTTTTATTGTATAAATATAAATAAAAATATTAACATTTATAGAAACAGATTAATAAATTTAATTATAATGACATTAGTTTGATAGGTAAATAAATGAATACATTAATTACATAATACACGGTATTAATATTACTTTATCGTGTAATAAACATGATAATAATTATGATAAGGCAAATAAAGTTATAATTTCCCAACAAAGATTTTAGACAATGATTATTTATAAAACTAATGACCACTGCGGTCATTAGTATGTAGAAATCCCAAAATTAATTGTTAGTAATATCTTAGGGAATCGTGAACACTTTCTATACATTACGTCGTACAAATGCAGCGTCTTCGGAATGTTCTTTGATGGTATGGTACGGATCAATACAATTAGGCGACGTCTAATTGGGAAACAGCTAATTATATAACCGACAATTAGTTGATACGCAAATTATACCGACTTTATAATTATACAATAAGTCTATTTATCTTATTATTTAATTAGGAGTTAAATCTCAATGTAAATACTGAATATTGGTTGTATTTATAGTAGTAGTAATATCAGTAGTATTAGCTTAGCTACACAATCGTACTAGATGTTATATTACTATAGTTCTAGATTATTAATTTTAATATAAATATAGCAATTAAATTGTGTATAAATCTAGTTTTCAAGCAGGAGACGAATTTGAATAGTAAAAGTTGTATATAATTCAAGAACATAGGTGTAGATATATGGTAGGATTATTAACGTGCAATATTTTGTAAATAATTCAATAAGTAAGTTACTTTCGCTCTAAATAATATATTATTTTTACCGATACAAGGAAAGTATTCAATTTCAGGTACTAAGTTTTACAAGAATTATCGAATATATAATTGATGTTAACATTTGATTAATTAGTAAATGTAATCAAAATAATATAAATATTATTAAGATTATGATTATAATGGAGTAATTTAAAATAATTGTTATGTCGATTATTTATTATTAAATAATATGCATGCGACAACAAGATAATAACATACGAAGGAAAATAATAATGTATATTATATAAGTTGATGTAATCAGTGAACATTTTGGAATACGAGGAGTAGGTAATACAATCAAAACTGTGACGATCTCATATCGTATTATTCACTCATCCTTCTCGCGTGCTGAATAGCTTAACACAACGTTTATGTGTCTGGGGAATCCGCTTTAATTCTGCAGTCACGGCTAGCATCTGATCAAGACGAGACTGACCGGACATAGGCTGATTTCCGGCCTCCATTGTGTACATATTTCCGGTGTAGAATAACTTAGCCCGAAAAGAAGCACGTGCTTCTTTCGGTCGTCTGTATCTTCCAGTAGGTGGCGTCGTTGTTTCGCGAGGCCATTGTACCGAGCACGTGATCACACGTGACTTTTATAGGAAATCCCAATTATGCAGCAATTAATGGCTGGTCACGTGATCATACACATGGTCAACTAATAATCCAGGTTTCCGATTTCGGTGTACAATAACGAATATTATCTAATAATTATTATGTCATAATACGAATGAATTAATAATATTCTATATTATATTACTCATACTCATACAATTACCAATTCCCATACTTCTATCCCTCTTCTACTCTTACCCTTACTCCTAATCCCACTCCTTACCCCTACACCTACTATTTCCCTAACGCTTAACCTTAACCCTACCCCTACCCCGACCTCTACTCATACCCCTTTCCCCTACCCCTACCCTACCTCTACCCTAATGCTACTGCTACTGCTACTGCTACTGCTACTGCTACTGCTACTGCTACTGCTACTGCTACTGCTACTGCTACTGCTACTGCTACTGCTACTGCTACTGCTACTGCTACTGCTACTGCTACTGCTACTGCTACTGCTACTGCTACTGCTACTGCTACTGCTACTGCTACTGCTACTGCTACTGCTACTGCTACTGCTACTGCTACTGCTACTGCTACTGCTACTGCTACTGCTACTGCTACTGCTACTGCTACTGCTACTGCTACTGCTACTGCTACTGCTACTGCTACTGCTACTGCTACTGCTACTGCTACTGCTACTGCTACTGCTACTGCTACTGCTACTGCTACTGCTACTGCTACTGCTACTGCTACTGCTACTGCTACTGCTACTGCTACTGCTACTGCTACTGCTACTGCTACTGCTACTGCTACTGCTACTGCTACTGCTACTGCTACTGCTACTGCTACTGCTACTGCTACTGCTACTGCTACTGCTACTGCTACTGCTACTGCTACTGCTACTGCTACTGCTACTGCTACTGCTACTACTACTACTACTACTACTCCTACTGCTACTGCTACTGCTACTGCTACTGCTACTGCTACTGCTACTGCTACTGCTACTGCTACTGCTACTGCTACTGCTACTGCTACTGCTACTGCTACTGCTACTGCTACTGCTACTGCTACTGCTACTGCTACTGCTACTGCTACTGCTACTGCTACTGCTACTGCTACTGCTACTGCTACTGCTACTGCTACTGCTACTGCTACTGCTACTGCTACTACTACTGCTACTACTACTACTACTACTACTACTACTACTACTACTACTACTACTACTACTACTACTACTACTACTACTACTACTACTACTACTACTACTACTACTACTACTACTACTACTACTACTACTACTACTACTACTACTATTACTACTACTACTACTACTACTACTACTACTACTACTACTACTAGTACTACTACTACTACTACTACTACTACTCTTACTACTACTACTACTACTACTAATAATAATACTAGTTGCTAATAAAATAAATTTCAATGCATATTGAATGGTTAGGGAATTGAATTTAATTAATCCTAAATCTCCCATGAAAGACTTCAATCTGAATCTCGAATTCAAACATTAGCATTGTAACCATGACTGGTATAGTGTATTTACTATTCAATGGTGTTGTAGCGTTGTACTATTACGATACTACCAATTTACCAGTAGTCATCATTGACCATAAGAGAACTTATCGACCAACAACGGTCAGTGCATACTACGATATCGCATAATGAGTCCAACTAACGAATATATAGCGAATATATTCGGTGTATAATC
>OZ038315.1:12910665-12940164 GCA_964035775.1 Osedax frankpressi | reverse complement strand
TCTCTCCCTCTCCCTCCCTCCCTCTCCCTCTCCCTCTCCCTCTCCCTCTCCCTCTCCCTCTCCTCTCCCTCTCCCTCTCCCTCTCCCTCTCCCTCTCCCTCCTCCCTCTCCCTCTCCCTCTCCCTCTCCCTCTCCCTCTCCCTCTCCCTCTCCCTCTCCCTCTCCCTCTCCCTCTCCCTCTCCCTCTCCTCTCCCTCTCCCTCCCCTCTCCCTCTCCCTCTCCCTCTCCCTCTCCCTCTCCCTCTCCCTCTCCCTCTCCCTCTCCCTCTCCCTCTCCCTCTCCCTCTCCCTCTCACTCTCACTCTCACTCTCACTCTCACTCTCACTCTCACTCTCCCTCTCCCTCTCCCTCTCCCTCTCCCTCTCCCTCTCCCTCTCCCTCTCCCTCTCCCTCTCCCTCTCCCTCTCCCTCTCCCTCTCCCTCTCCCTCTCCCTCTCCCTCTCCCTCCCCCTCTCCTTATATACCTCACTCTACATCATCATCTCCTCTCCCTCTCCCTCTCCCTCTCCCTCTCCCTCTCCCTCTCCCTCCCCCTCTCCTTATATACCTCACTCTACATCATCATCTCCTCTCCCTCTCCCTCTCCCTCTCCCTCTCCCTCTCCCTCTCCCTCTCCCTCTCCCTCTCCCTCTCCCTCTCCCTCTCCCTCTCCCTCTCCCTCTCCCTCTCCCTCTCCCTCTGCCTCTCCCTCTCCCTCTCCCTCTCCCTCTCCCTCTCCCTCCTCCTCCTCATATCCACCAGCCTCCCCTTCTCCCTATTTATCTCCCTCTCTCTTTCCGTCTATTACTCCATCTTATCTGGGTGGTCCTTATGTTAAATGACAATTATCCAAAGGTATTGGGATTTATATATTTATTTGTTTATTATACAATAAAGTAATTTATGGCCGAGCAGAAAACATGTATCATGTAATATTGCCGTTAAAATAGGTGTACGTTGAATACTTTGCAGGTATTTATTACTTGTGCGTATTATATGTGTCCCTATATTATCCGACTCGTAGGAAACGCGTATAAAATTCCATTTTTTTTATCGATTAATGGTCTCATCCATGTGTTAAGCTGTTGGTAAGTGCTATACAATATGCACTATAGAGATATTTAACTTAATAACATGTAATTTAACATGTAGGTTATATACAAATTTTAAATATCTACATAACTACAATTACAAATGTATGTGTTATAAATATTATACATATACATTTAATATCTTAAATTATTAAAAAATATAAAAATCCTATTTCGATTTATTAATATCGCATATTTACATGAATATGTTATTTTAAGATTACCAACTAATAGCAGATTTATGAGATCATAAATATAAGTGAATAATATCAAAATACTGCGAAGTAATCTTGAATAATCTAAATATAATTCAATTTAATAAAAATCTGTAAAGAAATTGCCAGTTACATTTAATTAAATATTTATATTACATGATTTCAATTATACAATATTTTTATAATTTATATTATTATTATAATAATTACTCATTATGTGGTATTTTACACATTTTATAAATATTTAACATGAAACTAGATATTATTATTTATCAGATATGTTTTATAAATAAACAGAGAACTTCTTTAGATATATTTTATATTGTACGAGAAAAACATGATTTTTCATTTGTTCTGTAAATTCTATGAAAATAAAACCTTTGCAGTTTAATCGAAATAAAAAAGGATGAGTTAAGAAATCTCGAGTTCACGTGATTGTGTGCAATAGATACCAGACGATATGACGTCATCGCGTAATTTTAGTCATGCGTGAAGCCTCGCATCAATTATCCACCGGCGTGATTTACATTCTCCGAGCGGTTACGTCATCGCCTCGCCGTATTGCGTAAGATCCTCGAGTCGCGGGCGGTATGGGTAGCTAGGGGCGCTTACGGTTTCCATGGTAAACATCAAACCCGATGTCGGTATTGCATCACAACGGTGTAAGCCGCAACTAGTCCATAGATCACCGACGGGGCCATATCACAGCTAGTAACAGTGGAGCCTCTCGCAGTTTATTGCGATGCTTTTATTTCACAAACGAGGCAGGACGGCTATTCCAGTCAAATATGGTCAATGAACAATGAGACGGCGGTAATGGTCGGTAGGAGGTATGCAACGATTAATGGTGGTATGTATATATTATCATATATACTATATATATTATTATATAAACTTTATTTATATTAAGTATATGTATATATATATTTATAGAGAGTAAAGTACAAATGGTAGTTATCTCATGATACTGAAATACTTTCATTTGATATGAATGCAGTTAAATAATTACTCAGTTAAACTCCTTTTTAAATATAATCTTCACATTTAGGCATTGGAATATATTTGAATTTACTATACACCATATCAATATTTCTACATATATTGGTATATATTATATAATAACTGTCCAGTAAATTTAGTTTTTGTATTACCTGAATTATTCTAATTTTTATTATAAATAAAATGATTCCATTAACTTTTATATCACATCAGGTAAATAAATCATTTACATTTTCTAATATGTCACCTATATTATTTATGAATATAATGCCATTGGTCAAGTATACATCTAATTAGCTCTCATATGTATCCCGTCACTATACAAGATCAATAATAAAACATATTTTACTAATCCACAATCAATTTCTACCAGCGTTATAGAATATAAATCTAATCTACCAGGTGGTTTATACCTTCATGATATCTAAATATTTTAATCCTTTATTCTATTCCTGCTCAAAAGTCAACCATTAACAAATATATGATTATATTTAAATGCAATACAAATTTAATTCGAATCAACAACTATCAACTGGATCCGAAACTCCTACGTTTCTCGTTCCCTATAAAACGGCATAACACCCTCCGGCACTGTATCTCTATGTAGTCGTGTTGTACCGTTAGGCCACTGTATACATCCGTTATTGTTTAAATTACCATCGCAATAGTCTGCGTATTGATCAAAGAAAATAGGCGTGTCGAGCGGCGTGGGGCGTGGCTAGATTCGCGCATTACGCGTCGTTGCACACGCCTGCGTAGCATAACACCTTTACCTATGATGTCATAGCGCCTCAACGTTTCCGGTCAATTGCGTGACATCATGATATCAATATAGCCCTTAACACGTTTGATTGCACCATCTCTTACACATATAGACATAGCAATATTTACCTTTACGATATTTTATATGATATCTCTTAAATCTGTAAAATACCTATTGAGCTATTTTATTATCAAACACTATGGATACTCGATCAACCAAATACTTTTTGACATTCACGATTATATATGAGAAATTGTATTCGACATTTATATCGACGATATTATATTTAAGATTAATAATTTAAAGTAAAAATATGTAATATATTTTAAACTTCGATGATTTTAATATGGAACTGTTATACCTAATATAATTTAAATACTATACAGATGATTAGTTCCGATTTTAAATCTACAAATGAAATATTTTAAATTATGATTAATATAAATATATCTACATATATATATATATATATATATATATATATATAATTGTAATTAGTCATTAATATACATACAAATATAAATATATAAACAATATGTCACATGCAGGCATATTGCGTTATATTGTCTCCAATGAATAAGTGATCATGTTATACATTTACCCATCTTTCCGTTAACACCGTAGCTTCACTATATCACAATATTATACATTAAACTCCTGCATATCATTTCATCTATGAAATGATTTACTCATTTTTCTGCGGATTATAATCCACTTAGGGAATGGCTGGACCGTGACGATGCATTAACACGCCTTGTGAATTATTAATTCGCATGCCCGTTCTAACCATTCGTAGTATGAACGTATGAAGTCCAGCCTTTCGGTAGCGATGCGTTATGGAGTGCTCCGTGTGTAGTATATATTAAAATATAATATACATTCTCTTGTAGTGTTAAATAAATATACTTAGAAATAATCAAACTAATTGTTAATATAAGTATTTATTTAAAATGTCCATGGTTTGACAACTCTTGCGACATTACAAATGACTAAAGAAAAAAGAAAGTTAAATCAATGAAATAAAAAAAATAATAATATACAAATTAGTACGAAAGAAAATATTAGTGAAATAATAGCGGAAACGATAATAAAATAACTAGAAAAAATAGCGAAATCAATAGCGAAAGCAATAGCGAAAGCAATAGCGAAAGAAATAGCGAAAGCAATAGCGAAAGCAATAGCGAAAGCAATAGCGAAAGCAATAGCGAAAGCAATAGCGAAAGCAATAGCGAAAGCAATAGCGAAAGCAATAGCGAAAGCAATAGCGAAAGCAATAGCGAAAGCAATAGCGAAAGCAATAGCGAAAGCAATAGCGAAAGCAATAGCGAAAGCAATAGCGAAAGCAATAGCGAAAGCAATAGCGAAAGCAATAGCGAAAGCAATAGCGAAAGCAATAGCGAAAGCAATAGCGAAAGCAATAGCGAAAGCAATAGCGAAAGCAATAGCGAAAGCAATAGCGAAAGCAATAGCGAAAGCAATAGCGAAAGCAATAGCGAAAGCAATAGCGAAAGCAATAGCGAAAGCAATAGCGAAAGCAATAGCGAAAGCAATAGCGAAAGCAATAGAGAAAGCAATAGCGAAAGCAATAGCGAAAGCAATAGCGAAAGCAATAGCGAAAGCAATAGCGAAAGCAATAGCGAAAGAAATAGCGAAAGAACTAGCGAAAGCAATAGCGAAAGCAATAGCGAAAGCAATAGCGAAAGCAATAGCGAAAGCAATAGCGAAAGCAATAGCGAAAGCAATAGCGAAAGCAATAGCGAAAGCAATAGCGAAAGCAATAGCGAAAGCAATAGCGAAAGCAATAGCGAAAGCAATAGCGAAAGCAATAGCGAAAGCAATAGCGAAATCAATAGCGAAAGCAATAGCGAAATCAATAGCGAAAGCAATAGCGAAAGCAATAGCGAAAGCAATAGCGAAAGCGAAATCAATAGCGAAATCAATAGCGAAAGCAATAGCGAAAGCAATAGCGAAAGCAATAGAGAAAGCAATAGCGAAAGCAATAGCGAAAGCAATAGCGAAAGCAATAGCGAAAGCAATAGCGAAATCAATAGCGAAAGCAATAGCGAAAGCAATAGCGAAAGCAATAGCGAAAGCAATAGCGAAAGCAATAGCGAAAGCAATAGCGAAAGCAATAGCGAAAGCAATAGCGAAAGCAATAGCGAAAGCAATAGCGAAAGCAATAGCGAAAGCAATAGCGAAAGCAATAGCGAAAGCAATAGCGAAAGCAATAGCGAAAGCAATAGCGAAAGCAATAGCGAAAGCAATAGCGAAAGCAATAGCGAAAGCAATAGCGAAAGCAATAGCGAAATAAATAGAGAAAGCATTAGCGAAAGCAATAGCGAAAGCAATAGCGAAAACAATAGCGAAAGCAATAGCGAAAGCAATAGCGAAAACAATAGCGAAAGCAATAGCGAAAGCAATAGCGAAAGCAATAGCGAAAGCAATAGCGAAAGCAATAGCGAAAGCAATAGCGAAAGCAATAGCGAAAGCAATAGCGAAAGCAATAGCGAAATCAATAGCGAAAGCAATAGCGAAAGCAATAGAGAAAGCAATAGCGAAAGCAATAGCGAAAGCAATAGCGAAAGCAATAGCGAAAGCAATAGCGAAAGCAATAGCGAAATCAATAGCGAAATCAATAGCGAAACCAATAGCGAAACCAATAGCGAAACCAATAGCGAAAGCAATAGCGAAAGCAATAGCGAAAGCAATAGCGAAAGCAATAGCGAAAGCAATAGCGAAAGCAATAGCGAAAGCAATAGCGAAAGCAATATCGAAAGTAATAGCGAAATCAATAGCGAAATAAATAGAGAAAGCAATAGCGAAAGCAATAGCGAAAGCAATAGCGAAAGCAATAGCGAAAGCAATAGCGAAAGCAATAGCGAAATAAATAGAGAAAGTAATAGCGAAAGCAGTAGAGAAAGCAATAGCGAATGTAATAGCGAATTCAATAGCGAATGCAAAAGATAATTCAGTAGCGAATGCATTAGCTAATGCAGTAGCGAATGCAGTAGCGAGTGCAGTAGCGAATGCAGTAGCAAATGCAGTAGCGAATACAATATCGAATGCAATAGCGAATGCAATAGCTAATGCAATAGCGAATGCAATAGCGAATGCAATAGCGAATGCAATAGCGAATGCAATAGCGAATGCAATAGCGAATGCAATAGCGAATGCAATAGCGAATGCAATATCGAGAGCAATATCAAGAGAATAGCGAACGCAATAGCGAAAGCAATAGCGGAAGAAATTGCGAAATAAATAGCGAAAGCAGTAGAGAAATCAATAACGAAATCATTACCGTAAATAGCAAATATAATTCTATACAACATTTTGATATAACAAGAATGGGTTACATTAATTACATTATATTATTAAATATATTAATAATTTAAAAATAATGTAACACTTCAATTTAAATCACCGTAAAGTCCGCTATATGAATTTTATTTTTAATAATTGTATTGGATAATAGTCATCAACATTTATGAGTGAATTAATATAAATTAATGTGGAAGGTGATTTTAATTTTTATAGTGTATTCAAAATAACATAGTAAAAGCATAAAATAAGCAATACATATAATATTATCATAAGATGAGATACTGTAGATAGTAATACATTATGAAGTGGTATTGAGATATATGTTATAAGATATAAGATGCTATATCCCTCCCTATATCCATCTACATCTGCCTCCCAAAATACATCCATATTTTCGTTATAGTTAATTAGTAGTTACGATCGGCGAAACAATTAGTATGGTCAATATAGTGTAGAAAGTCTATAGAATAAACGAGCGGTCAAAATAGTAATGTCTCCACAACACGCACAACAAACATACCGGAAATGGGGCCTAGGGCACTTTTTAAAAAGCTTCTTTAATTGATACTCTATCCTCTAAATTATATATTACCAATTGTAAATATAAAGAATACCCTATTTTTACTATCAAAGATAGTAAAGATTACCTCCAAAGATATTAAAGAATGTTCACTATTTTGATTCTCAACAATTACATATTAGTAAGGAGTACATATTAATTACATATTAATAATTTCGTTAGTAGGCTCCACTAAATATACACATGTAAATAAGAACTACATATTTTTTTGGCTATCTCGCAATTTCTTTTATTCATTGAGGTTCGATTCTCTTTTGGCTCTCTATATCTCCATATTAATGATCACTTATATTTTATCTCTCTATAGTTAGACAACTACTTCACTCTTGGCTCTCTCAATTTAGTTAATAAGTTAGGGCCATTTATAGTTTGCTTCTTCTCATCTTTAATAGTAAAGGAGGACTAATTATCTTATAAATCTATCAAAAATTCCTTTAGTAATGTAGTCCCACTAATAGTTTGGTCAGATTTTGAAAGATTATACTAGAAATAAATATTGCATCATGTGCTGTGTACGACATATTCTCTGATATGATATTTATATGATATTTATATGATATTTATATGATATTTATATGATATTTATATGATATTTATATGATATTTATATGATATTTATATGATATTTATATGATATTTATATGATATTTATATGATATTTATATGATATTTATATGATATTTATATGATATTTATATGATATTTATATGATATTTATATGATATTTATATGATATTTATATGATATTTATATGATATTTATATGATATTTATATGATATTTATATGATATTTATATGATATTTATATGATATTTATATGATATTTATATGATATTTATATGATATTTATATGATATTTATATGATATTTATATGATATTTATATGATATTTATATGATATTTATATGATATTTATATGATATTTATATGATATTTATATGATATTTATATGATATTTATATGATATTTATATGATATTTATATGATATTTATATGATATTTATATGATATTTATATGATATTTATATGATATTTATATGATATTTATATGATATTTATATGATATTTATATGATATTTATATGATATTTATATGATATTTATATGATATTTATATGATATTTATATGATATTTATATGATATTTATATGATATTTATATGATATTTATATGATATTTATATGATATTTATATGATATTTATATGATATTTATATGATATTTATATGATATTTATATGATATTTATATGATATTTATATGATATTTATATGATATTTATATGATATTTATATGATATTTATATGATATTTATATGATATTTATATGATATTTATATGATATTTATATGATATTTATATGATATTTATATGATATTTATATGATATTTATATGATATTTATATGATATTTATATGATATTTATATGATATTTATATGATATTTATATGATATTTATATGATATTTATATGATATTTATATGATATTTATATGATATTTATATGATATTTATATGATATTTATATGATATTTATATGATATTTATATGATATTTATATGATATTTATATGATATTTATATGATATTTATATGATATTTATATGATATTTATATGATATTTATATGATATTTATATGATATTTATATGATATTTATATGATATTTATATGATATTTATATGATATTTATATGATATTTATATGATATTTATATGATATTTATATGATATTTATATGATATTTATATGATATTTATATGATATTTATATGATATTTATATGATATTTATATGATATTTATATGATATTTATATGATATTTATATGATATTTATATGATATTTATATGATATTTATATGATATTTATATGATATTTATATGATATTTATATGATATTTATATGATATTTATATGATATTTATATGATATTTATATGATATTTATATGATATTTATATGATATTTATATGATATTTATATGATATTTATATGATATTTATATGATATTTATATGATATTTATATGATATTTATATGATATTTATATGATATTTATATGATATTTATATGATATTTATATGATATTTATATGATATTTATATGATATTTATATGATATTTATATGATATTTATATGATATTTATATGATATTTATATGATATTTATATGATATTTATATGATATTTATATGATATTTATATGATATTTATATGATATTTATATGATATTTATATGATATTTATATGATATTTATATGATATTTATATGATATTTATATGATATTTATATGATATTTATATGATATTTATATGATATTTATATGATATTTATATGATATTTATATGATATTTATATGATATTTATATGATATTTATATGATATTTATATGATATTTATATGATATTTATATGATATTTATATGATATTTATATGATATTTATATGATATTTATATGATATTTATATGATATTTATATGATATTTATATGATATTTATATGATATTTATATGATATTTATATGATATTTATATGATATTTATATGATATTTATATGATATTTATATGATATTTATATGATATTTATATGATATTTATATGATATTTATATGATATTTATATGATATTTATATGATATTTATATGATATTTATATGATATTTATATGATATTTATATGATATTTATATGATATTTATATGATATTTATATGATATTTATATGATATTTATATGATATTTATATGATATTTATATGATATTTATATGATATTTATATGATATTTATATGATATTTATATGATATTTATATGATATTTATATGATATTTATATGATATTTATATGATATTTATATGATATTTATATGATATTTATATGATATTTATATGATATTTATATGATATTTATATGATATTTATATGATATTTATATGATATTTATATGATATTTATATGATATTTATATGATATTTATATGATATTTATATGATATTTATATGATATTTATATGATATTTATATGATATTTATATGATATTTATATGATATTTATATGATATTTATATGATATTTATATGATATTTATATGATATTTATATGATATTTATATGATATTTATATGATATTTATATGATATTTATATGATATTTATATGATATTTATATGATATTTATATGATATTTATATGATATTTATATGATATTTATATGATATTTATATGATATTTATATGATATTTATATGATATTTATATGATATTTATATGATATTTATATGATATTTATATGATATTTATATGATATTTATATGATATTTATATGATATTTATATGATATTTATATGATATTTATATGATATTTATATGATATTTATATGATATTTATATGATATTTATATGATATTTATATGATATTTATATGATATTTATATGATATTTATATGATATTTATATGATATTTATATGATATTTATATGATATTTATATGATATTTATATGATATTTATATGATATTTATATGATATTTATATGATATTTATATGATATTTATATGATATTTATATGATATTTATATGATATTTATATGATATTTATATGATATTTATATGATATTTATATGATATTTATATGATATTTATATGATATTTATATGATATTTATATGATATTTATATGATATTTATATGATATTTATATGATATTTATATGATATTTATATGATATTTATATGATATTTATATGATATTTATATGATATTTATATGATATTTATATGATATTTATATGATATTTATATGATATTTATATGATATTTATATGATATTTATATGATATTTATATGATATTTATATGATATTTATATGATATTTATATGATATTTATATGATATTTATATGATATTTATATGATATTTATATGATATTTATATGATATTTATATGATATTTATATGATATTTATATGATATTTATATGATATTTATATGATATTTATATGATATTTATATGATATTTATATGATATTTATATGATATTTATATGATATTTATATGATATTTATATGATATTTATATGATATTTATATGATATTTATATGATATTTATATGATATTTATATGATATTTATATGATATTTATATGATATTTATATGATATTTATATGATATTTATATGATATTTATATGATATTTATATGATATTTATATGATATTTATATGATATTTATATGATATTTATATGATATTTATATGATATTTATATGATATTTATATGATATTTATATGATATTTATATGATATTTATATGATATTTATATGATATTTATATGATATTTATATGATATTTATATGATATTTATATGATATTTATATGATATTTATATGATATTTATATAGACGAATTAGACTGAAATACATAATATATAGTCGTGAGGATTTTATTAGTGGAAATAAATTGAATTTATAATTTTTGTAAATAAATATACTTATTTATCTGAATACGTGCCGTGAAAAACAAAGTATATGACTCTGCTTTAACGTAAGCATTATGGCCAATTATCCCTAATGAATCATTTGATAACAAATTATGATTGTTTATGGTCGATAATTATCGAACTTAATTTTATTCCGACGTATCATTCTTGTGAAATATGTGAGAAATCCGAAGTTGATTAATTATTAAGTCATATATAAATATAAATATATGTAAATTGTTAAATGAAAATGTTATTATAACGCATACTTTCCAAGTATATGTTATCTCATTGGAAAATAATGCTATAGAACCATAATGATATTAATATCAAACCAATAGTGAATATTTTATTATATAATACAAAATGAATGTCGTATATTACATATAAATATTTTTAGAATATTAAATAGTAAAATTAAATAATAAAATATTATTGTAAATTGCAACTAATATTGTAATTAGTAATATTAACTAGTCTATAATAGCATTTATACAAATATACAATAAAGGAAGAATTGAAATATGAGTTTATTCCTATTTCTCAATCACAATTTTATTATTTTTCTAATGTAATTTTTACTTTTTCACAATGTAGAAAATAAAAATATATATTTATTTTCTTAATATATTAATATTTATCAAAAGATATACATAATCGTCAATACAAGAGTACATTTCTTCCTTTTATGCGATTGCATAAAAGCTAACTCATTTTTAAATTTTCTTATGATTTTATAGTAAACCTATGAAATAATTTTATAATATTTATAAATATTTTAATTATTTATAAATATCGTTTTTCTGATAAATTAATCTAATATGGTATTATAATATGGTATATGTCTTGTAATTTTCTCATCGAATCAAAACTTCTAGTATAAAGATGAACGTATCATTATGTCTTAACAATAAATTAACGGTCATTCGGAGCACATTGATCAGGGATATACGGAATTGAATGGTATATCCGTGGTCACATGGTTATCGGAGATCGCATCTACCGACGTTGCGATTACTCCAATTAGCGTAGCATCTATTAAAGTTTACCTGACGGCGATTGCGTAATGGCTCAAGTCAGGCGTGGCGTGCGTATACCGAGCAAGAGCACGAGCCATCATATCCTCGCGACTGCCGAATTCCGATTGGATCTTCACGAACTACCAATGGAGTGGCGAGTTTAGGAGAGTTAAACGCCCGCCACACACGCGCCGATAACTCGCGCCATCGCGAATGCGTGAGTCGCCGTTTCAGTTTCATTTTCTCGATCCCCTATCGGACAACTCGGTACTGCTTCGAAGTTAATTCATTCTTCATTCTCCGTTCATCGCAAAATAGCCTTCTAATATTTTCTATACCGTTGAATCTCGTATTTAGTGGTCTATGGAAAGCGGTCGAGCTATGTTGAAGCAACTCTCTCACCCGGGACACAGCCACCATCATCTTCTGGGTCATAATTTGACTTCCCCGGCTATATCCTTACCTCCGCAGAACTCCTACCAACCGATGGACGGCGGGCAGTTGACTCCGCCGCTAAGGGGTCACGACACGTGCGGTCAAATGATCAGAGGTCATGACCTCTACACGCAACACGGCCAGCAACATGCCTCGATACAGCACGCAATCGCAAACGCTGGACAAATGAAACCGAAGAATCCTCCTGGCGAAGAGAGGGTCAAGAGACCGATGAACGCCTTCATGGTGTGGTCAAGAGGTCAAAGGAGAAAGGTTAGATATTGAGATATGATAGTTTCTAATGTTTCTCTGCGATTAATGAGCGGTTGCATGTCTGGTTCATTGTTTGATTAATGAGCTCACTATTGTGACTAATTATAATATTATTCTATATAATAATTCTACATAAAATGTTATTTTTATATGATATAATAATTTATATTATAAATATAATATATATTGAAATTATATGTTCTAAGCTAAATATTAAAGTTAAATTAGTAATCTCAGAGTTTTAAAGTTTTATTTCTCAAAGGGATAAGGTAACATACCAATGTAGTATTTTCAATATGAAATATAAATACCAGCATATTTCACGTATACACATAAATGTAACATTAATTATAGAACTATTAATGATGTAGTATATAAGTTTTGTTTGGTAAATGTAACACTAAGCATTTCCGCTAATTGCATCAATTGGTTTAATTATACTCCGATCTCCCGAGGATTAACTTTGTTAAAAATACGTTTGATATGCCGAGTTCTCACGCTATATTTATTCGACATGCGCTCATCTACATCGTGACGAGCGATATAACGTCTGCTATTGTACTTAAAATGTGGATAATTATATTAACTTATGATATATCAGTTTCACGATATATTTAATATATATATATATTTATTATTCCGCATTAATGAATTACTAATTAAATTAAATAAATTATGCATATTTTAATATATATAATTATTATAATTTATAACAATATATTGTTAATAAATACTATAGTATTTATTGTAAGTATTATTGAACCATTATATTATATTAATATTAAATAAAAAATCGAGTATCATAAATACAATTTTAACATAACTTGTATCAAAAATTCAAATTTATATTAATTAACAAAATATATTGTTAAAAATTAAATAATTTTATTAAACAATGTAACATACATTTTAATGTAAGTTATATAGGATATATTAAATATGCATTATATAATAAAATATTACATATATCAATACACAATATATTGAAGAAACCCAATATAATGTTATACTATTTATTAACTATAATATATATATATATCAAAATAAAATTAATTATATTACATTATAATATATATATATATATATATATATAATGTATATTATATTTATAGATAATATTATAAAATACATATCAAAATAATTAAATAATTTATTATATTTATTTTATTTAAAAAATTATATATATTAATTAAAATGCGAATAATTATAATTCATTATTCACAATATATATATATATATATATATATATATATTATACATAATATTATTACGTATACGTAATAATATATTATAAATATTCATGTATTTTGAGTATATAATTATTATTTTTTATATTATAATAATTATATAATTTTATAATAATATTACATTATTATATAATACTCTTCATATCACTATTGAATACTATTATTATTATTAATAATATATTATACTTTAATATAAGTATACTATAAGTATTATGCATATAATCTGTAAGTTTTGCTCTGAGTAAATTCAAATATACCCAGTATACTATTTATTATACTTCAAAACTAATTATAAATAATAAATATGTAATGTTAATATACACTCATTTATTATTGATATCTCTAATAATAATAGCATCGCTATAACATTTTTATATGAATGAAATTAATAAATTATTATAATTGCAAGTTATTCTTAGAAACCATTTAAGGTAATCTTTACAACATATATATATATATATATATATATATATATATATAATATTATAATATCAATATCTATATTCATTCTAATTATATCAAAATAATTTAATGTTATTTACATATTACTAAAATATTAATATTATTTATCTATAAAATATAATTAATATTATATATACTTAATTTATATAATATGTTATACTAACAATATTTTTCTTCCAGGTAATATTATTTAATATACAATATTATTATGAGATATTATAATATAATATAGTACTATATATATTAAATTATTATAAAATGATCATAATAAGTATGGCATTTATTAAATTATTTTACATAATTGTATTATAATGTAATATTTTAATAACTTATATTAAAAAACTATTATATTTAGCACTATATACATATATATATATATATATATATATATATATATATATATATATATATATATATATATGTATCCATCTATAAATAATAAATATTATAA
This sequence comes from Osedax frankpressi, assembly GCA_964035775.1. NCBI lineage: Eukaryota > Metazoa > Annelida > Polychaeta > Sabellida > Siboglinidae > Osedax > Osedax frankpressi. Next base: position 12,924,877 of record OZ038315.1, on the reverse strand, counting down.
TAATTTAATTATAATTAATTATTTATAGATATTATATAATATAATAAATTATACAAATTATTATAAATATTAAATTAATTAGAAATACTAAACTCCTTTTATAAAAATATTATTACATAATATACATTACATAATAATATTATATAATAAATTATACGACCTATACTACGTTACTATTTCTAGGTATATTCATTGAAAACTATTTCGAAATATACATGCGACTAAAAAAAATATTTTTTTATATATTGAAGAATTTAAAACTAAATTAAGCTCATATTTTTTATATTTCAAATATCTCAAAATCTAATATATTTTACATCGTGGTATTCGTAAATAATCTAGATTTTAAAATTAGTTTAAACTGGAATGTATATGAGTATATATACATAAGTATTTATACTTAGAGTGTAAATACATATATCTTTGAAATTGATAAATATTTATCTATAATATATACCCATTTTTAATGGAAATAATTATTTTTAGTTACCCTTATATAATTATTAATTACACAATTTTCTAGATTATAATACATATTATATAATACAAATGAATAATTTATAATTAATAAATCTTATTTTTTCAATTGATTCAGTATATATATCATATATTATAGCAACTGCAAACCATTACACAATATTTAACGATGACAGCTAAGATTATGAAATCATAACACTGTTTATCTGTATGTAAGAATGCACTGAGTGCATCTCACTTTGTTATCATCACCCTATACTCGGCCACAGATAATACGAAACACAATGACCGTGATCAAGAAGGTCGAGGTGTCTCATTTAATTGGCATTACCTACATAGACATATAATGTATAATGTATTTTTAGAGAAATATTATCAATATGTCTCATTTATTTTATTTATATATATATATATATATAATAAATACAAATATTAGGTCTATACATATCTATATGAACATTGTAAGTATATTTTATTTATAATTACTTATTTTGATAATACATATATATATATATATATATATATATATATATATATTATATATATATTATATATATAAGTATATACTAGTAATATATAACATTTTGAATTAATAATCATTATTAATAATTACTAACTTAATTAATATAAATAGATAATTAGATTTAAAAATATAGCTATAAACACTTCTGTATATATTACTATAGTAATAAGTTATTACTAATAACATATAAGCTTTGGGTTCTTATATTTATATTTGTTATTACTGATTATTTATTGCAGTATTAATTTATTTATCGGTAAGTTTATATTTTATGATTTCTATTTATAAATATAAATATAAAAAATATAAATAAATAGATATCATAAAAAAAAGATGTTGAACATTTTTAAAAACGTTCAACACATTTTGATTTAATCATTAACTTCGTATTCATCTTATGCAAATTATAATATTGAATTATTGTATTATACAATGCAAACAGCAATGCAATTGTAGCCTTACTATTATTATATACAGTATGTAATATATGTATTACTACTACTGTATTGTTAATATTTAAATCTCGGCCATCCATTAATCTTCAGGTAATTTATAGAATCTCACAGCTCATCTATAAAACATTATAATAGTTGTGTATTAATCTAGAACGAGATGCTCAAAGCTACGCCTCTATGTAACAATTGAATAGTTATAAACAATGGCATATCCTATTGTAATTTATTCCGTGAAGATAAATCTATAAATTAACGTTGTCGCTGATTATATATTTTACAAACTCGTAGGCTTATGGAGATATATACACAATACCTATTGTCTACTTACATTAATTAGCCAGATCTATCACACTACAGTTGTACTATTATAGTGACGTACATTATACATATAGCATACGAAATTTATTATATTATGTCAAAAGGATATATGCATTAATTATAATAATGCATTTATGGACATTCTGCAGTTTCTATTAAATAATGATCAGTAGTAATTATTATTTCTGTTAATACATTTTAAAGACTCTAGTAATATCTCAATAATCTAAATAGTAATCAATTATCATAGGTTAAAATAATAGTACATTTGATTGCATTCAATTATAAACTTACTTAAAATGAAATATTACATCGTAACTAGATTTCCCATTTCCCCCTCAACTTGATTTACCTTTGATATTTATATCTATTAACAACTTTATTTACTAATACTATTTCACTTTATCTCTTTTTCCATCCTCATATAGTTTTGACTCATGGTAAATGATAATGATCATTGGTCCATATGTTTTATATATGTTTATTTGTTAAAATAATACATACTCCTGACCTACACATACTAAATATATATATCTATATATATATATATATATATATATATATATATATATATATTATATATATATATATATAGTGTCATACTGTACAGTGTAAATATAGTGTATACATTATATAGCTTATTCTCCACCATTCATTATACATACATGCAATGTGTCGTTTAGACAGGATATCCGTATATATATTTTATTTTATTTGTGAACTTTGTTCATCGACAATGCAAATAGAAAGACCGATACCTTCCGCTATATTTCCAAACGTGAATAATTATCTATTTGTTTGCTTATTTGTATCATAATAACACCCTGATTTTATAACAAAATCAATATTAACGATGAAACATCGCGTTCTGCCCCAAATCACGACATATCTATAAAGCAAACAATTCCCCGTTTATACCTGTAGATGCACTCATAAATATATACTTATGAAAATACCGATAGTATTTATATTATGATTATATTAATACAGTTAATTACCTCGTTATTCGACCAGTTAGTGATGTAATGCTAATCACCTCTGACGTAATATGTAACAGTAGTGACAACCGAGGTATAGTACTAATATAGTAGTAGTAGTCACCGAAGTACGCTATATTATAATAAAACCGCGACAAAACAAACAAAATACCTCGACAGTTGCCAACGTGAAGCTAAGTTTCCGATTTTACGTGCGGGTGTTTTATTGGAGATAATTGGCGCGCAATCCGTGAGTTTTTCTATGTGGCGGAAGTCGAGAGACATCGCGAGAATAATATCTTACTTAGAGGTTCTCTGCGAACACTTAAAAACTCTGCTACCATCAATGAACCTAAATCATAATGGACCATTACATCTAATATAGATCTCACTACCCGCACTTTACATGACCTTTTATCTCTCTCTCTCTCTCTCTCTCTCTCTCTCTCTCTCTCTCTCTCTCTCTCTCTCTCTCTCTCTCTCTCTCTCTCTCTCTCTCTCTCTCTCTCTCTCTCTCTCTCTCTCTCTCTCTCTCTCTCTCTCTCTCTCTCTCTCTCTCTCTCTCTCTCTCTCTCTCTCTCTCTCTCTCTCTCTCTCTCTCTCTCTCTCCCCCTCTCTCTCTCTCTCTCCCCCTCTCTCTCTCTTTCTATATATATATACTCTCTATATATATTCACTCTATTTATCTCTCGAATTATCTCAAATACTTGGGTGTTAATACTTGAGTCTATAAATATATATGAGCGTGTTACTAAGTAAAAAAAAGTAACGAAAGTAAAGTTATTTATTTGCTGCCGACGTCTTTTGCGACGATTATTAATTATTAATTTACGACCGCGGTCCAGCAATCTAGCATAGGCTACAGTTAAAACAATGGCATTGTGAGTACTGCTACTCTACTCTGGAGGGCCTAGATGAACAGTAGGAACTTGATATCGCATAAAACAAAATTGCTTCAATATTTAATACATTGTTATTGTCTATGGATATATTTCACGCAGTAAACCATATATTATGCATCATTTATATTTATCAATATATATATTTACCACTAGAGTGGTCTATTTATATATGTATTTATATGTCTAGTTTTTATATCTCTTACCTCGATTACATTATACACTATACTTAACTAAACTTAACACTATACTTTATACTTCATATTAATAGTATTAATCTACATTCTGGTTGCACTAATTTAGTGATCTGACCTTTGAGGATACTTTGAACGTCAGGCCGTTGTAATATCGTACAATTTTCGTTTTTAATGGTATCGATACCAATTGGTATCGGTACATTAATGTACGCGGGTACGGGGTAGTAGAGTAGAAGTACAATGGAGTAGTAGAGTACAAGTAGACAGGGACAGGGCAGTGGTAATGGGAGATATGCGTGTATCATAAGAGGTAATAACTGCACTGTAGACGGCAATAGTAGCAAGGTACTGGTGCTTTGATGGGGCAATAAACATATACGTGAGGATTCCAGACTTCTATAAGCTGTAGTACTATATATATGTATATATATATATATATATATATATATATATATATATATATATATAATAGATTTGAAGTCAACGTGTTGTGGTAAGGCGTGTTCATTCATGCGTGAAAGTGATGCTTTACACCACATACATTGAGAGGCTGAAGTTAAAGACTTATATATCATAATTATATTATGAATATAAAAATATATCATATATATATATATATATATATATATATATATATATATATATATATATATATATATGATATATATATATATATATATTTCAATTACTCTCTAACCATATATGGTTATAACTATATATTTTATATATCTGTAGATATATAAAATATCACCGCGAACACTGAACGAATATCGATATTGATATAGCTACATAGTGTCGTCGATTCTGCTATTGCAGTTGTGATTACGCAACTTACGATGATGTCATCGCCATGTAACACCTTTTAATTAGTACACACATGCGCGAGTGAGAATTGGCTTAATTAGTTAATCCCGGGAGTCTTGACCGCAGATATGAGTTCATCCCACATCTTGATAGAATAGAAAGAGACAGAGAGAGCGGCGATGATGCAATATGTTACGTATACGACTGTAATCCGAAATCATATGCGTATGTAGTCTGTAGTATATATATGAATGTAAGTACTCCGTATGGTGTAGTAAAACTACACTGAGATGGAATGTAGTTACCTCGTATAGACTGTATTAGTCCGCGGATAGTACTTATTAATAATTTCATATACACAATTGAAATGAATATCATTCTAGACAATATTCATTCTAGGTTATCCGAAGATTTCTCCCTTGGTCTACATTTAATATATCTCACAACACTTAAAGTATTATCTTTATGCTGACCAAATACTACCATTATTCATCATGTATAAGTATATTTACTAACTTTAAACAACTACAATTTACACAGCCAAACAAACTTAGAAAATAAACTACCGGAATATAAAATCTTATGACAAAATGTTTTAAAAAATAATAAACTAGAATGCAATCTATATTATTTTTACTGGTGTAGATTATATAACACTATCTATATACTAATGTATATCATATAACATGCTTTGTATACTGATATAAATACTTATTCTTATATCCACCGATACTTACTAACTACTAAACACATATATCATATAACGAATATACGCCATACAATATCACATTAAAACATAACTCCTCTGGCCTCTGGGAACAAATAAAAACTTGTGTAGTTTATCAATTTGATATTCCTTTAGCAGATGAATCAGATGCTTTCGTGGAAAGAAATACATTTAATATATGATTATCTAAAAATGTTAAATTTATATTCCATTTCTATATCTTTTATTAAGTTACGTTTAAAACTATACTATTAACTCATTTTAATAGTAATATATATATATATATATATATATATATATATATATCTATATATATATAATAATATAATATAATATAAATCTATTGGTTGTGTGTATCAAACACGTGTCAATTCAGGCGTAAAACACAACTATCGTATACGATATACAACACTCGTGTGGTAGGTGACCTTGGCAGACCTTAATGGCCACGTGACCAGCATTGCGGCCCGCGCGCCACTAAATCCTTAATTCGATACGACATCGCTTATAATGAAGTTCTCTCGAACAATAGGCGACATCGACGGATGTGGCCCAAGGTACAGTGTCCAGCGTACCATGTGATATCTACATATATATGGCATATGTATCACACGTATACGTTACGTCATCCTATGACACCGAATGCAGTATTAAGTATATGTGTAGAGATACACGACACGGTGAACATATTACTTTTTAGATATGTATAATTAATAAATATATTTATAACGTATTAAATTTATATTTAAACAATTATTTTATAAAAATAATTTTTTATAAATATATAATTAAATATATGAAATATGATTAATAGATATTTTAGTTTTATATGTACACGACACACATGAATCACGTTATGTATATTTAATTAAATTTAATATACATATAAATAAACTCTATTATAAGATATAATAATACTAAATATAATTATATAATTATATCGTATGCAAGCATAATTATGATCAATTCAATATCTGTTGAAATTTAAAAACTTATTAATATTTGTAATATGAATATTAGTTATATTATATAATTAATTAAATTTTAATTAATTTAATTCAAAAATAATATTACGTAATCATCGTATTACGTAATATTAATTAAGGAACATATATATACAAAGATAATACAATGGAACATTAAATACAATTATATTTGTACTAATTGTGAGAATGATGACGTCACAAAAGAAATAAATACAATAATATAGTCGATATATTATTTAACAAATATAATATAATCTAAAAATTAATTTATACATATATTATGTCAAGTGATGACATCTGTTATTACGTGGCACGTGACATACGTAATGTGTTATGCAATGTCGCCGTTGTCAGCCCAGCAGATAGTGAGAAATAACTAGTTATTAGATAACGAAATCAATAGATCCGATGAGATAATATGTTCGAGCCTATAGGCTACTACAGTAACGCAAATTTATCATCTTCATAGCAAAACCTCACACCTAAATACAAACCTGCAAATACACCACAAACAGACTATATATATATATGTATATATATATATATATATATATATATATATATATATATATATATATATATATATGTATGTATATATATATATGTATATATATATGTATATATATATATATATATACATAAAGGTAGATTACATTATAACTGTAATATGTCGATATGACCTTGAATTACATGTGGATGCATTCGGCAAAACTCGGTGAAGCGTGACGTAGATATTACATAGATATATTATAATGCTGTACAGTGTACAGTTTAAGTGGGGGGGGGGGTGTCACGTGGATATCAGTCTGGGATACAGTAATTCTTCAACTGTATCCATGTAAATCCCTATCGTTTCATTCAGAGAAGTAAGCATCTTTAATATACAAAACAACCCAATATTACTTCTCTGAATAAATCTCTTTATTCTATAATAAAGCGAGAATTCAGCTAATTCTATTTAGTTTTTAATCATGTACACAGGTATACATATATAGTAATAACAGTTTAGTGTAACGTATATCTAAACTATAAGTATTAGTTGGTGTATCTTCTCCTGGTGTATCCGATTAAGTCTTGCCCTACAAATGTAAAAATTCCATTTAATACTGACCAGAAAAGTTACTGACCTAAATACCATGTACAGAGGGGGTTTGCCGGAATTCTAACACTCATCGGTGCATTGTCATGACAGTTTGTTGACCGGTTAAGTATTATTATGTTTACTATTATCTCCGCTACCCGACACTCGTAGAACAATGCCCATTGTGTTCAGACTAAATCGGGTATATCTATACATCCGACTAGTACTTCTTAATAATGGGACACCTTAAACAATCGTAGACATCATTTATTTATATACCAATTGCTACGATTAATATATATAATCATAACATTAATATATATATATATATATATATATATATATATATATATAGGTATAATAAATATATCACCATTTAAATACACTATCAAGCGATTTTAATGGTATTTAATTCTGCGTAGGAATTCATTTATTTATTATTATTTCTTAAAGAATATTCTATACATATATGCATATATGGAACCATATACACCATCATAAATTGGGGTAATATGTATTAATAAAATGACAGCTTATCAATTATAAATAATTATATGAATTTAATTTTATTAAATATCTTATTAAATGAACAACTTTGTAAAGTATATATATTATGTATATAACTGTCTGTAGTATATATATATATATATATATATATATATATATATATATATATATCTATATATCTATGTAAATATAACATATATAGTATAACATACTGTATATTATATAGTGTGTATATAACTGTCTGCGGTATATATATATATATATATATATATATATATATATATATATGTAAATATAACATATATAGTATAATAAACTGTATATTATATAGTGCGTATACATACTGAATATATATATTCACAATTATTAAATTGAAAAATGTTATTTACTATTTAGTTCGAATATAATTCACATTAAATATAACATATCTTAACTTAGTCATATCTACATCTTATCTTAGTCATATTTATATGGTCATCCTTTGCTGATAACTTACGCCACGCCCCTTTATACCACGCCCCTTTACATCATGCCCCTTTACGTAACTCCCATTTACATCAATCTTCATCCTTTTATATTTTTATATCGCCATACATAGAATATGATATACTTTACCACTTATCCATTTCTCTTACGAATTACTAACTGCGCTATTTACTGACCACAACCTACCACGCGACTTATTCACCGTTACCGCCAACGTCTCATCCGGACACCGACCTATTAGCGACCGCTTTCCCTAGCGACTACTGACCACGCCCTCGCCCCCCGTCCACAGATGGCTCAAGACAATCCCAAGATGCACAACTCCGAGATCTCCAAGCGCCTGGGGGCCGAGTGGAAACTTCTAACGGAAGCCGAGAAACGGCCGTTCATAGACGAGGCAAAACGCCTTCGTGCCATCCACATGAAAGAACACCCGGACTACAAGTACCGGCCACGCCGTAAGACTAAGACCCTACTCAAGGCCAAGGACAAGTTCGGCATGCCCTTGCTACCGCCATCGCATTCGGCCGTACAGCACGCCGCCTATGGCACCCTGGGCGGTAGCGGTTACGCTTCCGGTTACCATAATCCGCCACCGGAAGCTCAATACGCGGCCCCGCATTTGATCTCGCACGGATACCCTTCACCGCAGCAACAGCAACAGCAACATCAGCAACAACAACAACAACAACAACAACAACACGTGGGCGGGTGTTACCAGTCCATGACGGGTTCGCCGCCGTCGCCGTTGGCCACGCCCCTCGCCGGTTACGCCCCGTCGGCAGGAGGAACGCCTTCGGCGGCTGCCACGCCCACAATCGGCTACCCTCCCTACTCGATACAGGCGGCAGCGGCGCGCGCGGCACACGCTCACGCCACAGCCGCCCAGGCGCATGCGCACGCGGCCCACGCCGCTAATCAATATACGCGACCCGCCGCCGAAGGGGGCGTGGTAGGCGATTCCCCTGCCACGCCTTCGACCACGCCCCCCAAGCAATGCGCGTCTGACCTACGCGAGATGATCAGCATGTATCTGCCGGCCGCAGCAAACCACCAGACGTTATCCGTCGCTGGACAATCGGGTCTTGCGGCCGAAGTGGCGTCGGTCAGTCGTTATAGTTACGGATACTCTATGGCCAATTCTCCCATGGCGCACATGTAAAGCCAACCCGTTGGCACTATCCGCTACGCTCCGGAGTCAGCCACATTTCCAATTCGATATAAATACTCCGTAAGACATTCCATCGGGTAGTACTGTTAGCATTGTCTTTTACTATTAATATCGCTAAGTATATATAACTACTACTATTATTACAGATAGAATCCACGGTAATTCCGTAATCGTATAAGAGTATCACTACTCTCTTTAAGTGAAGGCAAGATGATTAATATCAAACTACCATTTTTAGATAGCGTTAACGTGTATCGGTTCCGAGTACGGATATCCTTTTCTACAATATTACAGATATATCTGTCTGCATTGTCGCATATCGTGTATACATTAAACAGCAGTCGGATCAGACTACGTCGTCGGACGTCGTATCATTGTATTGAAGAGCCGAGTTGGGGACGCATAGGGAACCAATAGGGTGTATAACGGGCTAAACAACTTACTAGTAGATTATATGTTCGTGTAGCGGGCAGTGAAGGGGTGCTATTGTTAAACGGAATTACCTCCCCTAGCTAATGGTGTACGTATATTTAGATAAGGTATCAAACAATATAGGCGATACACTACTTTACTTTATTTCTATTCGTATATATATATATATATATATATATATATATATATATATATATATCGATCAGGAGAAATATAAGACGAATTTATCGCTCATCGAATTGTGTTCATAGTATTTATTTGAAATCTAAATATTTACGAAACCACATATTATAATCAATAATGTTATTATATAAACATATTAGCTATCAATAATATAAGTATCCATGTATATATATATAAATGCATTATTTATCTGTCATTATAAGTAATATATCTTGTTGTTTTCACGAAATTACCAATTCGCACCAATTTGATATCGTGACATGGCGGGAACCATCAAATCGGATTATTTCTCACTCCCTAGCACCAATCTCAACCCACCATGCCCCTACCTCCACTCGATCGCAACGCATAAGTCTATACAGTTTTAATATATATTATAAAGTGTTAATTCGTATAACATATCCAGACTAATTTACAAAAACTCGCCCGTATTCCGGAATTCCAGACCCGGATGACGTTTTCCGTCAGTATTACATCTCCCCTCATATTAATTTACTCCAACAATACTTAACGTTATTGCATTAATGATCATTGAGAAATCATGCACACATCCCCATACATACATACATTTTATTATTTTAACACACTCATATATACATTCCTATTGTTAATGAATAATTGATATATACCTTGTTTTTAATATATTTATTATAATATTTTATAATAAAATGTGATTTATTAATTTTGCCCTTTCTTCAATTCTAATTCAGAGTTTCATTCGCAGGGCATATTTCATCATAATAAGAGTATACTTATAATTTAGAAGTTTTAATATTTTAATTTATTTATATAAATATAATATATACTGATAACTTAAATGATTAAATATAATAATAACTATAAAAACATAATAATATGTGAAAATAAATAAATATACTTGAAGATAACTTAATACAGTACTAACTTAATAACTAATAGAGTGCACAATATATAAAGATAGTAAGATATGCAACTTTCAGTGGCAAAATATGGAAAAAAATATAAATTTGATATTTAAAAAAATCAAATATATCTGATTTAAATATATTATAGCAAATAATATATATATATATATATATATATATATATATATATATATTATGTGTGTATATACATATATTAGATTATCACAACCGCAAATAAAACAAATTCAGCGATAAGATGAAACATTGTACAACAGAAGAATTATAGATCAGTAACTTACTTTATATAGCGGATTAGTAACTCCGTAAAACTGATAATACATAAATAACTACGAGGCAGGTACGATAACAACAATATATAAATGGATATTATTATTATTTATGTAATTTATTTATTTAAAAATACAATTTTTCCTTTTTACATTTTATAAAAAATTTAATTATATTGATCTCTTTATGTATTTTTATTAATCACTTTAAATTTATATTAACTTTTAAATTTTATTATTTTAATATGGGACGTGTAGCAAACTCCCCGTTAGTTAAAAATATATATAATTTTATATTATTTTTGGATTATACTTCATGAACTATATCAAATCTAATATATTTACATACCTACATATAATGAATCTATGTAATTATTATGCATTAAGATAATTAATAAATAATATTTTAAATTTATCTATAGTTACCATAATTAGATTTATAATGATATACACATATACACATTACACATAATTATATATATATACATATACACATTATATAATTATATATACATATACAAACATAATTATAATATAATAGGAAAGAAGTTATAATATATTTTATATTAATATATTTTATATAGTTATAATATAATTTACAATTTGTATTTAACTTTATATCGCATTTTCATATAGAAAAATATATATTAATGAATTTTTAAATAATGATAAATTGACTTATATAAAATAAATAACTTTTAATAAATTATATTAGTTATAGATAAATAAAAATTGTTATATATATTTAATTATATGGTATAAATAATAAATAAACTTTACCTGTCGAACATTCTGTACACTGACATAATCATTATGTACATTCATTGAGTAATACCTGAACCTGCTCTTTTGTTATGCAATAGTAATTGTGTCGTCCATGAATGGTTATTAATATTCCCTATATGAATGGCGTGCCGTACTTATAATGTTCATACATATAGAACATATGCTGATAGTTATGCATTATACAAACTTTAAAATAACTGTAGAATTATGTCCTTGCACCAATAGACGATATTTTCCGTAGAACATTTGATATTCTCACTATCTTCATATAGGAAGCAAATAGGACAGACATGGCATTGTTAGCGTCAATAATCATCTGTGTGGGGTAGTTATATGCGAACATGCATTGTGACTATTCAGAAATAGTGAAGGTTATACTAGTGTTGGTGGTTATGGAGTTAGTGGTAGTAGTGGAGTCGGCGATAGTGGTGGTGTTGGCGGTAGTGGTGTTGGTGTTGGCGGTAGTAGTGGTGTTGGCATTAGTGGTGATGGTGGTATATTGGAAGTAGTGGTGATGGTGGTTGAGTTGGCAGTAGTGGCGGTTTTGGCAGTAGTGGTGTTGGTGTTGGCGGTAGAGGTGTTGGTGTTGGCGGTAGAGGTGTTGGTGTTGGCGGTAGAGGTGTTGGTGTTGGCGGTAATGGTGTTGGTGTTGACGGTAATGGCGGTGTTGGCTGTAGTGGTGTTGGTGTTGGCGGTAGTGGTGATGGTGGTGGTAGTATTGGTGGTGTTGGCAGTTTTGTTAGTGTAGGCGATAGTGGCGGTGTTGGCGGTAGTGGTGTTGGTGTTGGCTGTAGTGGTGTTGGTGTTGGCGGTAGTGGTGATGGTGGTGGTAGTATTGGTGGTGTTGGCAGTTTTGTTAGTGTAGGCGATAGTGGCGGTGTTGGCGGTAGTAGTGGTGTTGGCGGTAGTGGTGTTGGTGTTGGCGGTAAAGGTGTTGGTGTTGGCGGTAATGGTGTTGGTGTTGGCGGTAATGGCGGTGTTGGCGGTAGTGGTGTTGGTGTTGGCGGTAATGGTGATGGTGGTGGTAGTATTAGTGGTGTTGGCAGTAGTGGTAGTATAGGCGATAGTGGCGGTGTTGGCGGTAGTGGTGTTGGTGGTGGCAGTAGTGGCGGTGTTGGCAGTAGTGGTGTTGGTGTTGGCGGTAGTGGTGTTGGTGTTGGCGGTAGTGGTGATGGTGGTGGTAGTATTGGTGGTGTTGGCAGTTGTGGTAGTGTAGGCGATAGTGGCGGTGTTGGCGGTAGTGGTGTTGGTGTTGGCGGTAGAGGTGTTGGTGTTGGCGGTAGTGGTGATGGTGGTGGTAGTATTGGTGGTGTTGGCAGTTGTGGTAGTGTAGGCGATAGTGGCGGTGTTGGCGGTAGTGGTGTTGGTGTTGGCGGTAGTGGTGTTGGTGGTGGTAGTAGTGGCGGTGTTGGCGGTAGTGGTGTTGGTGTTGGCGGTAAAGGTGTTGGTGTTGGCGGTAATGGTGTTGGTGTTGGGGGTAATGGCGGTGTTGGCGGTAGTGGTGTTGGTGTTGGCGGTAGTGGTGATGGTGGTGGTAGTATTGGTGGTGTTGGCAGTAGTGGTAGTGTAGGCGATAGTGGCGGTGTTGGCGGTAGTGGTGTTGGTGGTGGTAGTAGTGGCGGTGTTAGCAGTAGTGGTGTTGTTGTTGGCGGTAGAGGTGTTGATGTTGGCGGTAATGGTGTTGGTGTTGGCGATAGTGGTGATGGTGGTGGTAGTATTGGTGGTGTTGGCAGTAGTGGTAGTGTAGGCGATAGTGGCGGTGTTGGCGGTAGTAGTGGTGTTGGTGTTGTCGGTAGTGGCGGTGTTGGCTGTAGGGGTCGTTTGACAGAAAGAGAGTCAACCTACTCAACTATTATCGCATCGATCTAATATCGATTCTCGGCACTACTCCAACATCAACAGACTGAACTCCTGATGATATTCTATATGCAAATGCGTATATTACAGTGCAGTATAATAGTTTGTATTTATTTTTATATTTAATGGCGAATATTAAATCTGATATCCATTTACTAAAACTCAATATAGAAAT
>OZ038315.1:12880665-12905665 GCA_964035775.1 Osedax frankpressi | reverse complement strand
AGTTACGCAGCGACTCTTCGAACATATTTACACTCGTGATCAGAATCACACGCCTATAACCTTGAATGGAAATCTACGAACTATTATTTCGGAAACAATTGATGTCCATGGACATCAATTATTTGATAAATAATAATATTGAATTAATGGATAAACATAATGTTGCGTTAATTAACATAACATAATTCCGTTTAACATAATTTCGTTATAAAATATCAACTGGTAGGAAAATGATAGAATATGAAAGATATGTATCATGATTAAACATTTTAGTTTCTAAAAACCAAAATATGGTATACATAAATAAGAATAAACTAAAAACAATACGAACAACAATTTAACCTAAAATATATATTATGTATTAGTTATTTTAGCAGTTTATATGGATAGTATAATAGACATATACATATACACTATAACACTATGGTATATATATATATAGTATATATGTACTTTTATGAATAGGTGAATTGGGTAAATAAGTAATACAGACATTAAGTTATAGAACTTTTAGAAAGATTGTAGAAGAGTTATCGTAAATACAACAATACATAAATTGAACTCGGAATCGTCAAGTACAAACTTCAGGAATACAAAACATGCAATAGAATACCATTTATATTGTAATATAAAGATATACCTATATTTGAGATATAAGTTAATTTATATATATATATAATATATACAAAGTACAGATATGAACATAGGAATGCATATAGATATATTCTTCTTTAAGATGTAAATTAGTAACATTATTGGAAGGGTATGAATGAGTTATTTTATAATTATATTAGTCACATATGATTATATATCAAACAAACTATGTATACTTGAAAAATTGAATTATAAAATAATAAAATATATACAGATATATAAATATAAATGTGTGTATTATACATATATATATATATATATATATATATATATATATATATATATATATATATATACATATTAAACCAAAAATACATTATTTCATAAGAGTATAATATCCTATGCTAATATTCTTAACATATAGTAAATAATAACCAGTTTATGGAATACTCATAAAGTATGTCTTGAGGACACTTGTAAAATTGTAAAATAGTAAAATCCATTGAAATATTTTCAAATTGTAACTAAATATAAAAAAAAACATTATTTACATTTATAAACATAAATTATAGTTAATAATACAAAATGGTAATACTAGCAAATAATAATATAGTTTATATAACTTGTTGTAATAATATTATATTATATTAAGTGAGGTAAGACGAATACATAATCTAGCAATATATATATATATATATATATATATATAAATTCATGGTACAATATATATAAACATGCCCACATAAATCAACCTATAAACACATCACTATACTAATAATAAATTCGATTTCTATATTGTACATTGTTTATGCACTATTTTATACAAAACTATTTTATAAATTAAGTATAAAAGGTTTACTTCTATTGATGTGCAATTATATGCATAAAATATATATAATGGACTTATACGTGAATGTATCAATTTAGTGTCATTGCAAAGCATGTGTATAATATAATACATTATTAAATTAATATCGCTATAAAGTTTCTATGCATTAAATATACATGTAATTATAAAACAAACTCAATATTCAAGGCAGATACCTCAATGTTCAAACAATGACTCTGAAAATATGTACTGATATAATTATTAGATGAATATATATATATATATATATATATATATATATATTTATATATATATATATATATATATATTTATTATTATTTGTGTATTTATATACTTAAATATTGTTAATAAAGAATTTAAGAAAAAATACCTAAATTAACTTTTTAAACATTTCACAAATAACTTTAAATTTACTTTAAATAGTAAAGTGTTAATTTTATAAAACTATAAAATTGTAAGCTGTTTTTTAAATGGAAAAAATAAATTATATTTATCTACAATACATATATTTACTAGATTATTTGATATATAATTAGATGGTGTATAATATGTTATGCAATTTCAATATATACATATTTAGCTTCATATATCGTAATATGTAAATACAAAAATCTAACTCTTTGGACTCGGTGATGCCCGGTAATCGATATAATTTTAGAGTTTATTTGAATATATATACAATTCAGAAACACATTTTAACCAAAATTAAACCCAAGACAAAAACGATTATGTATACTTATTAAGATTCAAATATCTTAAAATCAACAATAAATATATACAATATAATATTATAGTATATTACCGAATATAAAAAAATCTAATTATTAACAATAAATGGATTTATTATATAAATTTATAATATATATTCATTAGCGATATATTAATATTCGTATTCATTATTTTATAAATGAAAAATTGCAATACTTCTAATTATACTGAAATTTATATTGACAAATCAAAAATTAAGTACAATTAAAGGTAATACAAATATAATTCGTTTATTTAATTATTTCTAAAATAAAATTATATAAAAAAATGTAATTTGTTTATTTAATAATTTTCTAAATATTTATTTTAAATTCTAGGAATACATTTTACATAAATTCTTATATGTTAGCCAGGTAGATGTTCCTAGCAATACTCATTTACCTCGCTATAAGATATATTCATGTTAAATTAAAATAAATATATATATAAAATAAATAAAGGAATAATCGATATAAAAGAAATATATTTATCATATACTGAAAATAAGCTGTAATATTAAAATGATTATATTTAATATTTAATCATGCAATTAAAGTGATTTTTTTGCACAATAAAAAAATAAAAAACAATAAAAAAATATATAAAACAAAATTTATATATTTTATAATAAAATTAATATGATAAAAATCTTGTTTAACACATTATATGAATTATATATTTTTAATATATTATTTTTTATTTAATACAAATCATTATATATAATTTATCTAATATTATGGGCGGTTTACGGTTAGTCAGAAAAGGTGTGTTTATACCCATAAAATAATTGTTTAGTAATAATTTGATTTAATGTTTTATATAATTTACATAAAGTTAAACATATTTTAATTTTATGGGTAATAGGTGTTGAATTGATTTATTTGTAAACATTTGATTATATAATTATATCACTCTATTAAAACAATATTAAATCAATAATAAACGAGTTAGAGTAAATGTATTTTATATGTTTTTCTAATTTTATTTATTTGCCTTTTCAAAATGTATTATAATTATAAATATTTTTGTAAATATTGTTATTAATATATTTAGACATTTTTTGTTATTATACTTACTGAAACTACAAGTTAAAAATAAAAATAAACAATTAATTAGTAGTTGGGGTAAATGTAAATTTATAAATAGAATAATAATAAATTATTTTATAAATTGTAATTATGTTCAATAATTTATATCTAGATAATTTGAAATATATTTATTATTTTGAATATATATGTTTATATATAATATAATTTATAATAATACAATATTATAGTGTGTTATATTATAAGATATTAGAATCCTAAATATCAATTAATTTATTTCAATCCATTATTAATTTTAAAAAATATATCTGTTTTAAATATCTTAGTTCAGAAACAATTCCATAGAATGTATCATATATTTCATATCTTACGATTAACATTGAATTTACTATAATGATTTTATTAAACCAATATATAGATATGATTAATACTTCATAAATTGCCATTAATATATATATATATAGAGGAACTCAAATCATTCACAATATTCTACCGCTATAATATAATTAAATATCAGGAATGGAATATTCATGTAAACCTCAAAATGAAAACAAACAATATATTCTTTATTTATTATTATTATTAAATACGATTTAATTAAATGTATATATATATATATATATATATATATATATATATATATATATATATATATATATGTGTATGTGTGTGTATATGTGTGGTATTTACAAATAGAATAAACATTATTTTGTATAATATATTTATAAATATATATATATATATATATTCTTATATAAAAAACTATGATATACTATGCATATCGATAAATGCATGCACACATACACACTCACACATAAACACGCACACATACACACTCACACATACACACTCACACATAAACACGCACACATACACACGCACATATACACACTCACACATAAACATTCACAAATACACACGCACATACACACATTAATATATATATTTATATATATTTAATATTTAAATAAATATGGATTAAAAACATCAATATTCATGAACATGCTATTTTGATATCATATATTTATTATATAATATTATATAAAATTATTAAACATATAAAACGGTATATCAAGCTATTGTGGAGATCCGTTAGTACAATCATTGCTAATTGAGCGAGTTACAGACACGCCACTGTATCTCTAGTACGTTATCCAACCTAAATATAGCGTCGACACCGTAGCCTACACCACCTCGCCTTGTGCACCGCTACTACCACCCTGACAGCGATAGCATCGCATTCGCTACCTCGATACCACCAACAACACTGTAATCAACAACACCAATAACACCGACACCACCGACACCAACGCAACCACCACCGACACCATCAACAACACCACCAACACCAACACCACCAACATCACCACTAATACCAACAACACCACCACCAACAACGCCACCACCACCGACACTACCAACAATACCTCCAACACCACCACAAACAACACCGCCAATACCACCGACAATACCACCAACAACACAGCCAACACCAACACCACCACAAATAACACGGCTACTAACAATATCACCACCAATATCACTACCGACAACACCACCAACAACACCACCAACAACACCACCAACAACACCACCAACAACACCACCAAACACCACCCCTAATACCAACAAGACCACCACCAACAACACCACCGTCAGCACCACTAACAACACTACCACCACCAATACCAACACCACATACAACATTACCAACACTACCACCAATACTACCACCAACACAAACATCACCAAAACCACTAGCAACACCACCACCACCAACACCAACGCCAACGTCACCAACACCACTACCACCACCAACAACTCCACCACAAACACCACTGCCAATACCAACAAAACTACCAACAACACCAACAAAACCAACACTATCTGAACGATGAGTCATCTTTAGCGATTTTGAAACTCACGTCACGTAACCGGAGATTCTGTTACGACAACTCGTGAATTAACATATCGGTAGCCATGGCAAATGAGGGATAAATAATATAATACATTATAATAAGTCACGACTAATACTGATGTTATAATAATAGTAGATGTGTTGATAGTCGTAGTAATATACGATATTTCTAAAAACACATTGATATGATATATTTCGATTTATATACATGCATTTTTATTATATAATAGTATTAAATATTGTGATATAACGTAATAGATGAGGTAATACTCAAATGCTACTATAGTTTATTACATATGAAATCAAACTAGGCCAATATTATAACACATTGATAAAAAACGGTATGCCAGCCATATAGTGAACTTATTTGTAACTATAACTATCCAACACGATATGCAATAAATCCGATTATTTTCATTTATTTTTAAATTCATTTAAATTTATCGTCTGCGAGAGTTCGAATAAATTCGTCGTTTGGAGTTACTCGGATCAGCGAAGACTTCATTAAATACCCCTCGTATATCCATCAATGGTCAAATATTCCGACCAGAATACACCTAGCATTCCCATAGATATATATCCATAGGCTGGTTGAAGGCAATCTATAAATAATGATGTCACGCTCGAATGCATATCGCTGTCTATATTTCGCTCGCTCGTTTCTCGTGTTGTTTATACCATCTCGTAAAATAACATTTTACCGAACTCATTAGTACATAGACTATATAATTCTACTCCGGTGGGTCTAATGTAAATCGAGTGCAGAGCGCCCATGTGACCTAGAAATAATCGCTATGTTTGAACCACTCGTTAGTAAGGTTCCTCGATTTCATGAAATTACATGCGACTAAAATAGATTTGATAGATTTGTTAAAGTCGTTATTACATAACGCGTTAAAGTGAAATAAAAACAATTTGCACTGCTCTTATACAAATATGGCATATTTCAATTTTTAACTTGTGGTCAATAATTTTATTTAAATATGAATAGAAAATACATTTATTAAAAATTTTAAATTTAATATATATATGTATATTAATATATATGTTATTATTATTAATTGCTTTATATGAAACCAACACCAAAAAGTTGTTACATCAAATAATCATTTTATATTAGATATCAGCTTGCCACCAACAACTTATATTAAATAAGTACATTTGAAGTAATTATTAAATTTAAAAATATATTAAATGTAGTATTTACAATACAAATCCACCCGCATTGTTAAATTTGCCTGCCATGGGGAACCAATTGTCTAGAGGGTATTGCCAATGTATATTAACGTAAGTCAACACTATACTTTAGTTGTCTTAGGTAGTTCTTAACAAGTACGGTAATATATAGATTACGATCGTATACGATATATATAAATATAATAAAATAAATAATATTAATTAGTAAATTCAAATAATAGAAAGAACGCACAATAAATAAATCAATACTAACGATACATAGATAGTATTCTACAATTAAACAATTAAATAATAATTATATAATATAAAATAATTTGATATTCTTCAACCTTTACAATACTTACTTACATCACTTACATTACTCAATACTCACTTACATTACTGCATTCTTATAATATTCTTCTCGCCATAAAGAATTGACAATAAAGGGATTTTCCATTCACTTATTAAAGTGAGTGGCTAATCTATTTTAGTGTTCACTCTACATGAGATACAACAAATGCGCAGAGCATAACCTCATGTAAGTCATTGTAAGATGTAATGGTATTTGTACAATGTATTTGCACAATGTACTTTATAAATTGCATATGATGTATCATTGCCTATAGGAAAGCATATACTAGGCTTAACGTTTGACTATATTGAAGTCAACTGCTTGTAAATATATACTTTAACCTTTAATATCGTTATTATTATTTTCTTTTTAAATGATTTTGATCTTATATAACATATTATTTTCTACTTGTTTTAAATTATCGCCTTTTACGATTAACTTTTTTCATTTCAAATTTCATTGTATGAAAATACAATGTATATTGTTTTTATTAAATATATATTTATAAATATATATATATATATATTTATAATAAATATATATATATATATAAATATATATATTACTTGACTGGATATATTATTTAATAATACAAATAATATAAAATCATAATTAATGTTGTAAAGAAGTATTCGTATACGAGAGAAAACGCTTACATTGTAAGTTACAACATTGTATAATGAATGCATGTTTACACTTGTATTCTGGTAACATAAGTATGCTAGTATTGTGCCTTACGTAGACTTGATTAGGATGTAGGCGGTAAGGATGAGCCTGGATAAGTAATAGGCTCCTACTGATAATCATATTTCGCCGAAATTAAGGGGCGTAATACTCTACTGAATAGACGCCGCCCACAACTGCGCAAACCACGCCCAGCGTTATGTTCAAATTACTATTGTTTCATATAGTATATGATGACATATATGACATTGTATTTATATATATATATATATATATATATAAAGTCATATATATAGTCATATATATATGACTGCCAAGAAATAGTTCAGTTGTTAAATTCTTTGGAAAGACTAAGAAAATTAGTATAAAAATAATATATTAAAGTATAAAACTAATTAAGCTGAATTGATTTTGAACTATCTATTGACAATTTTACTATTCAGAACATGTTCTGGTATAGGTTGAAATGATCCATATACTTCAACGAATACATATAATACAGAAAAATAGCATTGAAATTAAAATAATATTTTAGAATTATACATATCACATAATAAATAATACATTAATATGATTATTATTACATTTAATTACATCTCAAGCAATTATATTGAATTACGTTATTCGTTGCTCTAAATGTACTGAAACCTAATCCTAGACAATATTAGGGTTACGTATACGTTACATTACAGTGGAGATACGTTATACCAGATTAATTACATATAGTAATCTAGTGCCTGGAACCTATAATTATAATATTACTGATTATAAAATCTTAAATCAAAATCCTATAAAAAATAACGAAATTAAATGAAAAAATAATGCATGAAATAAAAATTAGTTAAAATAATAATTATTATTATTATTTTAATAATAATAATAATTATTATATAATATTATATCTACAATTAAAATAAATACAATGTATAATTCATTTTGGTTTTACCAAACATATATATAAATATATATAGAGTAAATAAAATTATTATATAATTATAATGCTATTATAATTGTAAACGTTATAAAAATAAGTGTAAGAAATAACGATATATTTATAAGATATGTATTTAACAAATTAAAAAATAAATATTTTGAATTAAAAAATATAATAATAATATATGTTATTTTAAAATACTCAACTTATAAAATATTAAATACAAATAATTAATGTAACGTGTGCACACATCATTGGATATACTTTAGAATTTGATGTATTATAAGGCACGTGTAATCGAAAGAGAAAATCACCAATAGAGCACTGTCGGTTGCATAACCAATATGACATAATATAATGACGAAACGTTATGACGTAATAAACTGAGGCGAACAATGAACGTGTAATTGATGCCAGGGTAAAATAGTCGCCTAGCGGTAATATCGTGACGTAATGGGGAAGTTGCAGAGATACATTATACACAGAGAAATTACAAATATTTTAAGCAAGTTATAGATAGTCTTATAATATAGTCGTATACAATAAATAGACAATCTATTGACAAATACGATATTTACTTGATATCAAAGAGAGGCTAACAAAATTAAAACTTTAAGTATCTCGAGAGTAGATATAATTTAATGGTATTAAGATAACGGTAAACTATACCCTATGATAATATAATATACAATTAATAATATTGATATTAACCTATATATTATAGATCAGGTGATTTGAAATAAATGTATAAAATAATATTTTTGTTTGCAGATTTTAATTTCTTAAAAACGTATTAAATATCGAGCTTGAAGTTGTAATCTAAGTTTACTTAACTACTATCAAGATCAATTGAAAGATTATTAAACAATACAGAATCAAAACTATAGCATATATTGCATATATCGTTTCGATATACTTTGAAGTTATCGTAAATATTATTTTTGAAAGTTCTCATAACTAATTTGATTTTATCATAGAAATTTTTTATAAATTGTTTCCTTGATTAATTTTATAATAAACATATCCTTGTATACAGAATCACACATATATTTAGTAGAATTTGATACATCTAGTATACTCTAGTATATTATTGTAATAAAAACTATAAACTTCCACTTTATACTATTATATATATATAAATATGTATATATATATATATATATATATATATATAATCTAAACTACTGATATTGTAAACAAAACAAATAATTGTAGAATATAATTTTGTAATATATATCACATTTTTTTTATAGATATAATAAAATATTTTAATTTCGAATTATTTTTAACAAAATAATGTCGAATAAAATACAACATTCAATAAGTTGTAAATTTGTATTAAAGGTTTATATTATATTGTTGGGTAGACACACTTTCACATAATTACGTAACATACTCTATGTATCAATCAGGTTGGTCCAACCATAAATATTCCACGTAATTATGTAATAATATTTATTATTATTGGTATTGTATTTAAATATATGTTATTCTTTAATTATGATTAGAAAATTTATATATATATATAAGTTAGTAATACTAATTTAATACTAAAAATATATTATATTATAATATATTATCACATAAATGGGGGGGAGGTAATTATATTCAGTATATATCCCATCTAATTTATACATATACTGTATACGTATTTTGTATATATGGAAAATACAGCATTCATACTTTATATTGAGAGGTCACTGCATAAACGGATGCCACCACTAGATCTACCCGGAGTACTGATCGTGAGTACAGGATGCGAGTACAGGATGTGAGTACAGGATGAGCCTATAGACTAGATCGCTTAAATCATTACGTAATGTAGCTCAATTACGGCCGCCGTAGAACCACTCAATGCCAGTGATTTGATAAAGTGGCGGTGGTCGTCAGTGACCAATGGGGTCAACGTCTAGATATGCGGTGTGGAGCATGTGGAACTCCGTGGTCATCGGTGGGGGGTCATCATTGGGTCAGTAACTAGTGGTGACGGTACTTATTTGGACTTGTGATTTTTCAGTACTAGAATATATCGTACAGTTAACTTAATAACAGTAGTATTTTTCAGTATAGTGTTCAATGTAGTGTTGAGTTTAGTTCTATGTGAAGTATTTAGTATTCAGTATCTTCCGTATAGTTTGTACTGTTGTGTTCATAGTAGTTTAAGTGTATTTGTCAATGTAGTGTTCAGTATAGTAATCATTAAAGTGTTCCGTATAGTGTTAATTATACTATTCAGAGTAGTTTTCCGTGTAATCTTACTTATAGTTTTCAATGTAGTAATAATGGTAATTTAAGTGTATTTGTCAATGTAGTGTTCAGTATAGTAATCATTATGGTGTTCCGTATAGTGTTCATTATACTATTCAGAGTAGTTTTCCGTGTAATCTTACTTATAGTATGTAGTAATCATGGTAATTTAAGTGTACTTTTCAATGTAGTGTTCAGTATAGTAATCAATATAACGTTCCGTATAGTGTTCAGTGTACTATTCAGAGTAGTTTTCCGTTTAATTTTTAGTGTAGTTTCCAGTCCACGGATTTAGTACATTATTGTTGTGAAGGGTGAAATTGAGCAGGATAGTATTTTTAGTTTGGAAATATTTAGAAAATGGATGGATTTGTCAAGGTTAAGTCTCTTCACCATCGGTGAGATTTATATAACGGAGTATACAAGACTTGAGGAAGTAATCAACTAATTCTTTATAGTATACGGAGAGGTGTACCGAGAACTCTTTGATTAAAGGACGTGGTTAGTGGTCAATTTAATATAAGGACATTACTGAGAACAGTAGGTTTTAAATAAAGTGTATTGGTGATAAAGGTAAAAAAGATACTACATATAGTTGTGAAGTTGGAGAAACGTATTGCGAGGGTGGGAGTGAGTTGATGATATTGGTAATCTTAGGATGTAAAAATGTATCGAATATTTCAACTAGTAAATTTGTGGGTTAATTGTGTAATATGCGCTGGGAGTTGTTGTTCAAAAGCTCATTTGATGTCTTGACAACTTAAGAGATCTTAAGAGAACTTAAGAGATCATTACGTTGAAATAAATGGTTTATATTGTGAAGATAGCAATACATATTTAATGATTACCAGTGATTTACGAAGATAGGCATATTACGTTTGGCAATACATAACTTTGAATTATTCTATTTTCAGTTGGGTCATATTGTAATGGATTCCTGTTTAACGGACAATAGGAGTTATAGACACTAAAGTTATGGAGAGAGTGGTTTCTATTATACTATTAATGTGTATTGATACTCTTGAATTTGTCATACGTTTGGATCTTAGAGGGGCAATTGGTTTTGGTACAATATATATTTTTGATACTGAAGAAGATAAGATAATAATAGATAAATAGTTTTCGATTAAGTTATTTTTGTGAAGATGTAATTGTAGATGATAATATCGAGGGTGTTACAAGATATGTGCATAGGTAAACATATGTTTAGGTAAGGTTTGGGAACCTATTAGTGTCATGTGTAGTTAGCATTAAGGTTCATGGACATATTCAAAAATAATTATATTGTTAGATGTGCATAGATTGGTTCGGTGTCTAAGAGAAACGTATATATAGATAATTGTAGTGAATGATACATCATAATACTCATGAATTCTAGGGAATGTTCAGGATGTATGGAGTGGAGAATAATTTCAGTGTTCTAGTGCAAGTACCTTACATGTAGTTGATATGAGATTCTATCTGTGAAGGTTACATATACCACAACCTTAATGGAACTCTAATCAGTTAGTTTAGCTAAATTTAAAAGTGTTAACTTAAGGTTAAGTAGTTATGACTGTATCGGAGTTATTAAGCCAAGTTTCAGTTCAACAGAACATATCAAGTTTGAGTTGTTTAAATATGTCGAGCTGTAGTAGTGAGATAATTCGTATGTGTAGTAACGAAAGCAGTTATGAATACAATAATGGGAACAGTAATCAGTGTAGTTTTTAGTTTTAAGTATATTAGTTAGTATAGTAATTAATATATTTGTAAGTATATTATTAAAGTAGAATAGTGAGCATAGTAGTTAGTTTAGTATTGAGTGCGGTAGTGAGTGCAGTAGTGAGTGCAGTAGTGAGTGCAGTAGTGAATGCAGTAGTGAATGCAGTAGTGAGTGCAGTAGTGAGTGCAGTAGTGAGTGCAGTAGTGAGTGCAGTAGTGAGTGCAGTAGTGAATGCAGTAGTGAATGCAGTAGTGAATGCAGTAGTGAATGCAGTAGTGAGTGCAGTAGTGAGTGCAGTAGTGAGTGCAGTAGTGAGTGCAGTAGTGAGTGCAGTAGTGAGTGCAGTAGTGAGTGCAGTAGTGAGTGTAGTAGTGAATGTAGTAGTGAATGCAGTAGTGAGTGCAGTAGTTAGTTTAGTATTGAGTGCGGTAGTGAGTGCAGTAGTGAGTGCAGTAGTGAATGCAGTAGTGAATGCAGTAGTGAGTGCAGTAGTTAGTTTAGTATTGAGTGCGATAGTGAGTGCAGTAGTGAGTGCAGTAGTGAATGCAGTAGTGAATGCAGTAGTGAATGCAGTAGTGAGTGCAGTAGTGAGTGCAGTAGTGAGTGCAGTAGTGAGTGCAGTAGTGAGTGCAGTAGTGAGTGCAGTAGTGAGTGCAGTAGTGAGTGCAGTAGTGAGTGCAGTAGTGAGTGCAGTAGTGAGTGCAGTAGTGAGTGCAGTAGTAAATGCAGTAGTGAGTGCAGTAGTGAGTGCAATAGTGTGTGTGTATATGTTTATTCACGAAAATCCAATTTTTACATTGTTCGAAGGTAGGTGTAAGTATTATTAATTAGTGAATGCAGTAGTGAGTGCAGTAGTGAGTGCAATAGTGCGTGTAGTATTGAGTGCAGTAGTGAGTGCAGTAGTGAGTACAGTAGTGAATGTAGTAGTTAGTGCAGTATTGAGTGCAGTAGTGAGTGCAGTAGTGAATGCAGTAGTTAGTGAGGTAGTGAGTGCAGTAGTGGATACAGTAGTTAGTGCAGTAGTGAGTGCAGTAGTGAGTGCAGTAGTGAGTGCAGTAGTGAGTGCAGTAGTGAGTGTAGTAGTAAATACAGTAGTGAGTGCAGTAGTGAGTGCAGTAGTGAGTGCAGTAGTTAGTGCAGTAGTGAGTGCAGTAGTTAGTGCAGTAGTGAGTGCAGTAGTTAGTGCAGTAGTGAGTGCAGTAGTGAGTACAGTAGTGAATGCAGTAGTTAGTGCAGTAGTGAGTGCAGTAGTGAGTGCAGTAGTGAGTGCAGTAGTGAGTGCAGTAGTGAGTGCAGTAGTGAATGCAGTAGTGAGTGCAGTAGTGAGTGCAGTAGTGAGTGCAGTAGTGAATGCAGTAGTGAGTGCAGTAGTGAGTGCAGTAGTGATTGTGTTTGGCAGAGTATTGATGAGTGTATCATATATATGCGGTGGGTGTAGTGGTCACTATAGTGTTATGTGTAGTGGTCATTATTGTGGAGGTTGTAGTGGTCACTATAGTGGAAGTTGTGGTGGTCACTATAGTGGTGGGTGTAGTGGTCACTATAGTGGGTGTAGTGGTCACTATAGTGGTGGGTGTAGTGGTCACTATAGTGGTGGGTGTAGTGGTCACTATAGTGGTGGGTGTAGTGGTCATTATAGTGGTGGGTGTAGTGGTCACTATAGTAGTGGGTTTAGTGGTCACTATAGTGGTCATTATAGTGGTGGGTGTACTGGTCACTATAGTGGGTGTAGTGGTCACTATAGTGGTGGGTGTAGTGGTCACTATAGTGGGTGTAGTGGTCACTATAGTGGTGGGTGTAGTGGTCACTATAGTGGGTGTAGTGGTCACTATAGTGGTGGGTGTAGTGGTCACTATAGTGGTGGGTGTAGTGGTCACTATAGTGGTGGGTGTAGTGGTCACTATAGTGGTGGGTGTAGTGGTCACTATAGTGGTGGGTGTAGTGGTCACTATAGTAGTGGGTGTAGTGGTCACTATAGTGGTGGGTGTAGTGGTCACTATAGTGGTGTGTGTAGTGGTCACTATAGTGGTGGGTGTAGTGGTCACTATAGTGGTGGGTGTAGTAGTCACTATAGTGGTAGGTGTAGTGGTCACTATAGTGGTGGGTGTAGTGGTCACTATAGTGGTGGGTGTAGTGGTCACTATAGTGGTGGGTGTAGTGGTCACTATAGTGGTGGGTGTAGTGGTCACTATAGTGGTGGATGTAGTGGTCACTATAGTGGTGGGTGTAGTGGTCACTATAGTGGTGGGTGTAGTGGTCATTATAGTGGTGGGTGTAGTGGTCACTATAGTGGTGGGTGTAGTGGTCACTATAGTGGTGGGTGTAGTGGTCACTATAGTGGTGGGTGTAGTGGTGACTATAGTGGTAGGTTTAGTGGTCACTATAGTGGTAGGTTTAGTGGTCACTATAGTGGTGGGTGTAGTGGTCACTATAGTGGTGTGTGTAGTGGTCACTATAGTGGTGGGTGTAGTGGTCACTATAGTGGTGGGTGTAGTGGTCACTATAGTGGTGGGTGTAGTGGTCACTATAGTGGTAGGTTTAGTGGTCACTATAGTGGTGGGTGTAGTGGTCACTATAGTGGTGGGTGTAGTGGTTACTATAGTGATGGGTTTAGTGGTCACCAGAGTGGTGGGTGTAGTGGTCACTATAGTGGTGGGTGTAGTGGTCACTATAGTGGTAGGTTTAGTGGTCACTATAGTGGTCACTATAGTGGTCACTATAGTGGTGGGTGTAGTGGTCACTATAGTGGTGGGTTTAGTGGTCACTATAGTGGTGGGTGTAGTGGTCACTATAGTGGTGGGTGTAGTGGTCACTATAGTGGTGGGTGTAGTGGTCACTATAGTGGTGGGTGTAGTGGTCACTATAGTGGTGGGTGTAGTGGTCACTATAGTGGTGGGTGTAGTGGTCACTATAGTGGTGGATGTAGTGGTCACTATAGTGGTCACTATAGTGGTGGGTGTAGTGGTCACTATAGTGGTGGGTGTAGTGGTCACTATAGTGGTGGGTGTAGTGGTCACTATAGTGGTGGGTGTAGTGGTCACTATAGTGGTGGGTGTAGTGGTCACTATAGTGGTGGGTGTAGTGGTCACTATAGTGGTGGGTGTAGTGGTCACTATAGTGGTGGGTGTAGTGGTCACTATAGTGGTGGGTGTAGTGGTCATTATAGTGGTGGATGTAGTGGTCACTATAGTGGTGGGTGTAGTGGTCACTATAGTGGTGTGTGTAGTGGTCATTATAGTGGTGGGTGTAGTGGTCACTATAGTGGTGGGTGTAGTGGTCACTATAGTGGTGGGTGTAGTGGTCACTATAGTGGTGGGTGTAGTGGTCACTATAGTGGTGGGTGTAGTGGTCACTATAGTGGTGGATGTAGTGGTCACTATAGTGGTGGGTGTAGTGGTCACTATAGTGGTGGGTGTAGTGGTCACTATAGTGGTGGGTGTAGTGGTCACTATAGTGGTGAGTGTAGTGGTCACTATAGTGGTGGGTGTAGTGGTCACTATAGTTGTGGGTGTAGTGGTCACTATAGTGGTGAGTGTAGTGGTCACTATAGTGGTGGGTGTAGTGGTCACTATAGTGGTGGATGTAGTGGTCACTATAGTGGTGGTTGTAGTGGTCACTATAGTGGTGGGTGTAGTGGTCACTATAGTGGTGGGTGTAGTGGTCACTATAGTGGTGGGTGTAGTGGTCACTATAGTGGTGGATGTAGTGGTCACTATAGTGGTGGGTGTAGTGGTCACTATAGTGGTGGGTGTAGTGGTCACTATAGTGGTGGATGTAGTGGTCACTATAGTGGTGAGTGTAGTGGTCACTATAGTGGTGGGTGTAGTGGTCACTATAGTGGTGGGTGTAGTGGTCATTATAGTGGTGGGTGTAGTGGTCACTATAGTGGTGGGTGTAGTGGTCACTATAGTGGTGGGTGTAGTGGTCACTATAGTGGTGGGTGTAGTGGTCACTATAGTGGTGGGTGTAGTGGTCACTATAGTGGTGGGTGTAGTGGTCACTATAGTGGTGGGTGTAGTGGTCACTATAGTGGTGGGTGTAGTGATCACTATAGTGGTGGGTGTAGTGGTCACTATAGTGGTGAGTGTAGTGGTCACTATAGTGGTGGGTTTAGTGGTCACTATAGTGGTCACTATAGTGGTGGGTGTAGTGGTCACTATAGTGGTGAGTGTAGTGGTCACTATAGTGGTGGGTTTAGTGGTCACTATAGTGGTGGGTGTAGTGGTCACTATAGTGGTGGATTTAGTGGTCACTATAGTGGTCACTATAGTGGTGGGTGTAGTGGTCACTATAGTGGTGGGTGTAGTGGTCACTATAGTGATGGGTGTAGTGGTCACTATAGTGGTGGGTGTAGTGGTCACTATAGTGATGGGTGTAGTGGTCACTATAGTGGTGGGTGTAGTGGTCACTATAGTGGTGGGTTTAGTGGTCACTATAGTGGTCACTATAGTGGTGGGTGTAGTGGTCACTATAGTGGTGGGTGTAGTGGTCACTATAGTGGTGGGTGTAGTGGTCACTATAGTGGTGTGTGTAGTGGTCACTATAGTGGTGGGTGTAGTGGTCACTATAGTGGTGGGTGTAGTGGTCACTATAGTGGTGGGTGTAGTGGTCACTATAGTGGTTGGTGTAGTGGTCACTATAGTGGTGGGTTTAGTGGTCACTATAGTGGTCACTATAGTGGTGGGTGTAGTGGTCACTATAGTGGTGGGTGTAGTGGTCACTATAGTGATGGGTGTAGTGGTCACTATAGTGGTGGGTGTAGTGGTCACTATAGTGGTGGGTTTAGTGGTCACTATAGTGGTCACTATAGTGGTGGGTGTAGTGGTCACTATAGTGGTGGAGGTAGTGGTCACTATAGTGGTGGGTGTAGTGGTCACTATAGTGGTGGGTGTAGTGGTCACTATAGTGGTGGGTGTAGTGGTCACTATAGTGGTGGATGTAGTGGTCACTAGAGTGGTGGATGTAGTGGTCACTATAGTGGTGGGTGTAGTGGTCACTATAGTGGTGGGTGTAGTGGTCACTATAGTGGTGGGTGTAGTGGTCACTATAGTGGTGGGTGTAGTGGTCACTATAGTAGTGGGTGTAGTGGTCACTATAGTGGTGGGTGTAGTGGTCACTATAGTGGTGGATGTAGTGGTCACTATAGTGGTGGGTGTAGTGGTCACTATAGTGGTGGGTGTAGTGGTCACTATAGTGGTGGATGTAGTGGTCACTATAGTGGTGGGTGTAGTGGTCACTATAGTGGTGGGTGTAGTGGTCATTATAGTGGTGGGTGTAGTGGTCACTATAGTGGTGGGTGTAGTGGTCACTATAGTGGTGGGTGTAGTGGTCACTATAGTGGTGGGTGTAGTGGTCACTATAGTGGTGGGTGTAGTGGTCACTATAGTGGTCACTATAGTGGTGGATGTAGTGGTCACTATAGTGGTAGGTGTAGTTGTCACTATAGTGGTCACTATAGTGGTCACTATAGTGGTGGGTGTAGTGGTCACTATAGTGGTGTGTGTAGTGGTCACTAGAGTGGTGGGTGTAGTGGTCACTATAGTGGTGGGTGTAGTGGTCACTATAGTGGTGGGTGTAGTGGTCACTATAGTGGTGGGTGTAGTGGTCACTATAGTGGTGGGTGTAGTGGTCACTATAGTGGTGGGTGTAGTGGTCACTATAGTGGTGGGTGTAGTGGTCACTATAGTGGTGGGTGTAGTGGTCACTATAGTGGTGGGTGTAGTGGTCACTATAGTGGTGGGTGTAGTGGTCACTATAGTGGTGGGTGTAGTGGTCACTATAGTGGTGGGTGTAGTGGTCACTATAGTGGTGGGTGTAGTGGTCACTATAGTGGTGGGTGTAGTGGTCACTATAGTGGTGGGTGTAGTGGTCACTATAGTGGTGGGTGTAGTGGTCACTATAGTGGTGGGTGTAGTGGTCACTATAGTGGTGTGTGTAGTGGTCACTATAGTGGTGGGTGTAGTGGTCACTATAGTGGTGGGTGTAGTGGTCATTATAGTGGTGGGTGTAGTGGTCACTATAGTGGTGGGTGTAGTTGTCACTATAGTGGTGGGTGTAGTGGTCACTATAGTGGTGGGTGTAGTGGTCACTATAGTGGTGGGTGTAGTGGTCACTATAGTGGTGGGTGTAGTGGTCACTATAGTGGTGGGTGTAGTGGTCACTATAGTGGTGGGTGTAGTGGTCATTATAGTGGTGGGTGTAGTGGTCACTATAGTGGTGGGTGTAGTTGTCACTATAGTGGTGGGTGTAGTGGTCACTATAGTGGTGGGTGTAGTGGTCACTATAGTGGTGGGTGTAGTGGTCACTATAGTGGTGGGTGTAGTGGTCACTATAGTGGTGGGTGTAGTGGTCACTATAGTGGTGGGTGTAGTGGTCACTATAGTGGTGGGTGTAGTGGTCACTATAGTGGTGGGTGTAGTGGTCACTATAGTGGTGGGTGTAGTGGTCACTATAGTGGTGGGTGTAGTGGTCACTATAGTGGTGGGTGTAGTGGTCACTATAGTGGTGGGTGTAGTGGTCACTATAGTGGTGGGTGTAGTGGTCACTATAGTGGTGGGTGTAGTGGTCACTATAGTGGTCACTATAGTGGTGGGTGTAGTGGTCACTATAGTGGTGGGTGTAGTGGTCACTATAGTGGTGGGTGTAGTGGTCACTATAGTGGTGGGTGTAGTGGTCACTATAGTGGGTGTAGTGGTCATTATAGTGGTGGGTGTAGTGGTCACTATAGTGGTGGGTGTAGTGGTCACTATAGTGGGTGTAGTGGTCATTATAGTGGTGGGTGTAGTGGTCACTATAGTGGTGGGTGTAGTGGTCACTATAGTGGTGGGTGTAGTGGTCACTATAGTGGTGGGTGTAGTGGTCACTATAGTGGTGGGTGTAGTGGTCACTATAGTGGTGGGTGTAGTGGTCACTATAGTGGTGGGTGTAGTGGTCACTATAGTGGTGGGTGTAGTGGTCACTATAATGGTGGGTGTAGTGGTCACTATAGTGGTGGGTGTAGTGGTCACTATAGTGGTGGATGTAGTGGTCACTATAGTGGTGGGTGTAGTGGTCACTATAGTGGTGGGTGTAGTGGTCACTATAGTGGTGGGTGTAGTGGTCACTATTGTGGTGGGTGTAGTGGTCACTATAGTGGTGGGTGTAGTGGTCACTATAGTGGTGGGTGTAGTGGTCACTATAGTGGTGGGTGTAGTGGTCACTATAGTGGTGGGTGTAGTGGTCACTATAGTGGGTGTAGTGGTCACTATAGTGGTGGGTGTAGTGGTCACTATAGTGGTGGGTGTAGTGGTCACTATAGTGGTGGGGGTAGTGGTCACTATAGTGGTGGGTTTAGTGGTCACTATAGTGGTCATTATAGTGGTGGGTGTAGTGGTCACTATAGTGATGGGTTTAGTGGTCACTATAGTGGTAGGGGTAGTGGTCACTATAGTGGTGGGTGTAGTGGTCACTATAGTGGTGGGTGTAGTGGTTACTATAGTGGTGGGTGTAGTGGTCACTATAGTGGTGGGTGTAGTGGTCACTATAGTGGTGGGGGTAGTGGTCACTATAGTGGTGGGTTTAGTGGTCACTATAGTGGTCATTATAGTGGTGGGTGTAGTGGTCACTATAGTGGTGGGTGTAGTTGTCACTATAGTGGTGGGTGTAGTGGTCACTATAGTGGTGGGTGTAGTGGTCACTATAGTGGTGGGTGTAGTGGTCACTATAGTGGTGGGTGTAGTGGTCACTATAGTGGTGGGTGTAGTGGTCACTATAGTGGTGGGTGTAGTGGTCACTATAGTGGTGGGTGTAGTGGTCACTATAGTGGTGGGTGTAGTGGTCACTATAGTGGTGGGTGTAGTGGTCACTATAGTGGTGGGTGTAGTGGTCACTATAGTGGTGGGTGTAGTGGTCACTATAGTGGTGGGTGTAGTGGTCACTATAGTGGTGGGTGTAGTGGTCACTATAGTGGTGGGTGTAGTGGTCACTATAGTGGTCACTATAGTGGTGGGTGTAGTGGTCACTATAGTGGTGGGTGTAGTGGTCACTATAGTGGTGGGTGTAGTGGTCACTATAGTGGTGGGTGTAGTGGTCACTATAGTGGGTGTAGTGGTCATTATAGTGGTGGGTGTAGTGGTCACTATAGTGGTGGGTGTAGTGGTCACTATAGTGGTGGGTGTAGTGGTCACTATAGTGGTGGGTGTAGTGGTCACTATAGTGGTGGGTGTAGTGGTCACTATAGTGGTGGGTGTAGTGGTCACTATAGTGGTGGGTGTAGTGGTCACTATATTGGTGTGTGTAGTGGTCACTATAGTGGTGGGTGTACTGGTCACTATAGTGGTGGGTGTAGTGGTCACTATAGTGGTGGGTGTAGTGGTCACTATAGTGGTGGGTGTAGTGGTCACTATAGTGGTGGGTGTAGTGGTCACTATAATGGTGGGTGTAGTGGTCACTATAGTGGTGGGTGTAGTGGTCACTATAGTGGTGGGTGTAGTGGTCACTATAGTGGTGGGTGTAGTGGTCACTATAGTGGTGGGTGTAGTGGTCACTATAGTGGTGGGTGTAGTGGTCATTATAGTGGTGAGTGTAGTGGTCACTATAGTGGTGGGTGTAGTGGTCACTATAGTGGTGGGTGTAGTGGTCACTATAGTGGTGGGTGTAGTGGTCACTATAGTGGTGGGTGTAGTGGTCACTATAGTGGTGGGTGTAGTGGTCACTATAGTGGTGGGTGTAGTGGTCACTATAGTGGTGGGTGTAGTGGTCACTATAGTGGTGGGTGTAGTGGTCACTATAGTGGTGGGTGTAGTGGTCACTATAGTGGGTGTAGTGGTCACTATAGTGGTGGGTGTAGTGGTCACTATAGTGGTGGGTGTAGTGGTCACTATAGTGGTGGGGGTAGTGGTCACTATAGTGGTGGGTTTAGTGGTCACTATAGTGGTCATTATAGTGGTGGGTGTAGTGGTCACTATAGTGATGGGTTTAGTGGTCACTATAGTGGTAGGGGTAGTGGTCACTATAGTGGTGGGTGTAGTGGTCACTATAGTGGTGGGTGTAGTGGTTACTATAGTGGTGGGTGTAGTGGTCACTATAGTGGTGGGTGTAGTGGTCACTATAGTGGTCACTATAGTGGTGGGTGTAGTGGTCACTATAGTGGTGGGTGTAGTGGTCACTATAGTGGTGGGGGTAGTGGTCACTATAGTGGTGGGTGTAGTGGTCACTATAGTGGTGGGTGTAGTGGTCACTATAGTGGTCACTATAGTGGTGGGTGTAGTGGTCACTATAGTGGTGGGTGTAGTGGTCACTATAGTGGTGGGTGTAGTGGTCACTATAGTGGTGGGTGTAGTGGTCACTATAGTGGTGGGTGTAGTGGTCACTATAGTGGTGGATGTAGTGGTCACTATAGTGGTGGGTGTAGTGGTCACTATAGTGGTGGGTGTAGTGGTCACTATAGTGGTGTGTGTAGTGGTCACTATAGTGGTGGGTGTAGTGGTCACTATAGTGGTGGGTGTAGTGGTCACTATAGTGGTGTGTGTAGTGGTCACTATAGTGGTGGGTGTAGTGGTCACTATAGTGGTGGGTGTAGTGGTCACTATAGTGGTGGGTGTAGTGGTCACTATAGTGGTGGGTGTAGTGGTCATTATAGTGGTGTGTGTAGTGGTCACTATAGTGGTGGGTGTAGTGGTCACTATAGTGGCGGGTGTAGTGGTCACTATAGTGGGTGTAGTGGTCACTATAGTGGTGGGTGTAGTGGTCACTATAGTGGTGGGTGTAGTGGTCACTATAGTGGTCACTATAGTGGTGGGTGTAGTGGTCACTATAGTGGTGGGTGTAGTGGTCACTATAGTGGTGGGTGTAGTGGTCACTATAGTGGTGGGTGTAGTGGTCACTATAGTGGTCACTATAGTGGTGGGTGTAGTGGTCACTATAGTGGTGGGTGTAGTGGTCACTATAGTGGTGGATGTAGTGGTCACTATAGTGGTGGGTGTAGTGGTCACTATAGTGGTGTGTGTAGTGGTCACTATAGTGGTCACTATAGTGGTGGGTGTAGTGGTCACTATAGTGGTGGGTGTAGTGGTCACTATAGTGGTGGGTGTAGTGGTCACTATAGTGGTGGGTGTAGTGGTCACTATAGTGGTGGGTGTAGTGGTCACTATAGTGGTGGATGTAATGGTCACTATAGTGGTGGGTGTAGTGGTCACTATAGTGGTGAGTGTAGTGGTCACTATAGTGGTGGGTGTAGTGGTCACTATAGTGGTGGGTGTAGTGGTCACTATAGTGGTGGGTTTAGTGGTCACTATAGTGGTGTGTGTAGTGGTCACTATAGTGGTCATTATAGTGGTGGGTGTAGTGGTCACTATAGTGGTGAGTGTAGTGGTCACTATAGTGGTGAGTGTAGTGGTCACTATAGTGGTGGGTGTAGTGGTCACTATAGTGGGTGTAGTGGTCACTATAGTGGTGAGTGTAGTGGTCACTATAGTGGTGGGTGTAGTGGTCACTATAGTGATGGGTGTAGTGGTCACTATAGTGATGGGTGTAGTGGTCACTATAGTGGTGGGTGTAGTGGTCACTATAGTGGTGGGTGTAGTGGTCATTATAGTGGTGGGTGTAGTGGTCACTAGAGTGGTGGGTGTAGTGGTCACTATAGTGGTGGGTGTAATAATGGATGGAGTAGCCAGTGTAGTGGTCAGTACATTCGACCAATTGAGACCCAGTAAGAAAATACTATTAACGTTTGCACATAATTATATCTGTAGTTGGGACCATCGCTGGCCTCCTCCCAAGACGTCATGCGTATTACGTAATATTACGCAAGAATTTACGACTTATGTACTACATGGGCATTATATAATGAACACTATGCGATATACATACAAGTATACTACCACAGTATACTACCATCTTGCATGTGGTCGTAATGCCGGGGACTATTGAAGAGATGGGTATTAGATATTATTCAGTATAATGTTAGTTCATTATATTATTATTATATCATTTATTATGACTTGCCGACGTAATTTCTTAAATACTTAAATACTATTATATATAATAACTTGTATAATTTATATATAATAATGTACATTTTTTAACTCATTAATATTTAATAATTTCATAATTAAATATATAAAAATACATAGTGTATATATGCATATTTATGATGTAAATACATACGACACACAGTTCTTGAGTAGTTTCTTGTATTATGGTAGGTTGAAATTCAAAAGTAATATTCTTATACCTCTATGTTGTTAAGTATAGATCAATAATTGCTATGAATATCGATTAATCGATTAATCGAAAATAATAAATTCCCCAGATTCGAAAATGTTTGATATTTGAAAGTATTTAATGCTTAGTAGATTTAGAATCGGATATATATCTATATATATATATATATATATATATATATATAGGTTTTATTATAAATATCACAATTATAATTATATTCATATTATATAATGAAATGAAACAAGGTGAATAGTCATTATGTTGCTTAATATATCGTTTATTTAAATATTTAAGTTATATAATGTATCAATAAATAGGTCAAAAAAGTGATGTAACTACTAATAATTATCAAAATACTGTGAAGAAAATACAGACGATTACAAAGATTTCAGTCAGCCTCTATCGCCATTTTGTTTAATATTTCACAATAAAATAATTTATATGAGATATTTCTAATCTTCGATAATTATAAAAGATAATTATATATAAATATATATTTATAAACCATTAATAAGTGTCTACATATAAAATTCAGGAAAACAAATTGATAAAATTCAAAATATTGTATACCAATATTGCCATAATATAGTTTTGTCATTATTATCTTAGTGATAATTATCAATATTAATAAGATAATTAATTTAATATTTCAATAATTAAATAAAGATATTACTAGCGATATATCTACGCATATCTACGTGTTTATCTAATTTGTAATATTATATATCTTTAATAAATATAAAATATCTTTAATAAATATAAAATATCTTTAATAAATATAAAATATCTTTAATAAATATAAAATATCTTTAATAAATATAATATATCTTTAATAAATATTTTTCAAAATGATCTTAATGAATATTTTAATTTTATGAATGTTTGATGAAAATAGTAATCATTTTGCACATTACAATATATGATATAAATATACATATAATATACAATATATAATATAAATATACCATATATAATATAAATATACATATAATATAAATATACCATATATAATATAAATATACAATATATAATATAAATATACATATAATATAAATATACCATATATAATATAAATATACAATATATAATATAGATATACATATAATATAAATATACCATATATAATATAAATATACATATAATATAAATATACCATATATAATATAAATATATATATAATATAAATATACCATATATAATATAAATATATATATAATATAAATATACCATATATAATATAAATATATAATATAAATAAATCAAAGCACGTATAAACATTTATTATTGTAATCATTTGTTCATGTAATAGTTGATTGCTTTAAAATACCTCTATATGAAAATGGCTTTATTATTGTATTAAGTACATATGCTACAATAGTACATATATATAGATATATATATATATATATGGTTATGGATTTATACATAATAACATTAATATATTCTGTAAAATAATAAAATAATCTATTATTTTTAATTATTATTTTAATATACAAGAACTTATTATTTTTTATAACTATAGCATATTATTTATCTTAATGT
>OZ038315.1:12830665-12875665 GCA_964035775.1 Osedax frankpressi | reverse complement strand
ACACACACACACTCACACACACACACACATACATACACACACATACACACACACACATATATACACACACATACACACACACATATATATATATATATATATATTTATATATATATATATATATATGTATATATATATGTATATATATATATACACATATATAATGTGTATATATATGTATGTATACATAATCATTCTTATGAAGAATATTTTCTAATTCAATTGATTTACCCACAATCTTAACTCCATACGAGTATGTGAGATATGTATTATGAATATGAACTATAACGTGCGTTAGTATTTCGTAGTTATATAAGCAGGTCAATATCATAAGATTGTGTTATTGAGATACGTTATGCATATGCTAGATTTTACGAAGAATGAAATAGTAATATATAATATAAATGTATATACAAACGGTATACTATAACATATGTGTGCGCTATTGAAAATACATAAATCATTATTTAGGATCGCAGTATTATAATAGTGTTGCATCATCATATAATGCGTAATTATTGATAATAGTACAATAATAGTATAATAGTGTGCATGTTATAATTTAAGTATTCATATACTTAAATTATCGTACATATATTATTACAAAATTCTGATTTTTATATAAAATAAATAATAACAATTATATTTTAAATACCTCTGTGATTTATATATATAAATAAATATATATATAAATATATGAGCTGACACCACTAGATATCATAAATAATATTTAATAATATATATAGGTATGATTAATTTGCTATATTGGTATTTGGGTTCATATTCATTTATTTTTATTTTGTATTCCCTAATAATTCAATTAATAATAAATATATAATACATAAGTATATGAATATATTAACTTCATTATATATCCTATGTATTAAACCACCTTTATAAGGGTTGTTTTATTAGAAACCGTACATACTTTCCCGTGAAACTATCGCCTTGCTTCATGATAATCGAAGCGCGATGGATTGTGAAAACTCGAGTTTTCATGCAATAGGCGGATATGCTTTGCTGCACAATATCGATCTTATAAACATATGCACCAAACCCATAAACACAAGTAACACCTATTTAAGTGGATTAATACGCCCGCACACATATATACTAATTCGCTAATATATAATATACATATATATATTGTAATTGTTAATACAACTATGACAATTTAAAATCTATATTAATATTAACTTAAATGAATTTAACGCAGCGTAGAACACAGATACAAACATATACATACATACAAATATATATATATATATATATATATATATATATATGACAGAGAATTGTAAACAACTGTCTTTTTTTGTCCTTGGTCTATATTTAGATTTGTTAACAATAACTAAATACTTAGTAACTTATTAACTTAAAATTTCTATAATAATTGTCAAAGTAAACTTACTTATTTATTATAATGAATTACAATTTCTTTTATTTAAGTTAGTAGTGTGTAATTATTATTGAGCTAAATTAATATTATATTTTATTAATATTCCATGATAAATTGAGTATACGTTAATTTTTGAATAATATATATAATTACAATACTATTTAATTAATATCTACATTTAATTAATTAATATTTTAAATTATATTTATATTATTTACCCTAGTAATCATAAATATATTATATTCTAAAGCAAAATTTTAGATATTAATAAAAAATATGAATATAAAAATGCGATATCATAATTATATATATATATATATATATTTATATATATATATATATATATATATGCTAATACATCAAAATGAATAATATTAATAGTTTTTTATTAAATAATAGATTAAAACAACATTGACTAATCAATGTTTTCTCATTACAACCATTTGAGCCTCCTATATTTAATAGCATTTACAATTTTGTAATATTGAATATACAACAATAACGGTCGTTTAATGAAGTAAATGGATGAGGAAGTAGAAAGGTTTGTCCGATGAGTGAAATAATAAATAATTAAAAAAGCACTTATATAATAATATTCAACCTGACAATGTGTTGGACGATGAAATGAACATGTCTTTCGTTGAAATGATGTTACAGAATTAGTGAGAAACGAATGAGATAATCTAATCTGAGAATTCATTACGGTAATCTACAATATTTCATTCTTCTTGCGATTGAGATTCAAATGACTACATTGCTCGCCAGCGAGAAAGAACCCTTCCGATTAGGAGACTCTTCCTCATTTTGTGAGTATCGGCGGGATTTAGTGAGATACCGTATCTATCCTCCTCCTGAGACCTTCCTTCTCCACGCCGGCAACGTTAATGTCGGAGAAACCCGTCTTATCGGATTTGCTGGAATCGAATTTTAAATCTTCGTTTTTTCGTTGGCTCATCTTACGACGCTCTAAAGTGACGTCGCGGTAGTAGACTATCTGATGGTGGAGTGTTACGAGGGTGAGACGACGACATGGAGACAAGGTGAGGAAGGAATGAGGATAGAGCGGTCGATGGCATGAGGATGGCATGCGAGGTGAAATTAGATTGATGTGAAGATTGGGTGAAATGAGATGAGGTCATTGTGAGATAATATTGGGGGTGTTGCTGGTGGTGAGATGGTAGTACATGGTGAGGTGCGCCCAGTAAATTAGAAATAAAGAACTCAGTCGTAGGTGAGTATTCAGCGAGGGAGGAGTGATAAGGGTTGTCATGGAAACCTGCAAGAAGATGGCGCCGTTTGTGATGAAACTGATGACGAAGGTTGCGGTTAGAATGAAGTCCCGAGTCTCCACCCAGGTGGTGAACACGCGAGCCAACGACCCGGCGACCAGAAGAGTGGCCGTAATGGCGGATAACTGACCAGTGTGTCCGGCACGGTAGTTGGCGAGCACTTGTAAAGACTACGGGGGTAGAGGTGAGGTGTTAGGCGATGGATAAGGATCAAGAATCAGGGGAGTAATATATCATATAGTTATGGAGTCCATCGCATAACTAACATCGCATAACTACATGGGATTGATAATGTTCTGTATAGATTTGAATATGCAGTGTGTAGTGAAAGGCTATGATATAGACGATCGAAAGAACCGTACCAAAGTACAACTAGGCCCACCAGACTCTCTAATAGTTGATACCCGACTAATGATCAATTATAAAATAGAACAAATGAGTTACGGGCAGCTCTGTAACGGTCAGGTGATCTAGTCAGGATTTATATTACTTTCTGATTAACGACATAATACAGGAACTCCGGTAGCCCCATTGTGGCAGTTATAAAGCTCCACTCGGTCTGCACTCTATATATTCTATTATGTACAACGCATAATAAAATATGTATGGTTAATATATAGTACTACGATGTATATTTATTATGTATATCTTAGTAAAAATTAACAACTTAAAAGCTCTTTAAAAAGTACTTTTATTAAATCTATTTATAGTCATGTATCTCAATAGGTATATATATAGAAGATCGTGTAATTACGTTATCCGCAATTAGATGTTTCTATTGGAGTTTCATCGTGAATAGGGGCATGGTTACGAGGAAGATGTCTAGCGTTGGAAATATGAGAGGAGGGGCGTGTCGGAAGGGCGTGGCTTGCAATTACTGGTTTAAACCGTACACAACGATTACCGTTAAAAGTGACCGGAGGCCAAATACTCTATACACGACGGTAAAGGAATCCCGGACGGAATTATAGATCTCATATCCGCCTGGAGGGTATCTACACCAATAAGTAACTACGAGTTATTCTATAATACTGCATATTATAGTATTGTTATTAATTTAGATCATTCTAAAGTATTACTTCTGCTGCTTCTACTTATTCATTAATTCTGCTATTGCTACGGCTCTACATCGATACCACCGTACCTACCCCCACTACACCCCCCACTACATCCCCCACTACACCCCCCACTACACCCCCCATAACCCACCCCCACTACACCTACCACTACACCCCAACTACACCCCCACTACACCCCCCACTACACCCTCCACTACATCCCCCACTACACCCCCCACTACACCCCCCACTACACCCCCCACTACACCCCCACTACACCCCCCACTACACCCCCCACTACACCTCCCACTACCCATCCCCACTACACCCCCCACTACACACCCCACTACACCCCCCACTACACCCCCCACTACACCCCCACTACACCCCCACTACACCCCCCACTACACCCCCACTACACCCCCCACTACACCCCCACTACATGATCCACTACATCCCCCACTACATCCCCCACTACATCCCCCACTACACCCCCCACTACACCCCCCACTACACCCCCCACTACACCCCCACTACACCCCCCACTACACCCCCCACTACACCTCCCACTACCCATCCCCACTACACCCCCCACTACACCCCCCACTACACCCTCCACTACACCCTCCACTACACCCCCACTACACCCCCACTACACCCCCACTACACCCCCCACTACACCCCCCACTACCCACCCCCACTACCCACCCC
The DNA here is from genome assembly GCA_964035775.1 of Osedax frankpressi. Lineage (NCBI taxonomy): Eukaryota > Metazoa > Annelida > Polychaeta > Sabellida > Siboglinidae > Osedax > Osedax frankpressi. The sequence goes on along the minus strand of OZ038315.1, from coordinate 12,871,208 downwards.
CACTACCCACCCCCACTACACCCCCCACTACACCCCCCACTACACCCCCCACTACACCCCCACTACACCCCCACGACACCCCCCACTACACCCCCCACTACACCCCCACTACACCCCCCACTACACCCCCCACTACACCCCCACTACACCCCCCACTACACCCCCCCACTACACCCCCCACTACACCCCCCACTACACCCCCCACTACACCCTCCACTACACCCCCACTACATCCCCCACCACTACTACCGTCGCACCGCCAATAAAACTACAACTCTCCCCACAACGCGACCCCCTCTTTGACTACCTCTACATCGGCATTCGGTCTTCTTTGCAGAATAGTGTGTAAATAGACGAATTATAGTTAGATATCTAATTCAGGCTATAGCCGATTAGCGGTATACTTAAACCGAGGCTACAATGGCGTTGCAATGACGCAATATTACATCTCGCATAGGTTATTCGCCTATGTTATGCAATAGTCGAGAAATCGTTAGACAATACCGAATTTACAATAGGGCCGCGGGCAGAATGGCGAGCTATCAATTATGAAATGAACAATTAGATACGCGTCCGCCATTAGGAATAACGGATTGAGTCTCGGTTTGCGTGTCATGTATTGCATTACGTAATGGCATTGCGTAACAAAATGGCATATTAACGCAATGTAACGGAATTTGAATGCATTGCGGCGGTAACGTATTCGATTGTATATTACGCATGCGCTGAATTTGACATCATATGTTACCGATAACGTATTGAGAATACTTACTTATAGACCACACTCCAATGCTATTAATTCGAATTATATAATCTATATATATCCCAGACACAAACAGTTGGTCAGATAATATAATTAAAATCCTATAAAACGTAATCAGAGATAATAATGTATTTCGAGTCAATGATAAATTAATAACTAACTAGGTAGTAAATGTAGGAGATAACTATATGATATAGGTATTAGATAACCAGATAAATAGATAATAGAGCTAATAAGTAACTAGAGGTTAGAGGTCATATTTAACAAGATAGTATAGATAGGAGATAACTAAATGGTAGAACTAAGAACTACATAGATGGTAGATCTAAGAGATATCTATAGAACTGAGATAGGATGGAACTTGTGGACTTTAGTTAAGTCTCATGAACTTTGCTAAACTCTAAGTAATACTCGTTACAATGTTATAGCTATTTATTTACACTCCGGAAGATATTTTTAACATAATTACATCACTTCGAAATAAGAATCAGAAGTTATTATCTATAACGATGAGATATATTTTCACACATATATAATATATAATATATCTATGAAATACTTAAATAACAAATTATTATTTATAACTTGCTAAAGTTACTATGGCCTACTTTAAGGTAATTCACCATAATTTGGAACTTTTCGTCTAATGGAATTATTTTTATTTGTGTTTAAATAAATATAACTATTCCATTGAAAATAATAACTTTTTCTCTATTAATTTTTGAACATAAAATATTGAAAATTATAATAGTTTTCAAATATAATTCAAATATTTTAATTCAAATATAATATTATTGTATTAGATAAACGATGTATTTAAAATCATTAAAGATATATCCACACTATTTAGTATTCAATAATTGATATTTATTTACTAATATAGGTTGATATTATTAATCCACTGTTATAAATAATACTATATAATTACATATATGGATTTATTAATAAATAAAATCTATAAATTATATTTTATATTTTAGTTATAAAATAACTGTTACAGAATATTATATATATATATATATATATATATATAAATATATATAACAAATATCATATTTATAAAAAAATTAAATACGTGTAAATAGTAGTTATAACTACTATTATAGCTACTACGGTATTACATATTAAATTTAATTACAATATTGGTGGTTTGTTTTAATATATATGTTATATTTAAAATATATTTATATTCAGAAAAAATACCATTAATGTTAATAAATTTAAATAGTATATTTGATATGATATACTTGTTAAATATAAAAATAAATTTACATTATAATACTACGTTGGTTTATATATAAAGAAAGGTGGATATTACATTGTACGTGTGTACGTGAGTTTCAATATAAACATGGATATTCGCTGCTAGTAAAATAAAGAAAATAAAAATACGCAAATATGAATTCTAGAATCAGCTGGTCGAATTACACAGAAGATTATGAGACGTGATTAAAAATGGAAACCGGATACGGGTAAAGGCACAAACAAAGACTACGGAACCGGAGCTAGAGATACTCGCTAGTCGCAATGATTAAATGATGTGAAAGTGTAAATATAGAACGCAATTATATATTGAGATAGCCACACTACGTTTAGCGACTAACTATTCAAATGATATCAGTGGTTTTACACTTACACCTGAGAGATGATATAGGAAGTAGTAGTAGCAATATAGTGCATACACTTTTATCTTATAAGATACACAGCGAACTTCATATATAATTATATATATATATATATATAATATGTATATAATATGTATCTATTAAACGTGGTTCTATCAATTTACAACAAAATCAAATAAAGTAATATCATTATTATACACAATTTATGGGAAAAATTACAGAACATGTTTGGAATTAAATAACATAATGAAATATATCGCAGTTTACAACCACACAATTAAAGTCTAATTATTATATAAAATGTAGAATTTCTACATTTGCATAAATAAATTCTACATATTTTCAAAAAATAAATAAATATTTTTGAAGATTATTACATTAGGTATGTAAATATTACTTCATACTTAAGATATATATATATATATATATATATATATATATATATAATATTTTATATATTAAATAAGATATATCAATTTATATCGAGGTATAATACTGAAGTTATTTGAAAAGAAAATAATATAGATATATTTATTCGTGTATATTGAATCATTATTCATATCGAAACTATAAAAAACAATAAAAAACCATATATTACAGAGTTAATTACTAGAGTGGCTCCACGTGCACAGTACATATGTAGAGTTGGCGACCTCGCATCAAAGGCGGCATTACGTAATAAGTTAATGACGTCATTGTAATTTTCGCGCGGACAGGAAGGTGCGAAGCTTACGGGCGTCACAGTTAAATGTGTCGCCAGACGTTTGTGAGGGTGTGGGGGTGAGGGTGTGGGGTGTGGGATGCGGGGTGTGAAGGGTGTGGGGTGCGGGATGTAGGGTGTGGGGTGAGGGTGTGGGGTGTGGGGTGCGGGTGTGGGGTGCGGGATGTAGGGTGCGGGATGTAGGGTGTGAAGGGTGCGGGATATAGGGTGTGAAGGGTGCGGGATGTAGGGTGTGAAGGGTGCGGGGTGAGGGTGTGGGGTGTGGGGTGCGGGATGTAGGGTGTGAAGGGTGTGGGGTGCGGGTGTGGGGTGTGGGTGTAGGGTGTGGGGTGCGGGATGTAGGGTGTGAAGGGTGCGGGATATAAGGTGCGGGATGTGCGGCTAATTACAACGTACATAAGAAACACGCGTTCTAATCGACACCTTTACGTACGTATACATATGTCGAACAGCCTATAGTGTAATACTGTATATAGTATTACATCCTTATATGGAAATTCAGTCTTATTCTAAGTAGACGCAGATGTAGAGGCTTAGGTAAAGGTACTGCGGAAAATACGGAGTGTATGTAGCAGTTGTGGAAATGTAATTCTGTATAGGTACTACTACCTTCGATAGATATTTAGTGTAAAGGCAAGTGTAGGTCTTTAGTGTAGAGGGTAGTGTAGATATTTAGTGTAAAGGCAAGTGTAGGTCTTTAGTGTAGAGGGGAGTGTAGATATTTAGTAAAGAGGGGAGTATAGATATTTAGTATAGAGGGTAGTGTAGATATTTAGTGTAAAGGCAAGTGTAGGTCTTTAGTGTAGAGGGTAGTGTATATATTTAGTGTAAAGGCAAGTGTAGGTCTTTAGTGTAGAGGGGAGTGTAGATATTTAGTATAGAGGGTAGTGTAGATATTTAGTGTAATGCAAGTGTAGGTCTTTAGTGTAGAGAATAGTGTAGATATTTAGTGTAAAGGCAAGTGTAGCTCTTTAGTGTAGAGGGGAGTATAGATATTTAGTATAGAGGGGAGTATAGATATTTAGTATAGAGGGTAGTGTAGATATTTAGTGTAGAGGGGAGTGTAGATATTTAGTGTAAAAGCAAGTGTAGGTCTTTAGTGTAGATGGTAGTGTAGCTATTTAGTGTAAAGGCAAGTGTAGGTCTTTAGTGTAAAGGCAAGTGTAGGTATTTAGTGTAGAGGGTAGTGTAGATATTTAGTGTAAAGGCAAGTGTAGGTCGATGGTGTTATAAACCACGTATTAAGTTTAATGGTTTGCAATTTAAACTGTAGTAAATAAGATAATAACAATGCATTCAAATCATCCTAATCAATTGTGGTGTAATATATATTGCGGAGTCGCTAATTATTTCTATGCTATGTATATTCAATGTATCCATCTTCCCTCTTCACTTTCTCAAATACACACTTCGTATATTCTACTCAACACTCTATTTAGGTAGCCCTCTCCCTCTTCTCTCTTTCCTTTTCACTTCCATCTCTGTCCAACATCTACTTCGCCATACTCTAATAATTTCAACTCCTCGATCTCATAGCATCTTTTACTACAAGATAATTCCTCTATGTATTCTTCGTATGCCTCCACCCTCCTACCATTATGTGTTTCCAATGTTTCAATGTAAGACTACTTCGATTCCGATTTACTACTTACTATTTTCCCACTACACCAATAAAACACCAGAAAATATGAGCTTATATCGCCTCCCGCGGTGAGTTCCTGTGTAGTTTAATTAGCGTACGGCATTGCGCTCGGGTGCCGGGTGTTATTACGCAACGCGTCGTCGTTATTGCGTCATTTTCACAGTCGTGCAGCCGGCGCAAACGGCAATGACGTAATCTTACAACGATTAGCTCATCCCGTTCCAACATATGCAATCAAAGTGTCGGTTATGATAAATTCAAAATCGTACAATGTACAATGTACAATATACAATGTATAATGTACAATGTACACTATAAAATGTATAATGTACAATGTACACTATACAATGGATAATGTACATTATACACTATACAATGTATAATGTACACTTATATTGTGTACCGAGAACACAATAATCCGTACGCAAACCAATAAAAGTTTGGCATCCATTCAGAAACGTATAGAATATAGAATGTATGAGATATTTAGGAATAACTATACACAATACATTCTATATTATAAGGTAAGATACTAAACTATAGCTTAGTATCTATATTATACTAAACTACACTATACTGTAATGTTAATGTGAACTAACATAGAAGGGAAATCGGAATTCGTTGGTATACCGTAGAATATAACACAGATATAACTTATTATTATAACATACATGGAATAATATATATATATATATATATATATATATATATATATATATATATATTGTATTATATTGTATATATTAAGTATATTCCGTTCATCGCACACCTTTTGATAATTTTTTGGTATTTCATTATCAGCATAATTTATTTTCTTATTTATATATTTTAATTGACAACAAGAATAACTCAATATGCGTTATTTATAATCCGTAGTTAATCCGATACTAGGTTTCAAAACAAAATATATTCTCTCTATCTATCTATATATATATATATATGCTATATTATATTCACTATACTCAGATTAATATCGTATAGCTGCATATGCTGTTGACGGTACTGCTTGGTATGTTGGTAGTGAAAGTGTTGAGTTTCTAGGGTAGTGTTGAGTTTCTAGGGTAGTGTTGAATTGGGAAGGTTATCGTGTACAATGCTTTATTAGTCGGAACAATGCAAGAACACATATACGTATATGTATTTCGTTTTCTGGGTATAATGTATAATACAAAATCTATATCAACCACAGGTAATTGTGTTCATAATGATAGGGGATTAATGAGAATCGAGCTTAAAACGGAAGTTCTGGTCAGTAGCCCAGATACCGGAAGTGTTGATCAGTAGTAGAGATAATGATGACACAGGTGTTTCTCGTTGTAATTATGAGCTATGATGTAATCCATTAGCACTGTTCTCTCTCACTGTCCGACCCAATGACTTACCTAATAACTCACCTACTCACTAACTCAATCACACACTCATCTACCCACTGCCTCGTTCACACACTCACCTACCCACTCACGTAATCACACTCCCACTCACCGCACGTGAACTCATACAGACACGCATCTACTTACAGAATCTACTATTACTTACATAATCTACTATATACTTACATAATCTACTATATACTTACATAATCTACTATATACTTACATAATCTACTATATACTTACATAATCTACTATATACTTACATAATCTACTATATACTTACAGAATCTACTGTATACTTACAGAATCTACTATATACTTACAGAATCTACTATATACTTACATAATCTACTATATACTTACATAATATACTATATACTTACATTATCTACTATATACTTACATAATCTACTATATACTTACATAATCTACTATATACTTACATAATCTACTATATACTTACATAATCTACTATATACTTACATAATCTACTATATACTTACAGAATCTACTGTATACTTACAGAATCTACTATATACTTACAGAATCTACTATATACTTACATAATCTACTATATACTTACATAATATACTATATACTTACATAATCTACTATATACTTACATAATCTACTATATACTTACAGAATCTACTATATACTTACATAATCTACTATATACTTACATAATATACTATATACTTACATAATCTACTATATACTTACATAATCTACTATATACTTACATAATCTACTATATACTTACAGAATCTACTGTATACTTACAGAATCTACTATATACTTACATAATCTACTATATACTTACATAATCTACTATATACTTACATAATCTACTATATACTTACATAATCTACTATATACTTATAGAATCTACTATATACTTACATAATCTACTGTATACTTACATAATCTACTATATACTTACATAATCTACTATATACTTACAGAATCTACTATATACTTACAGAATCTACTATAAACTTACAGAATCTACTATATACTTACAGAATCTACTATATACTTACAGAATCTACTATATACTTACATAATCTACTGTATACTTACATAATCTACTATATACTTACATAATCTACTATATACTTACAGAATCTACTATATACTTACAGAATCTACTATATACTTACAGAATCTACTATATACTTACAGAATCTACTATATACTTACAGAATCTACTATATACTTACAGAATCTACTATATACTTACAGAATCTACTATATACTTATATAATCTACTATATACTTACAGAATCTACTATATACTTATATAATCTACTATATACTTACATAATATATTTGGTAGTACAACTTTCATCGTAAGTATCGGATATTGTATTAAGGAGTAGAAGTTAGTAGATTCAGGGAACAGTTATTTAAGGTTGATAAAGGTGAAATGAAGATGGGGGAGGACTATTTCATTACTGTGGCCATTATTGTGAGATATAGAATTTAATTTAATGATATAAAATACTGTTACGAAATATAAAATACAAATTTCGAGAATAATTATATTATAAGAAATAAATTGTAATTTAATTATCAGGATCTGAATAAATATAAATAATAATTAATTAAACAAATAATAAAGTAAATTATATACTAAAAAGGATATAGAATTAATAAATATTCATATTCATATGTTAAAATATATAAATAATTCTGTAAAGAGGGCAAAACAAACAGAAAATAGAATTCATAACTGAACAATAATAACAAATAAATAGTCCGTATTGCCAAGTACTCATAAATGAAAACAGAATTGATGTCTTCATTTGAGGTCAGTTTTGAGGTTTTGTTTACCGTATGTATTATTATAATGTAGTTAGTTAGAAAACCTACGTATTCATAACACTATACAGAAAGTAATGTACTCTATGGTTTAGTTATATATCTATAAAGTGGTGAGATATTTTAATATATAAACATTATTAATAAATTGTTTATTTAAAATAATTAATAAAGGAGATAATTTAAATCAAGGAAAAGGTATTTTGTCAAAAGATAATAAATTTGGTTTTGTTTAATAGTTTTGACTGATATTAATCAATATAAATTCAAGTCTTCTTTTAAATATAATCATTATTTTTATTATATTTTGTATAAAGCTTGATTTTATTTTTATCCCTAAATGTTTAAAATTTAAATATAACAATATAAAAAATATAATATATATAGATTGATAATTAAGTTAAATTAAGTTAACTATTTAATGTAAGGGATAAAATATGTAAATCTATGGAAAATCACTGAATTCAAGAAAATAAGTTGCAAATATTTAAGATTGTTGAATAAATGAATATATTTATAATGCATGAGAAATTATCAGAAATTCTGTAGTCATTTTCAAACTTGCGATTACAATAAACTATTGTAAAACCACATATAAGTACTCAATATTAAAGTAGTTTACTTAATACAAGGTGCCTTTGTATGGGACTATCTACTCATAAGTACTGTGGTTGGCACACTTTAAGTTATTGCCAAAAACTAGAGTGAATGCTAGATTAATATATAAAGTGATATTGAGATTATAGAAAGTATTTCATATTGATCCATTAATATAATTCAGTATTTAAACTCTTTACATGCAAACAGATCATGACATGAGATTGGCTTTCACATATAGTCCTGTTCTGTAAACGAAAGTATCCTATAGGCTTAAAGATTGTAAGCAGTACCACATATCTGGAATGTTAGTAATCCTTGTAATTAATATTACCGTAGGATATCAGTTCTACATTTACATTGGCTGCATAAGCTGCAACATGTAAACTAATGAATGTTTCTATAATAAGTGTAATACATTATTACATTATCGTACTGTACTTATATGTACTTATATGTACTTATATGTACTTATATGTATACCAATACAAATAAAGAATTGGTCAACAATAATTTAATTTGTATTTCTCCTTTTAAGAATAAATGATTTCAATATCTAATAGTAAAAATACATTTGACAACTAATATTTATTTCATTTCTCTGATATTATGCATAGGAGATATTTTATATACAATTATATTATTTCTAGGAAAATAAACAAAATTGATAGTATTGTGCCTCTATAAACATATCAAGGAATAGTTTATTTAGACTTTTTTTAAAGCATAATAAATAATTGTTTATAAATGAGAACTAAACAATTAAATGTAATGGACTAAGATATTAATGTAGCAATAATATATATATATTATTATAATAACATTATTGTTATTGTACATTACAATAACAATTATTAAATATTTAAAGTATATAGATGAATAGATAAATTATAATAAATTATAAGATATAGATCATTATTACCTACTATGTATAGTATATGTATAGCATAGGTAATTATATGTTTGCTTAAATAATTATTAAACAGTCATATGTCTTCTTAAATATCAAAAACATGAATTTCGAATAGAATTTAAAAAATTAATATGAAAATATTTTATTAAATTTCCTGTATGAGAAATATTGATAATAATGTTATCTATCATAACTATTGGAATTAATAGCCGAATTAACTTTACAATTACTATAACAATAGTGTATTAATAGTGTCAGTTCAGCATAATCATAAATGATTACACAAATTCCAAACTATAAAATTAAACTAACAAACAATGAGTAATTCATTTGTTCAACAAACAAATGTATAATTATTTTAGCAGAATAAGATAATAGAATTATAAATTAAATAAAATTACTCTCCGCATTGCTTAATAAACACACAAATATACAACAACAAACATACAACACAAAACATACAACCTTTATACATATAAATAAATAAAAGACAATGTTAATAATAGAAAAAACAATACATGTCATCCTAAAATTGAATAAACAAAATGTATGTATTGTTATTAGTAATTATTAAATTAGTTTTTACATAAAGAAAACAAATAATACTGTCCTCGACTACAAATTATATAATTGATATCATTATTTTAATATTTTTATTCCTATTACTGTTAACTAACCCTCAACATTAACCCATTATACTATTCTTATTCACTAACCCTCAACATTAACCCATTATACTATTCCTGTTCACTAACCCTCAACATTAACCCATTATACTATTACTGTTCACTAACCCTCTACATTAACCCATTATACTATTCCTGTTCACTAACCCTCTACATTAACCCATTATACTATTCCTGTTCACTAACTCTCAACATTAACCCATTATACTATTACTGTTCACTAACCCTCTACATTAACCCATTATACTATTACTGTTCACTAACCCTCAAAATTAACCCATTATACTATTCTGTTCACTAACCCTCCACATTAACCCATTATACTATTACTGTTCACTAACCCTCTACATTAACCCATTATACTATTACTGTTCACTAACCCTCTACATTAACCCATTATACTATTCCTGTTCACTAACCCTCTACATTAACTCATTATACTATTCCTGTTCACTAACCCTCCACATTAACCCATTATACTATTCCTGTTCACTAACCCTCAACATTAACTCATTATACTATTCCTGTTCACTAACCCTCAACATTAACCCATTATACTATTACTGTTAACTAACCCTCAAAATTAACCTATTATACTATTCCTGTTCACTAACCTTCCACATTAACCCATTATACTATTCCTGTTCACTAACCCTCAACATTAACCCATTATACTATTCCTGTTCACTAACCCTCTACATTAACCCATTATACTATTACTGTTAACTAACCCTCCACATTAACTCATTATACTATTACTGTTAACTAACCCTCAACATTAACCCATTATACTATTCCTGTTCACTAACCCTCTACATTAACCCATTATACTATTACTGTTCACTAACCCTCAACATTAACCCATTATACTATTCCTGTTCACTAACCCTCAACATTAACCCATTATACTATTCCTGTTCACTAACCCTCCACATTAACCCATTATACTATTCCTGTTCACTAACCCTCTACATTAACCCATTATACTATTACTGTTCACTAACCCTCAACATTAACCCATTATACTATTCTGTTCACTAACTCTCAACATTAACCCATTATACTATTACTGTTAACTAACCCTCCACATTAACCCATTATACTATTCTGTTCACTAACTCTCAACATTAACCCATTATACTATTCCTGTTCACTAACCCTCCACACTAACCTATTATACTATTACTGTTCACTAACCCTCAACATTAACCCATTATACTATAAATATACACTAATCCTCCACACTAAACCATTATACTAACCATGTTTACTACCCATTCCAATTACTACTGCATAATATTATCCTATTAATTAAACCTGTATACTAAATCTTCCCACACACCTTGACCTAATACTGTACACTAACTTGGAATTCTAACCCTATACACTAAAATGATTTTTTACTGCGATTTATTATTTATTTATTAAAACATTTTATATATAAAATATATACTCTTAAAATATTAAGTTTTTTTTTTAAATGTTGTCAATTATTTTCCATGCATTATTAATTTTAATTATTAAATAAAATACAAAAATCATACAAGTTAAACAAAAATATAGTAAATATTTTTTAATATTATCAACAAAATTTAAATTTTTTCTATCATTTTCTAGTCAACTAGTCAATTTTCTATAATTTACTAGTCAATTTTCTATAATTTACTAGTTAATTTTCAGTAATGCTTTGTTTAATTTTTGAAATTATAATGCATTTTTAAAAAATAATTATGAAAATATATATTTAAATATAATTTAATAATTATCTATTAATGGGTCAACAAATACAATAATTAAACAATTTAATTAGAATCCAAAGTTTTTTTGAACAAAATGTTAAATAAAAAAAACAGAAAATATATTGTTAAATTAATCAAATATAAATTTAATTAGATTATAATAAAGTATTGTATATTTAATTAAAACTGCAAATACAACAATACAAGCAACTATTTTTGTGTACTTTAGTATAAAATATTCAATTCATAGTATTTTAGTAAGTTTATGTATGGTATTTGTTTAAAAGAAAAATATAATTACAATTTAAAACGAAATATAAACAATAACAAATTCTTCGTGCAAATATAGAAAAGATTATTTTCAACAACTTTGAAATTCGAAATGGGTTTTGCTCAATGCTATTGCGAAAAATAAAAACATTTTACAATTAGGATCTTTTAATTTGTGTTCATCAAATCTTTGAGTCTTGAAAGTATTTTCAGGCTTACAATTACTTATATATTAACACTATACACTAAACATGTATTGTACACTAACTCTGCATCCTAAACCTGTACACTATTCCTGAACACTAACCCTGACCATTAACTTTGTACACTATTCCTGAATACTAACCCTTGCAACTATCTCTGAACACTAACTTTGTACACTATTCCTGAACGCTAACTCTGAATACTAACCCTTGCAACTAACTCTGAACACTAACTTTGTACACTATTCCTGAACAATAACCCTGAACACTAACTCTGAACACTAACTTTGTAACCTATTCCTAAACACTAACCCTTCCTAAGATCACATTGGGTATGACCATTGCCTGTAAGAACCAAAGTAAACTGCTATGGGCCATTGGTGATAATAAGAAGGCAAGTGAGACCACATATGCGAGTAGGTAGAGTAGGGTGGCATAGTACTGACCTGTAGAGTGGGGTGGGGCGGGTTCAGGATTAGCAATAGGGTGGGTGAGGGGTCGGTGAGGGATAGGAGTGTGGTGGTGTGGATTATTAATAGCAATAGAGTGCCGAGTAGGAGTGAGGGGTAGGTGATGAATAGTTGTGGGGTGGGTGGGATTACGAATAGGGTGAGGAATAGGGTTAGGGTAGGAGTGTGGTGCGGGGTACGGTGATGAATAGGAGTGAGGTATGGTGAGGTGATGTGTAGGAAGAAAGGTCAGGAACCGATATGCAGGTAGTATATTAAAGTTAATTATAGAGCTTGGAAGTGTTGTTGGGGTGGGGTGGGTGAGGGAGCATGGAGTTGAGTGATTAGTAGTTTGGGGCGAGGTTTAGGGTGTAATTTCGTGGTATAGTTACGCATGGGGGGGATGTAATTTAGGGGTGTAGGGTGAACTTGTTTAATGGGGGTGATGTGTAGATTGTGGGAATGTGGGTGTATGGACTTGTTTAGTGGGGGCGATGTGTAGATTGTGGGAATGTGGGTGTTAGAACTTGTTTAGTGGGGGTGATGTGTAGATTATGGGAATGTGGGTGTTAGAACTTGTTTAGTGGGGGTGATGTGTAGATTATGGGAATGTGGGTGTTAGAACTTGTTTAGTGGGGGTGATGTGTAGATTGTGGGAATGCGGGTGTTAGAACTTGTTTAGTGGGGGTGATGTGTAGATTGTGGGAATGTGGGTGTTAGAACTTGTTTAGTGGGGGCGATGTGTAGATTATGGATATGTGGGTGAAGATTAGGAAGTTGGCATGGGTTTCCAATAAATACTTAATATATAAAACACAAATTAGAATATTCAATATTATTAATAAAATCTATAAATAGATAATATATTATTAATAGTAGTTATGTAATGTACTAAATAATTAATAAATAGTAGTTATGTAATGTCAAAATAATTAATAAATAGTAGTTATGTAATGTACTAAATAATTAATAAATAGTAGTTATGTAATGTCTAAATAATTATTAATAGTAGTTATGTAATGTCAAAATAATTAATAAATAATAGTTATGTAATGTACTAAATAATTAATAAATAGTAGTTATGCAATGTACTAAATCATTAATAAATAGTAGTTATGTAATGTCTAAATAATTAATACATAGTAGTTATGTAATGTCTAAATAATTAATAAATAGTAGTTATGTAATGTACTAAATAATTAATATATAGTAGTTATGTAATGTACTAACGGGAATAATAAAGAATCAAAACTCCAATAAGACAGGTTTGGAATGACATGCTAATGGACTCTCCATATGCACTATATAGGTTTATGAATAGGAGTTATACTAAGGGTATAGGGGTATAGGCGGGTATAGGGTTATGGATGGGTGTATGGGAAAATATAGGTTTAAAAATCAATGGATTGTTGTATGTACTAGAGTACCATTATGCTAAGGGAGGTTAATTTTACTAGAGTTCATGGTGCATGATATATAGAGTTTACTATGGTTCATAGATCATGGGGCGTAGAGTCTATTAAGGTCCATAGTGTATGGAGTGTAGATTTGACTAAAGTCCATGTTGAAGTGCAACGTTTATGGATCTAATTTATTGGATTATTTTTTAAATTGTCATTTTATTTGTTACTATGACAAATTAACAATATGATCATTATATATTGATCAATAATTAAAATTTTTTATAAATATGGTTAAGATTATGAAGGTTATTGTGTTAGGATTGTTTGTTGTATGTTTTATTGAGCTGGAGCTATAGGGATTGGATGGATGTGGGAGGAGTAGATATGGTAGTTTTGCATGTGGGTGGAGTGAATGCACTAAGGTTTTAATGCGGGGTAGAGAGTATGAAGAATTATAAGTGTGAGGATATGTGGATATATTGTAATGTTGGTTGCAAGGAGTAATGACATAGCGAGGGTATACAAGATGTGATAAGAGTTAAAGAGTTGGACGGTTATAGGGAAGATAGTTTTTCAAGGTCAGTCATAGTGATTAACAAAATACTGGATACTTAAATGAAATATGACAAATAAAATAATAACAATGCTAATGATAAAAGCATTATTAAATATATATAACTTTATGTATATATATATAATTTTATATAACCTTAATATAAATTAAGGTAACTTTATATAACTTTATATAACTTTATATAACTTTATATAACTTTATATAACTTTATATAACTTTACATATCTTAATATAATTGATATCATTTTTTTTATATTGTCACACTAAAGGAGTACATTAATTACAAAAGATTTTACTTTTGAATTAATAATTCTTATGATTTCACTCATCCTCTATGATTTCACTCATCCTCTACTAGACTTGCATTGATGCAAGGACTTTGACACTAGAAACTCACCTAAAGGGAAAAGCCTGGTTGTAGCCATAGCACAAAGTGGACATGCTGGCAATGAGTTCCAAGGTCACGCCGCCGAGATTAATGCCTTGACCACTCCTGGCATTCACCATCTTCACAATCTGCGGCACCTTCACTGAGGGGATGGGGCGTAGTGTGGCGAGGTGGGGATGGAGGGTGCTACGGAGGGTTGAGGCGAGAGTAGAGTGTGAGAAGGGAGTGGAAGGTGTGAGGAGAGAGTGGAAAGGTGTGATGAGAGAATGGAAAGGTATGATAAGAGAGTGGAAAAATGTGAGGAAAGGGATATGCAGGCGTATAGTGGTGGTGTCGAGGGAAGGATAAAGAGGTGAGGAATTGATAGAGAGGGGTGAAGAATGATGAGGCAGGAGCGGAGATGTGAGAGAGATGTTGAGGCAAGGGAAGAGGCTGATAAGAGAAGGGTAAAGGCGAGTTGGGGGAATGAAGTCAATTGATGATATAAAACAGGAGTGTTGATATATTGAGTTGGTTTGGTATGGTTGTAAGTTGAGTAAGTTACAATAAGTATTTAAATTAGTTGAGTGAATATTTAGCCGAGTAGGTCTTTAGTTGAATAAGTATTTAAATTAATGAGTATTTAGGTTAATTAGTATTTAGCTGAGTAGGTTTTTAGTTGATTGTGTATTTGGTAGATTGGGACATTAGTTGAGTGGATCTTTAGTTGGGTGAATTAATTTGTATTTAGTTGAGTGAATGTCTAATTTATTAGGTATTTGGTAGAATGGATCATTAGCTAGGTGGGTATTTAGTTGAGAGTGTATTTAGATTAGTATGTATTTAGTTATGTGGGTATTATTTGTGTGGGTATTTAGTTACGTGGGTATATAGTTGTGTAGGTATTTAGTTGAAAATGTATTTACAGGAGTGGATCTTTAGTTGAAAATGTATTTACAGGAGTGGGTATTTAATTGAAAATGTATTTACAGGAGTGGGTCTTTAGGTTGGCAGGTAATTACAGGAGTGGGTCTTTAGGTTGGCAGGTATTAACAGGAGTGGGTCTTTAGGTTGGCAGGTATTTACAGGAGTGGGTCTTTAGGTTGGCAGGTATTTACAGGAGTGGGTCTTTAGGTTGGCAGGTAATTACAGGAGTGGGTCTTTAGGTTGGCAGGTAATTACAGGAGTGGGTCTTTAGGTTGGCAGGTATTTACAGGAGTGGGTCTTTAGGTTGGCAGGTAATTACAGGAGTGGGTCTTTAGGTTGGCAGGTATTTACAGGAGTGGGTCTTTAGGTTGACAGGTAATTACAGGAGTGGGTCTTTAGGTTGGCAGGTATTTACAGGAGTGGGTTTTTAGGTTGGCAGGTAACTACACAAGTGGTTATTTAGAAGAGTTTATAAGTTGCACAACGACACTAACCAAGAATTGAGCCGATGATGATACCGTAGCCAAGACATTTGCTCACCAGAATTTTGAGGCATGTCACTGTGAAAGAAAACAGCCGTATAGATGTAATAATCATAATAAATATACATCAATAATATGAAACTATGTTATACATATCAAATGTGGGTAAATTTGAAATATAATTATTTTTATGATTTTTATGTAGTAATAATTAATTTTGATTTGAATATATTATATATATAATATATATATAATATGTAGTCATTATATAATATATTTTATATTATTATTAAAATCTATCAGATAAATATGAAAATAAATATTCATACATTCAATGCAATATTACATATATATATATATATATATATATATATTTACATATATATTTATAAAACTTACTAATTGTTTTAATATGTAACTGTAAATTACATTAGATAATATAGGCACAATCTAGGATTTCTGTAATTTAATAAACAAAGCACATTGTTTGTGCAGAACACTAAGGATAGTCAGCTAAAACTAATTGTTTGCTAGTGAGAATAGATAGTCAAGATTGTAGAACGGTGCCAATCCTTCTACAATACCAAACTGACCCTTAACCCTTAAACGTAGGTACTAGACACACCTACATTCATAAAGTAAACAATCATTAAACCTAGATTATCAGATAAATTATGAAATTATTGGAACTGTCTACTATATAATATATTTAACAATATTAGAAGTAATAACATACAATTTATAGTTAGAAATTATATGAATAAAAATTTAACAAAAAGTTACTATTTATTATTACAATACATTAAAATCATTAAAATTTATTAAAATCATAATTAATTTTAAATCATACTAATATATAAATGTTATTCAATTAATATAAGATGAATAATTAGATAACAATATAAAGATAAAATAAAGGATATATAATAATTTATATAATTAATTAATAATATAAAATAATATCAGTATATTATATAAGTATGAGTGTAATAGTTGTCAAACTTTATATTTAACCCATATATGCAACAGTAAAATAATGTACTGTGTGCTTTTGTCATAGGAAGTTTATATTAATGAAATGTTTACATTTAAGCAATATTTAAAAAATTATCTCATTTAATTACCACTGAGAAATCTTATAAAATATAGAATGTATTTTTATATGTAAAATGTAATGTTCTTTAATATGTAGACATACTGTATAATATTCATTATTAATCATATATGGACGAATAACTTACAATTATTATATTACCACAATATTATGTTAGGAATTAATGCTCAATAAACATGAGTGTAATATAACTTATAATAACTTACAATATAATATTATTAATAGCATATTTGACATGATATTATAAGTTCTGAAGATTCATTTTATAAAAGTTTACAATAACAACGTATATATTCGTATACTATTCAGTATACCTACTTAGTAATACATAATACAAACAGAAACAATAATTATTAATAATTGTAACTGATAAAATAGTTACATTAATGCAAAACTATAATAAGTATCGTGTAAAAGTATAACAATGTCCACATTATTATGATATTATTTACAGTAAAAGACTATTTTGTATATAAAATCATTATATATTATTAGTATACAACAAAGTTTTGTTTTGAATCGAAGAACGTTATTTGAAATTAAAATATTAAGAATTTAAATATACAATTTAACTGTATTTTAATTTCTTTCGGGTGTAAATATTCGTATACTATTCAGTATACCTACTTAGTAATACATAATACAAACAGAAACAATAATTATTAATAATTGTAACTGATAAAATAGTTACATTAATGCAAAACTATAATAAGTATCGTGTAAAAGTATAACAATGTCCACATTATTACGATATTATTTACAGTAAAAGACTATTTTGTATATAAAATCATTATATATTATTAGTATACAACAAAGTTTTGTTTTGAATCGAAGAACGTTATTTGAAATTAAAATATTAAGAATTTAAATATACAATTTAACTGTATTTTAATTTCTTTCGGGTGTAAAAAAAATCCAATTCATTCTTACCATTTGTTATTTCCCAATTTTTTAGTAAAGCCTTATAACATTTTCCTGGTAAAAGAATTCTAGCGAAATATTCAAAATTTAAAAGATCTAAAGTTGTATTTACAATATCATCCATGTTGTCGTGTCGTCAATAACAATAAATTAGTACAATCTTTGTTTATTCAGATCCCAAAAATCAGTTCAGATCTATAAATCCTATAAATAACACAATACATATTATATAAACAAATCTTATAATAAACAGAGAAATTGTATGTTAATTTTCATACTAATTTTGATAGTATTTAGTAAATAATTAACATACACCTAATAATATAAATAATGGTTATATAAATATAATTTTAATTACTAATATCCAAGATTAACAAACTTATATAATATAAGAGACTTTATCGCTAATTAGTTAAATACGAGCATGCTGATATAGAATATGATACTGTTATACATTCTGATAATTAGTAATGTATTGCTATATTATGCATATATGCATATATTTTTATTAATGAAATACAAATGATATAGTTATTTTAAAGTGGTATATTTATAAATATTTTGATAACGACAATTTTTATAATGAGCTCGATAATGAATCTTAAGATACTAAATATACGTAATTTTATTATAAAGAATGAATAAACAACATTTTATATAACATTCATTGTCTATCTAAAATAGTAGCTTACTATTATAATAATTCTAGTTATCAAATGAGTATTGCATAATAATAGTATTCAAAATTATTTCATAATGAACGTTTCATATTTGATATTTGTGTTGATGTTTATTCTATTGTTAAAGTATCACTTGTTAAAAATGCGAGATGTTTAGATTTCGATCTAAAGCATTATTTAAAGTTATCAAAATTTAACTTGTTAGTTGTATAACTTGATATATAAGAAATATATCTTGATCACTATCTATATATGTATTATATGTATCAATATATTATTATAGATTCCATATAAAAATTTAGAGCGAATCAATATATGATAGATAGTATACTATCTACATATAATATGATAATTTTTAATGGCAAATATAATTTTATGCAGAACAATAAAGTTAAAATAATATATTAACTAATTGATTTATCGCGAAGATAAAATAGATGAAAATAATAAAACCAAAAGGTTTCTATAGAAAATAAAGGTATACCTAATATATATATATATATATATATATATATATATATCTTAAGTATGAAGTAATATTTGTATACCGAATGTAATAATCTTCAAAAATTAATTTTTCTTTTTTGAAAAGATATAGAATTTATTTATGCATATGTAGAATTTCTACATTTTATATAAAATTAGACTATAATTTTTTATGTATATAATATAATAAATAATTAAATAATATTCAAAGAGTAAAACAACTTTTTGTGGCGCTATATCACATATGACCAGAAGGAGTGTATTGGTAATTAATTGAGCAAGTATATTAATAATAACTTCTTTATCATATCCATTGAGTCTATATGATATATATATATATATATATATATATTTATATCAAATTACTTTAATTCAATAAATTAAATATAAGATAAAAAACGTAAATTCACTAAACAGTTTTTAGTCTAAAATATGAAAATAGAAATTTAATAACAATTAACAATATAAAAACAATAACAATCAGAACAAATTATCCGTGACACCAATCGATTCTTAATTCCATGATAATTTGAATAGCCAAAAATTGCCGATAACATATTTAAGAGCTATTTTAACAAGACAATATTTCAATATTTGAATATTTCTTCCGTAAATGGATATTTACTATATTCACTATATTATAAAATATGACTGATAATGTGTAAATAATAGCAGCAACATACTGTATGACATATATTTTTAAACCATAATTTGTTATAAAATAATGTTTATTTATGCATATTTAAGTTGATAAGTATGATATATTGTTTACCATTTTATTATCATTTTATTATCAGGTATATTTTAAAATTCATTAACTTTTATAACCATTACTTTACTATTGAGATTTATATATACATTGCAGTATGGATATATATAATCAATCACATTTTTATAATACAATAACTTATAAAATAATTTATACCATGTTTGTAACATAATTTTTATAAAAGTGATATATAGTAAATATGTTATGTTATAATATTATAGAATTATCAACTTTATATTTATAAATATAGTATATTTGTATAATTGTATTTAAGATTATTATTTTATTGAATATTGAATATTTATTATTTATTTGTATTACTATGACAACTAATTATTTATTTGGATAACCTATTTACATTTTTTGTACAAGATTTTACAATAATTATTCGTTATATTTATTCAGATATTAATTTTAAAATTAGATTTTGAAGATTTCAACTGAATTTATTTATATGTTGACATTTAACATATCTGATGTCTACTTTATGCTTAATGCAAGTTTTAGTATGTTTCTATATATGCATATTTACCAAATGTAAGTTATCAATAAAGAACGTTAATAATTATTTAAATACCTTACTTTAAATATTATCGAAGCCTTTAATTAACACTAATATATATATAACTTTCATGCCATCTATACAATTGAATGCCCTATATATTGTATATATGATCGTGATATACGTGAATATATGTGCACACGTACATGAATCCCATTGATGTAATTTCGTACTATGTTATATTACAACTCACTGGTACACTCTCACCGTTTTATC
Organism: Osedax frankpressi; assembly: GCA_964035775.1. Classification (NCBI taxonomy): domain Eukaryota; kingdom Metazoa; phylum Annelida; class Polychaeta; order Sabellida; family Siboglinidae; genus Osedax; species Osedax frankpressi. The sequence continues at coordinate 12,849,902 of OZ038315.1, read as the reverse complement.
TTTGATCCCAACTATTAGCTAGGTTAATAGGTGCGGATGTACCCATAGCGAGTACGGTGAACGCTTACAAACGACTACTGCATGATATATTCGTCAACTACTCAAAGACTTCTCGACCAGTCAGAGAAGAACAGCATGTGTTGCAGGTCAAGATGTCCATGGGACTCAACCAAATTCTCGAGCTGGTTATATATTTATTATCACGTATTAATTATTGATATTTCCCTGTGGTATTAATTTGGAATTATTAGTATTTAATCTCTACGACGATAAAAAGTACAAATAGTAGTAAGCACTAGTGTTAACATAACACATATACGTATACAAGCTAGTATACGTATATGTGTTATGTAGATAGAGTCAAGTAAAAAAGGGGCACTACAAATTATAATTGATTTGAGAAGTCGAGTTAAATTTAACAAGAAAGTTAAATTTACTTGTGTAGTCAGTTGGTATGACATGTGTATTGTTTTGTATTTTTAGTTGTGAAATTTTGTTGAAAATCTATAAATTCACAAATATGTCAAAGCTATTGTTGTTGTTATTTGAGTATCTATTGCGTTTATTTTGTATTAAGTTATCTGTGATTTTTCTGTACATTTTGAGTACCTGACGCCTTATTTAGATTGAATTTTAAATATGCATGTATAATTTACTTAGTAGAATACTAATTCGTGAAGCTACATGAACATGTGAAAACAATTTATTATTATTTAAAATTATCGATATTATATAGATCAAGTTTTTTTTTAATTATTGAAGTTATTATCAACTGTTTAAAACATTGAGGAGTACGGTATATCATTATTATTTTATTCACATCAGTCTATTATTAATTTTAGCAGTATCACTTAGTATAGAATTATAGTATATGTAGTAAGTGACTAATACTAATTATTTTGATTTCGTCAATAGAGTTTAATATAAAATGCATACATAGTCAGTAAGGAGGATATTGTAGTCTGATTTTAGTTATTGTTATATTATTTAGATATTATTAACTTTGCCTTTCTGGTATCATTTTGACGTTGATACATTGATAATTAGTAAATTGTATATATCTAATACAAAGTATTTTAAGATATTTCTAATCATTATTAAAAGTTGAAATTTACAAACTTTTCTATTTTAATAATGTCTATTAGTTATGGTTATACGAAGATTCTATAGTAAAATATAATATAGTATACATATAATATAGTATAAATATAATATAGTATACATATAATATAGTATAAATATAATATAGTATACATATAATATAATATAAATATAGTATAGTATACATATAATATAATATAAATATAATATAGTATACATATAATATAATATAAATATAATATAATATAAATATAATATAGTAAAATAAATGTACTTTTACTTTTTAAACTTTTTTCAATTTCAGAATTCAAAACATCAAATTCTGATAATAAACTCATACTTCACATTGGTAAGTCATTTTAAATATTATATTTTATTTCGCTATTGTTTTGTACATATATTTTATCTATTTTAAAAACTAATTTTAAACAAAAAAAATGTTATAACTTATAGCCGCTTTATGTGTGTCCCGTCCAAACAGAGATGGAAAGATGAGTTTCTGCAATGGAACCCAGATAAATATGGAGGTATACAACAACTCTACCTAAAAACTAATTCTATATGGAGACCTGATATTTCTCTTCAAAATTCGTTAGGATATATAGTATGTAATATATGAAAAGATAAACTATTATAAATATAATATATCATAATACGTATGATGGTTTTCTTTGGAATACATTACAATATATCATAAGATGTCATATATTATAATATTTTGACATGACCCATTTCTAAAACAGGGCAGACGATAAGAGATGGCCAAATTCCGTACTGACTCCTAATCTTAACAGGGTGACTAATCGGGGCAGTGTTGAGTGGAGATCACCAGCTCTACTAAAATCCAATTGCCGACTGAACGTGAAAAACTACCCTTTCGACTATCAGGTAGGTTACCTCTATAAAAAATTAAATGCAAGTATTTTAGTCGATTATTAGACTTATATATATGTTTAGCAATATATTCAGTAATGTGTATTTATTAATAAATATATTTACATATATGAAATATATTGACATATAACAAATATATTAAATATATTGACATATATCAAATATATTGATATATATCAAATATATTGACATATAAATTGAAAAACTAATTAATTTGTCGAATATTACGTTTTACTTATAGCAATGCCCTTTGATGTTTGGCTCATGGTCTCATCAAGGTAAGATGGTGGAACTGATCAGCGAAGAGAATGCCATTCCCGATATCGAACACTATTTGAACAATACCAATGGCGAGTGGGACCTCATCGGCATCCCTGTTCGTGTGTTATATTATCATGAACCTTAATATAGAACTTGAGAAGATATTTTTCTAGCATAAACAAGTATTTTTATTTAATTAATAATGAAATGCCTCGCGGTTGATATAATCTAAATAGAATATATTTGATTACCTGTTAACGTTGTTTTAGAACTTGTGATTATTAACTATCAGCTAATAGAAAAATACACAAATACTGTTCGTACAAAGTCGTACTTGCGTTAGTATCCTTATCCTTATACTCATTCGAATAGATTCGCACCTATCACAAGAAGTACGATTGCTGCCCGGATACATTCTCGTATATGGTATTCTACGTTACCATCCAGCGCAAGAGTCGTTACTACATTTACCACATAGCAATGCCTATAATCCTTCAAATGTTCATGGGAATGTTTGTGTTTTTAGTCCCTTCAATCAGCTCCGCTAAGGTAATATTTATATATTTTGATATTCTAATATTGTATTCTAGTTATTGTATGCTCATAATGTGTGTACTCTTGTATATAGGTAACGCTATCGATAAGTGTAATGTTATCTCTGATTGTGTTTATGCAGATGATGATGAATACGTTACCCCCGACCTCAACTTTTATATCACTTTTAGGCAAGTAAATACAATTAGATAATCCTTATATAATAATCCTTATAGTCGAAATGTTATAATTTAAGATATTTTAAAAAATATTGTATTGTTTTTTATAAATTCGATACTCTTCGTTTTTAGCCAGGTTTATCGGATTCGTGATGTTTTTAATATCCTTGTCAATGTATTTAGCAATTATGATTTTACATGTTCATTACAATGGATCCAACGGCGCAGTGCCCCAAATGTGGTTACAACGATTGATATTTAACTATATAGACAGACCGATGAAATACCTAAAGAGTGTATTCTCTGGCATATTCTATCAGGTATATGTATTCTATAAAGTAGTATATATATATATATATATATTTAATTGGGAAGTTTAGCGTAATGTTTTTATAGCTTAGCTTAATTATTAAATAAATAGTAAGAATTATGGATTTATAGCAATTTTTAATGAGTTGTATACGTCTAGATATATCTAGAATTTTATTTTAATGATATACATTTTAAAATATATTTATTATAAATGACATATTGATTTATATTAATTATTATTAAATGCATATATATACAGCTATATATGTGGTATTTTTACTACTGTATTTATTATAATTTATTAAACAGTGCTTATTATATAGTTAATTAAAATGTGTTACACCATATCGTTTACACACATATTCCATTTTAACATGATTACTTTTATTTACTTAAATATATTATTTACATATATTTAAATAGTAAATATATTAAATTTAATATAAAATAATTAAATTCAATAAGTGTTAGTTGTTATTTTCTAATAGAAATCATCGCTATTACAGATACTACGTTTACATCTAGGTTTAAATTTCTTGAGGTGTGGTACAACAACTCAAGTTAACAAAGAAAAAAATATAAAGAACATCGCATCTGCTAAATATATACCATCAAGGACTAATTTACCACATACAGGTTCACTTAATATCATCGAACCATACACTTTAGTTTATAAACTATAGTGTATGGTTCGTATTTATATATAAATGCAGACAATACTATAATTACGATAACTATTAATTTATTGATGAAAAAACCAATATCATCTTTTTAAAAGTAGTTAATACTAATAATAGTATACTTCAGTATACTACCATTACTATATGGAGTTATAATAACTTATAACTATATTGTTATGTAATAGTTATGCAAAATAAACTATAATTTCGTGCCATATACTGTTAAATAATAATTATCGAAAAATGTATTTATATGGGATGGCAAATTATGGGATGGATAATAACCTAATAATATAATTTATCGAAGATGTTTCCATTACTGGTAAAGTAAATTTTAATTTTTTTACCATCATTAAATCAATTACAATAACATAAAGAACTAATACATTAATATAACCTATATTAAATATGTGGATTTTCTATTGAATTACTGTGTTATCATCATCTAAATGGACTAATCTACTTTCACGAAAGTAAAATTAAAAATTTCTAAAATACTATTGTCAAATACGTTATATAATATCTATTGAATATTAATATCTATTGAATATTAACATCTGCAATTTAAAGGGTACTATTCAAATACGAAACTTTTGGAGGAACGTTCAGTTTTTGGTTTCAATAACAGTACTCATGACATAATCGAGGTGCCGTTAGTAGTTAATATTTATGATACATTGAAAAACTTTTTGATCACTGGTACGATTTTAGTATATGGATATTACATATAAATGATTTACTAGGCGATACAACCAGCACATGAAAAATGTGTATAGTCCAGTATTCAGTGCAATCGACGCCCCAGTGTTAGTACTCCAACCAATACATTCCGTTAGCAATGAAATGCGTAATATTTAATCACAAACTAATAATATATTAACTTCAAATATTTGTACAGGCATAGACGTAGTACAACTTTGCCAAATTTAAATTTCAATAAAAAAAATGATTCATTAGATAAAATTGCAGAGTTAGTTACAATTATATAATAAAAATACATCGGATATACATTAAGGAATATTTTAATTTATTATTATATCAATTTTATGTTCATATTAATATATATTAACCAGGCTTATCAAACCTATGAATATTAATAAAAACAACAATTTAACGACTACACAAAATGCTGACTTTATTAATTTAAGAGATGAGGTAGTACATATTGAATACATTCTTTATTCCTTTGCAATCTAGATACAATAATATATTGCAATATAAAATCAGAAATGTATGAAAACTTTATTTTGATTTATTTGTGAATATTAATATTCTATTAATAACTATACAAACGCGACAGAAAATGAAAGAGGTGGTGAATGCATTCATAGATGTACTGGAGGAATGCAGGTTGGTACGGCTAATCAAGTTCGACAAGCGCCTGGAAGAAGATGATCGCGAATTTGTGAGAATGACGTGGCATCGTCTGGCTAATATCATCGACCGCACAGCTTTCATTATCTATCTCGTGCTCAGTGTCTCGGTGAGCACTTACATGTACTCTAGTAGAGAAGGTATCAAGATAATCACTGACATACCCTTATTGGAAGAACTTTAGCCAACAAGAGCTCCGATATCATTTTATTGTTCATAATGTATGAGAATAGATCAATATTATAAGTTTTATAGAATATTTTTATGTATATATCAAAACATATCTTACATTACTCTGCTTATTATATTTATATAGTAAATAAAATAAATATTATACTTAGTTCTGTTCCCATTAATATATCTTATATCGGTTATAAACATTTTGAGACTAATAATCAATTCTATGCGATAGTATCATATTAATTACTATAATTTATAATACAAAATCTAAATACAAATTTATTACACGTTATTTCATTCTATTAATCATACAAGGATCAATATTATATTTATTTAATACTAAATAAGGAAATATACTAAATAAGGAAATATATGACAAAATATTGATCAAAATAAATGAATTGCAGTATTCACTTTTTCAATATTAATTAAAATATATCGAATTATGAAATTGAAATTTTGTATCTATTAAATATGTTATATACATAAATCTGACTTTGAGATGCTGCCTTTCAATGCTAATTGATTTTATAATTGCTAGCGTGATTTAAAGAAAAAATAATAATGTAGTGGAATATTCTAAAATCTTAAATATACAAGATATGAATTAAATAATGTACAAATATAAATTTTATAAAAAAACATAATTATTAGCATACAATCGGAATCTACTTTTGAAATCCACTGATAATCGGCGTACAGTTGATGAACGTAGAGTTGAAATCACTGCTAGGTGCATTACTGGGTCACCTTCTTGAGTACGTCTTTCATTGTGTTCAAGTCAAGCATGCCTTGGTTCAACAGTCCTACCAATAGCTCGATACCCTTATTCGTAGTACAGATTTGCTGGAGGTGATAATTAAATATCGTAATTACCATATAGGATAGCGTCAATTTCATTATAATAATTAGTAAACAGTTGTAATACTATAATTATCTGATAATGAATCATGAATTTGATAACGCTAGCGCCTACGAAACATATACGAATGACTCACAGATGAGAAGGCTTCGTATTGATTCTTGGACAGTTGAACATTATTCGTGGAATATTGTTGATCACTAGGAACAGAACTCTGCATTCTCACCTGAGAGATGAGGCCGTTCAGTTTTGCCTGCGAGAGAGGAGTGGCGGCATGGGTTAAAGCTAGATGTCAACCCTTTATGGGTCAAAGGTTATCGTTGTATAAAGAATCAAACGTAGTAACGTGCGAGGACTTCACGACGTGGGGCATTACAACATGCAGCGGTCGAATATAACCTTATATAGGTATGTACGTTCACGTATATAGGTCGAAGGTTAACCTTATACTCCGTAGGGCAGTTCAATTGGTTCTGTACAGATTCGTATTTATTTCTCATCACTTCGTCGATTTCGTTTGCAGCAAATCCCGATTTCCTCTCAACTTCCTGTGCTATAATCACCTGGTGGGGATTAGAGTTTTAAAATGCAGGGAAAGGTTTTTAATAATGGGAGGGGGCATAGTAAGAGTGATGGAATATAAATGGATCCTAATATAATTCAGTAAAACTATGAAGAGATTAAATAAATAGAAAATATTTGATAAGTAGAAGATATTTAATAAATGAAGAGTATTTAATAAGTTGGGTACTTAATAAATTGTTGAAAGCAATGTTGACAAAGAAATATGAAGTATTTCGCCTCATTAAAATACTCCGAATGAAGATTCGAGAATCCAATATAAAGAGAGAGTTAATTTAGGAGGAGTTGAACCAATTACACATTACAGGTGTTGGGACTCGAGTGTAGTTACAAAAGTATTGGGACTCAAGTGTAGTTACAAAAGTACTGGGACTCGAGTGTAGTTACAAAAGTATTGGGACTGAAGTGTAGTTACAAAAGTACCGGGACTCAAGTGTAGTTACAAAAGTATTGGGACTCGAGTGTAGTTACAAAAGTGTAGTTACAAAAGTATTGGGACTCGAGTGTAGTTACAAAAGTATTGGGACTCAAGTGTAGTTACAAAAGTATTGGGACTCGAGTGTAGTTACAAAAGTATTGGGACTCGAGTGTAGTTACAAAAGTGTAGTTACAAAAGTATTGGGACTCGAGTGTAGTTACAAAAGTACTGGGACTCGAGTGGCGAGATAATACGACAGAAAATACTAAAGTAGGACCTGTAACAAATTGTGGCTGATGTTCATTAGACGTTTCTTGTACTGCAACAGCCTCTCTTTCACTTGACGCTGGTTACAGGTCATGGACGACAACTCTTCAGCGATGATCTGCAGTTGGGAACGGTGAGAGGATGGGTTAATCACGGAATTCGTTATAGATAACACCAAACTCCATTAAGCTAATTCTTATATACTTCACGGTCCATATCCTTTACATTCCCAACGGGCTACACGACTCTCTTGACCTCGCCACCTCACCTCTAATCTAGATTCGTGAGCAGCCGCTTGCCTATTCTGATTGTCTATCCTCGTCTCCAGATCTTCGAAGCCCACCATAGGTACGGGGATCATGTTCTCGGGGTCGGGATTATCCGCGATTGCTTGTTTCCATATTCCAATGTCGACACCTGTAGGCAAAGGTTAGCGTATTTATCAATTTAAATCAGATCAGCGTAAAGTTTGCTATTGTAGTGTCGGGATCCGCATATAGATGCAAAGGTACAGTCAATGTCATTATTATTCACTAACATATCTATCATAGCATACACAGAATGTTCAGGTCTACGAAATAAGAGTTATTAGTAAGAGTGTTTAATGTGTTAATAATAGTGTTAATAAGAGTGTTAATAAAAGTGTTAATAGAAGTGTTAATAAGAGTGTTAATAAGAGTGGTTAATAAGAGTGTTAATAAGATTGTTAATAAGATTGTTAATAAGAGTGTTAATAAGAGTATTAATAAGAGTGTTAATAAGAGTGTTAATAAGAGTGTTAATAAGAGTGTTAATAAGAGTGTTAATAAAAGTGTTAATAAGAGTGTTAATAAGAGTGTTAATAAGAGTGTTAATAAGAGTGTTAATAATAGTGGTTAATAAGAGTGTTAATAAGAGTGTTAATAAGAGTGTTAATAAGAGTGTTAATAAGAGTGTTAATAAGAGTGGTTAATAAGAGTGATAATAAGAGTGGTTAATAAGAGTGGTTAATAAGAGTGTTAATAAGAGTGTTAATAAGAGTGTTAATAAGAGTGGTTAATAAGAGTGTTAATAAGAGTGTTAATAATAGTGGTTAATAAGAGTGTTAATAAGAGTGTTAATAAGAGTGTTAATAAGTATATATACTGCCAATAGGTTACTAAATCTCCCTATAAGTGACCTTGAGGTGGTGTATCCAGGTAGGTTTTGATCTGGTCTTTGGTCAGCATGACCTTGGGGTAGATATCTTCGACGGCCATCTCGCTTTGAAGTTGTGACTTAGCCGGTGACAGAAACTGAAAGAAGGTTTGTGCATTGATGCGTGACTTTTCGCCCAGAGCTGACGTCTCTTCTACGTAGAGTAGCAATTCAGTCCTGCGGTAAAAGAAGTAGTAGTATTTTACGGTGGTGTTTAGACTTACTTAAACAAACTACTTTACGAATACAACACACGTAATCTAGACAGTAATGTGAACTGTAAATTATGTTAATGAGATGAAAATAACAGTTCTGTAGGTACTTTAAAAGGTAGTATTACTGGATAACTAAATTACTGGATATGCAACTAAAATAAATATTCTATTAATAATAAAATTTGAGTAAATATTGAGTAGACTAAATTATTATTATTTATAAAGATCAACAAAAAGAATATTAATTATCTCAATAAATATATAATTTTTTAAATACACCTTTAAATATATTTAGATTGTATCACTTTCAATAATAATGGTTATTTCAAAGAAATATTAATTTTAAATAAATTTGTATGCAATTGTCTTTGTCTTTGTAGATATATTTAAATATTTACATTTGTTTATAGACAATTCCTAGATTTGTACAAAAAAGTGTTATATTAATTTGTTGTAAAATATTTGATATTATAAAAAATATATTTACAAAATATTTATTTAATAAATTTAACAAAATAAAAAATAAACAAATTTAATAAAAACTATTTTAAATTGATAAATTTTGACCTTTAGCTTTCATCAATAAAAGAAATGTTAGTTTCAGTTTCTAACTTATCGTCGGTCAAAGGTTTGCAGCTGTGAATCTTGACGGTCAAGTTGGGTTTACCGACAAAGAGTTTTTGTAGACCGTCGATGAGTAGCTGTTGACATTTCTGCACGTCTTCGCATTTCTTTTTGAAGATAATCATCACGAGACCATCTTTGTTTCGAGAACGTGCAATTTTACTGTATCCGATTGCCTGCGGGGTAGGGGTTATAACTTTGAGTATCATTTTATCAGATTTTTTTATGATTTTTACAGGAAAATGCAAGTTTGTAGTATATACCTTAAAAAGTTAGAAATTTATTTTGGCAAATTTGGTCTAGTATAAGGTCACACGATAACCTTTCAAAGTCTATAATTAGCACGATTAAAAAACACATGTGGATAATAAAAAATGTGAAAATTGAAGATTCGTAATATTTATATTGGATTTTTGATGATATTAGAGTACGCTCTCTCTTTTTTATTATTCTACTAAAAAATATATAAACAATAATTTTGAAAAAATATTCCTGTAATTTCCTAGAATTTTCGAAAAATTTATATTAATATGTAATTTTTTTTTTAAATATATATATTTATATTTTATAAATAAATTGTGTATATTTGTGTTATTTTCACAAAATTCACAACAAATAACCTTTAAATAATTATATAAGACCATTTATGAGTTTTTTTCAATCTAAAAAAATATTGTTTTAGTTCGTGAATTTTGTTGGATTTTATCATATTTTTTAATTATCTATCGACACAACATAAATATATGTTTTATATATCACTTTTTCTCAGATGACGGAAAGTTAGTTAAAATTAAATATTCCATGGACTTTTTTATTAATATTATTTTAATAAATTAGCTGATTTTTGCTATCCAACGTTCAATAGAAGAATTTTTAAATTGTATACAAATGTATAAATAAATTGAGACAAATATAAACGCATAGACATAATAGAATAGGCACATAGAGTTATAATTATAACATTATATTCAAATATAAAATATCAAATTAAATAATTTATTTAATGAAATCTTGTTTTGACTTCAAATTAATCATTATTCTGCGTTCTACAAGTGTAACACGTCAATCACAATCTGTAGACTCACAATCTCGCAAAGGATTTGGATGTCTTTGATACTAGTTAAATATGCCGTGCAACTGCTTGTGTATGACTTGGGTTGCCAAATTCAAATATACCAATATTATTAATGTCTAATAATCGGAGATAGACTGTTGATATATCTTTGGTTAGAATTGATTCTAACCAAATTGAATTATCATCAATTAAATAATAATAATCATCGGCAGAAAAGTTAACAATAGGTTTATTAAATATTCCATAGCATCATCGGACTCATCTCAACACTTAAAAATGTTCCCTACATCTCTCATCCTCACATTAGGTCGGATATCCGTCATCATAACACAAGTCATATTCTCACTGTGCAATGAATATGAATTTGTGCAGATAACATCGTGTATCCTATTTGTAATATGGGAATCATTGAGCTTATGAGCATTTTGTATCATATTAAATATATACTGTGGGGAATCATAAAAATATGATTTTTTCATATTAGCAAACCAATTTGAGAATAAACATTAATAATATATCGACACATGATAACGAGATCAGGGGAAGGATTTTCAAAGGAAATATAAATTCTTAGAATTCTATTTCCAGTTGTTAGCTACCTAGCATATCCAAGTTTGCCCTGCGACCTTCTAACAAGTCTATCTGAGACAGTTCCAGATGATATCGCTAGAATCATATCGCGAAGATTCATCTGGTCACTACTCAGATCATTGTTAGATGTTAGTCTATACTGTTGGATATATCGAGAAGACGCTGAATGGTTTCATTCATTTTGATTTTGAATGATTTGTTTTTATGAAAATATAGTGATTATATACCTCTTATATACCTGGTAGTTTAGTATATGACATACATTGTATATTAAAGAATGATGGTATATTTCTTCGTGTCCTTAAATTCATATTACGCTTGTTTGGAATAATGTAGTAAAAATAATGTAAAGTTAAGAAAATATAAAATTTAAAATAAATAATAACAAATGACATGCAGTCGATAATAGCATAGGATAAAAAGGGATTTCTTTTTTTCGCATAATTTTTTTTGTATATTTGGGCAGCCTGTAGATGTCTCAATAATGACCCAAAAAAATTGTTGTTTAGATATATATTTTTACTTTTTAGATACAATCTGTCCATCTATGTAACTTTAAAATCGATCACCCCTACTGAAGGGTATGAAGGAGTAAAGCTGCAATAAGGATATTAACCCCGTGATAAATGTGTGAAGGTGTATATGCTAATAGGTTGATAGTTGATAATTATTGGGCGTCGAGGGAATATGAACTGGGTTGACAGGATGGTGTTTTGATACGTGAAGTATTGAAATGGAATCTAATGAGTATTCAAAATAGAGAGATGGACGGGGAGGGAGAGGAGATAGTAACACAGAGCATGAGTGATAGCGAAAGAATATAGAAAGGGTGGTATCTAATGGAATCTAATGAGTATTCAAAATAGAGAGATGGACGGGGAGGGAGAGGAGATAGTAACACAGAGCATGAGTGATAGCGAAAGAATATAGAAAGGGTGGTATCTAATGGAATCTAATGAGTATTCAAAATAGAGAGATGGACGGGGAGGGAGAGGAGATAGTAACACAGAGCATGAGTGATAGCGAAAGAATATAGAAAGGGTGGTATCTAATGGAATCTAATGAGTATTCAAAATAGAGAGATGGACGGGGAGGGAGAGGAGATAGTAACACAGAGCATGAGTGATAGCGAAAGAATATAGAAAGGGTGGTAAATTGAATTACAGGTAATTGAATATTATTTAACAATACAATATAACCCACCTTAAGCCTGCAGTAGGGATTATCGGCCGAAATCTGGACGAACGCACCTTGTTGGGTGTAGTAAGCTCTACCGTAACCGTAGCCAGCCTGTAACTGATTCCATTTGGCGATTGTGGCATCGCGTTCGTCTCCAAATAGGCAGGGAGTGGTCAGAGACTTATCCAGTAGAAGTTTCTGAACGGCTATGGCAATTTGGGCGAGGTTTGGGCGATTGAGAGCGGTGTTAGGACGGGTAGAGAGGTGATTAGGTGAGTACGGGAAGTTGATGACATTATATAATAGAATATACATCTTTTAAATTTTAATGAAGTGATCATTTCAAAGATATATTTAAAGAAAGTTACCTTTACTGTTAGTGTCTACTACTGTAGAGATGGCAGGTATGGCTGGTGCTGTGAGACAAGATAACTATTGTATATTGATGTGGAATTGTGCTGTCAGTATTTACAATTTTAAACATTTAAAATTAATATATATAAATAACTAACGTAATAGATAATTCACACTGGTGATTGTAAAATTTATCATTAATTAAAAAGGAATAGAAAAAAGTAGAACTTAATTAATTGTTTACCTAATAAATAAACCAATATAGCAATAAAATCTATTATTTTATAATACCAATACAATTCACAAGGATAATTAGAAATGATGCTATAGGTAACAATGGTATTGAAATTATGCTATTGGTTTATCCAAACACTGCCAAAGATTCATTTGGTATTCGAGTAACTAACCTCCGAAGATGGAGGTACTCGGGATTGCGGATTTAATGCCGAATAGACCTCCTGTTGTGGCTGTCGGGCCTCCGAATAGAGATGGTGTAGAACCGGTGTTAAAAAGACCCGTTTTCGGAGCTGTACCTCCAAACAAACCTGCAAACAATGTTGGACGTCAAAAAAAAATTAGATTTATGTTTAAACTAAAATATATTAGGTATATTTTGTTGTTAATTTTAATCACAATATAATTCTAATCATATTTTAGATAAATAATTATTAACTATCAAAGACTGCACTATTTGAAATATTTAATAAAAAATTTTATTTACTTTTTTTTTATATTTAATAATATGTTTTAATGATATGTTATCTACCTATCTATTAAATATCACATTGCCAATCAATATATAAATGCATAAAAATGACACTTTTTATGATACTTTTTATGACCCTATTGTAAAATAATACTGAATAAATAATTAATTAATAATTAATTTATATAAGGTAAAAACTTAGATATTTAATTGATTATTTGATCAATTTTCAAAATATTAAAAAAGATTTAAAATGCAATAATTTATGTATCTACACTTGTAATATCAACATATGTAGCAATACGTGTAATTAGATATACTCCAATGAAATAAATTATACTTATTATTGATTATACTTATTCATTCCCATATGTTTCTACTTGCTATATGTTTACTATTTGATATTTAATTGATTAAAAATTTGTCGTATAATAAAACCCAATTACGAATGCAGAATAATTCTTAAGGAAAGAAGGTAAAAAAGCAGATGTTTTCATATTCAATTAAAAAATTATGCAATATAATATTTCAGTTGATAAAAATCCAACTTTATATAATAGTTATATAAATGATCTCTAATTCTCTTTTTATATGATATATATTTGAGATTTAGTAATGCTATTTAAAAAGGATACACCTGAGTTTGAAAGTTGCCAAATGTTATCTACAACTTATAGAAAATTACTTTTGCAAGGAATTAATTGTGAAAACGAGGACAATGAATATAATGAAGAAAAGGTACATATAGAGTTGTCAGAGTTTGATATCAAGTTTCCTAAGAAGATTGTATAAATCATGTGCACAATTGTCTGGATACAACCTTCGTAAAGTAAAATATATAGCTGCAAAAGACAAAATATCTACAGGAGGAAATGGAATAGGGCAGCTTACAAAAGATGATATTAAAAAGTATCCAAGATTTTATAGCAATGCAGTTAGTACAATAATATATATTTATATAACTAAATATAATCAAATCCTATGATAGATAAGAGGTAATAACAAATTTGAAGATATCTGGGCAAGTTATTACAATTCAATCTCAACTAATGATAACCCAAGGCACCAATATTGTGGGGATTGGTGTTTTTATAACTAATTTAATAAATAAAACTTCAAGCCTTGTTTTCTCAGTTATTTATTTTTCACTTTATTATTTTATTAGAATTCCTATTTCTCATTGAATATTTTATATTTCTTTCTCAAATGTTCACTATGTCAAGATATATAATTACTAAACAGAACTATTGATTTTAATTTACAATCTTTAAAATAAGTATATTTTTCATAGTTTTATAAATTATAAAAAATATTTGTCTCCATATGTAATAAATAAATTATTACTTTATAAAAATGTAAAAAAAAGCAACATAATTAAAGATGAATATGTTATTAATCGAATGTAAAAAAAGTAGGCCTATAACTATATTTAGCAATACGAAATAGCATTTTATATGACACCATATTTTCCTATCTAAATACATTACGAGCATAATACAGTGCCCACGTCAAAATAATAAAATAAAACAATATAAGATTTACATCGACAGAGTATGAACTAACCAGTTGTGGGTTTGGCAGGAGCTCCAAATATAGAGGTGCTTGTTGTGGGAGTTGAAAAACTAAAGGCAGCTTAAAGTTGTAGAAAATCTTGTTAGAATTAGATATTAACATTGATTATCAATTTTAATATTATCAGATTTGGAAAAGAAATTTTAAATTAAAAATATTCAATACATCAGAACTTTATCTAAAAAAATATTATTCTCTAAATATAGATAAATGAATTGGTAATGACCATACACACTAGTGTACAGACCAGATGAGGTTTTAGTTCCGAATAAGCCGGTAGTGGGGGGTACTGCTACACCGCCAAATAGGGGCGTGGTCGATATCGCGGAGCTAGTCGCGGGATTGCCGAAAAGCGACGTCGAAGGTACGACGGCAGCAACTGGTGGCGCCCCGAAAAGACCCGTTGACGGGGCATTGGACGTGGACCCGAAGAGTCCCGTAGTAGGTGCTACGGCTACCGTGCCGCCTCCAAACAGATTAGTGGAGGCAGTGGATGCAACAGGAGAGCCGAAAGAAAAGGCTGCGGTAAAAAAACAATGATGTGAATGTTTATATATCATTAAAATAGGTATGCCACACAAATTGAATTATCTCATCATTTCATGTATAAGCTTTAGTATGATAGATATTTAGTTTAGCATTGCGATATACATGCCAGAATATTTTATTATATACAGGTAATCTAGGAAATAATTAGATTACAATTTAATTGATAGGATATTTAATATGTTCAATTATTAACCAAAATAAATAAAGTACTATGTTAAATATTTTGAATTTTATGCCAATTCATCAGATTCATCCAATTTGGTTATCGAACTAGGAATATAAATATTATCAAAACTATATTGGTACTATTGTATTAAAAACCAGTTGTGGCGACAGGCTTAGTTGGTGTACCAAATAATCCTGTACTGGAAGTAGCAGCAACTGGAGTTGTTGGAGTTTGGAATGAGAATGCTGAAGTATCTATGATAAATGTGTAAAATTTACAAATAAATAATTAATGAACATCGAAATTAATTTTACTTTACAGCTGTAAAGTATTATGATATGCATTTTGTAAAGTATATTGAAATTACTGTCCAATCAGTTAAATTTCTATTTTTAACTTTCCTCCATTCAGCAAACCTTAACTGATATAGAAAAAAATATATATTTAAAACACTAGACATCATTTTGTGTAATAATTGATAAAGCATATAATGATTAACTAAGCATTTTTAAAATTTATTGTTGAGAATAAGAAGCAGAATCCTGTTAATGAATACAAATATAATATGTTTATACATTGATATCACTTAGCTATGTATATATTATAATTATTATAATACTATTTGATCATAATTATATCTATAATATTATTATATCAATTATGTATTTACATTCTAATTAATATATTTAGCATATTATAATAATATTTTATTTAATAGAATATTAAAAATAGAATATATTTAAAACAAACATTTCTCAATTTAAAAATAAAATTAAAAGTGCCGCTCAGAATGATTATTTATTAAAACATTATGATAGCTATATGTAATAAACATATATTAAGTATATATGAAATATTTAGAATTTTCCATTCCATACTATATAATATAGTTTTCAAAGACTATTTAAAATAGAGCCAATAAACAGTACCGGAAATAAAACGACTCGGTAAATAAATATAAAACAACTCACAGTACATGCTACTGATTAACTTCAAAATATAATGACAATATAATAAAATAAGTATAGAGAGCAT
Source organism: Osedax frankpressi (assembly GCA_964035775.1). Lineage (NCBI taxonomy): Eukaryota > Metazoa > Annelida > Polychaeta > Sabellida > Siboglinidae > Osedax > Osedax frankpressi. Next base: position 12,833,016 of record OZ038315.1, on the reverse strand, counting down.
AAATTATAATAAAAAACATTTAATCATATATATTCAAACATAATCTATATGAATAATAAAATCATTATTTGAATTTACATTGTATGAATATTTATAAAAATACGTCGTTAAATAAATTTAAACTACACGAAATTGGTTTATTATATATTAAAATTTATATATTATGATATATTTTATTTATACATTTTATTATAGCTATTGTATATTATTATATATGTGATTAAATAAATATAGTTATGTTCTTTATTATATTGTCTGAGTCGTAAAATTATCACCATTAGGGGCGGCTTCTTATTAGTTTTATATTTAAACGAATAGTTATTTTCTTCCTTTATCCCATCAAAACATACTATCATAATAGTATTATAAACCGCACACATAGTGGCCTACGCAATGCATAAACAAAATATTAAATGGTCATTAAAATGGACTACAACCTTAAATAATTAAGGTTTTAGTCTACATGGCGAATATATAATCGGCTCTATTCTAGTTATACCAAAATGAATCATGGTACTAATGTATAATATAATAGGGTAATATAACTTTGTGTAGTTGGTGTTCCAAACGTTGGCTTTGAAGTTGATCCAAAGTTGAAAGCCATATTTAATATAGGATTTATAAGTGAATTTAAAAATATTTAAACAATAGAAATATTACAATTATGACGATAACATAATAATATTTTAAAAAAATTCAAATTATAAATAAATAAACCTAATATCCAAGATCTTCTATATTATCATTGATGATCTAAATAAATTGTTATTTTTAAATAATAGATCTAATATAACTGTTACCATTATAATACTATTATATTTGTATAAATGTTAAACGTAACGAACATTTTTACATATTACCAAAATTAGGTTTCCGTAATACAAACGTTGAAACTTTGTTTAATAATAAAAACTACCAACCACGACAGCATATGTATTACCATACGATATGATTTAATTTATTTGAACTTATCCTATTCAGTACATAAAATAGACAATAAAATAATCAAATTATATAGTAAGTGAAGATCTTATATATTTAAGTATTCTTAATATAGCATCTCAGGTCATTATGCCATATCCCATGGATATAATTGATATATCCATGTCCACTGACATTTTACCAAATTCTACCATTACTAATACAAATATGGTTCTAATATTATGATCTAAAAAAATATAGTTCGAAATATAATTATGGATATTGTCTACGATTATTAAAAGAATTGTATATCGAAAGCTTATATCTTGTCTATCTTAAAATGAAATTATGCACCTATTAAAATTGAATATATCCGTGGGATAATATGGAAACTGATCTATATAAATTCAATAAGGATGCCTTTAATAATCTGTAATCTTATTCTCATAAAATTGGGAAGTTTTACTTATTGATACGTAAATTATCTGCTGTGGTTTAGCGGTAAAAACTTCATATTAAAAAGTTCTTATCGCACATAGTTAGAATTAATAGAATACATATTATTATAATTACACTATATTAACAGATTCATATCTAGAATAATAAATTAAGCTAGAACAATTGCATAACATATATTACGAACATATCTTATACATAGCTTAGCTTATACATACTTAGCCCAACATAGCTTCAGATTACACCACAACTTATTCAACCCAATATTTCTATTGACTAATAAACTATATCTACACATTCTAACCATATCTCAACTTAGGCGACTTAGAATGGATTTTTGATTATCTGTTGATAATTTAAGTTTTACTTCACCAAATTTTCTGATATGGGATAAAGGGCTCCACCGGATATATACAATAATTTAAAAACATGGTCATTTTTACAATCGGTGTTAAAGTTTCTTTTATAATATTCAATATGTCTATTGCAATGCAAACATTGTAGAGATATATCATATTAAAGCTTACACATACACCTATATGGATATGTAATATAGTTATACATGTACGCCTTATACCATATATAATTTATAAAAGAAAGTAATATTTTATTCTAAAAATAAATATTTAAATTAAATAAATAAATATTTATTTTAATACGATTTGTTTAAATTTAAAATTATTAATAATATTATTATATAAATAAATAGATTTATTTTTTTCTAAGGTTGTCTAAAGTTTTTATTTTATTTATAAAATAATTAAATACAACTAGTTTAATATTATTTTTAGTATAACACTAAATATTATATATTAATCTAATAATTAAATTTCAAGTGGCAACTTATATTATTGAAATATGATACTTATGACAATACTATGGAAGAACAAAACTATAATGATGAAAAAGAAATTAGTACTATTGGTCATGTTGACATTACCGATAGCGCTATGCACAACAATCTTTAAACTACG
>OZ038315.1:12778053-12830465 GCA_964035775.1 Osedax frankpressi | reverse complement strand
GTGTACACGGTATAGTGTACACGGTATAGTGTACACGGTATAGTGTACACGGTATAGCGTACACGGTATAGTGTACACGGTATAGTGTACACGGTATAGTGTACACGGTATAGTGTACACGGTATAGTGTACAGGGTATAGTGTACACGGTATAGTGTACACGGTATAGTGTACACGGTATAGTGTACAGGGTATAGTGTACACGGTATAGTGTACACGGTATAGCGTACACGGTATAGTGTACACGGTATAGCGTACACGGTATAGTGTACACGGTATAGTGTACACGGTATAGTGTACACGGTATAGTGTACACGGTATAGTGTACACTATATGCCAGTAACCTATGTTGAAATAAACAAAGCACATATTCCACACGATATGAAACCGCTCGAAAACAAATAATATTTTATTCCAGTTTCACCATATTCTGAAAATCTCCATAATAAATATAAATACGCCGCCGTTAATAATGCTCCCTGGTATGTAATATATATTGGACGCTATACCTACTCGACTCGTCTGTACTATGCTCACAGACCACCGCAAACGTACTCCTTACCACACAATCGCAATCATATCGCGCTTTCGAGAATCGTAGACTACAATAGTAATCACGATAATCGGCTCGCGTAGGTTTCTTATCACCCACTTCCGGAAACGCCTTTATCTACGGGATGAACACGAAACGCGACATGAAAGAGATAAGACGAATAATGGGACTTTGCCCGCAACACAACATCTTGTATCCTTTGCTCACTGTGGACGAACACCTCACTTTCATCAGAAAGGTTGAACTCCGACTTCTAGGATAGTTTTAGGGGCAGTTTAGTCATGCCACGTATATCGCCGATACTCTATTTCCTACGCATTGTTAATCGTGATCTATATTTGAACGTAGCCTTTCCTTAATACTGTTTAGTCGATTGATATTTTGCATGTATGGATTATAATTTTCGATAAACAAAAAATTAATAAAAACTATGATCTCATATTCGTAGCTAAGAATCTTATTTCCGTTAAAGGAAATGAATCTCCGTTATTTTTGTGATAAGACTCAAATAGATGTGATATATTTTTAAATGAACTTATAAGAACAGGTCATACATCGTTGTACAACCTAGACATAACATTGATAAGTTAACTATTTTACATTATCTAATATTCAAATTTCTAATAACGTAATTTACCTTATCTGATAGTATTTCAACACATCTGATACCTACCAATCCATCATGTATTAATAACGCAAATGCATCCCAACCGAGAATACAACTCATTTAACCTTTACCTGACCTCCAGTTGAACCCGTCCACGATATGCGAGGAAGAAATCACGGAGATTCTCACGGATATCGATCTGGTGTCGAAACGCTCGTTGGCCAGTAAAGATTTGTCCGGCGGTATGAAGAGAAAACTGTCCATCGTACAAGCCATCATAGGAGGTTCAAGGGTTAGAGACGCGCACTACACGCCGCCATTGATTCGCTGTATTAACAAACCGTTTCCGCTACGGTAACGAGGGGAAGAGTACGCGGAGATATATTTATGAAATAAAATCGCATCTTCGTCGATCCTACCGACATGGTACAAGATATCGTGTACTATGTACAGATATCGTGTACTATGTACAGATATAGTGTACTATGTACAGATATCGTGTACTATGTACAGATACAGTGTACTATGTACAGATACAGTGTACTATGTACAGATATCGTGTACTATGTACAGATATCGTGTACTATGTACAGATATAGTGTACTATGTACAGATATAGTGTACTATGTACAGATATAGTGTACTATGTACAGATATCGTGTACTATGTACAGATATAGTGTACTATGTACAGATATCGTGTACTATGTACAGATACAGTGTACTATGTACAGATACAGTGTACTATGTACAGATATCGTGTACTATGTACAGATATCGTGTACTATGTACAGATATCGTGTACTATGTACAGATATAGTGTACTATGTACAGATATAGTGTACTATGTACAGATATAGTGTACTATGTACAGATACAGTGTACTATGTACAGATATCGTGTACTATGTACAGATATCGTGTACTATGTACAGATATCGTGTACTATGTACAGATATCGTGTACTATGTACAGATATCGTGTACTATGTACAGATATCGTGTACTATGTACAGATATCGTGTACTATGTACAGATATCGTGTACTATGTACAGATATCGTGTACTATGTACAGATATCGTGTACTATGTACAGATATAGTGTACTATGTACAGATATAGTGTACTATGTACACTGTAGACAATACACGTATTGTGTATACTATACACTGTACGACGTACTGTGACACTCTACGGTGTACAACTTACTGTGTACTCTATACTGCGTATGTTGTACACTGTTCACTATATGATATACATTATACGGTACGCTATACACTGTATAGTATACAGTGTACGGTGTGCACTATAAACTATACGGCGTACTGTGTACATTCTACGGTATACGGTGTACAGTGTACACTATACTGCGTACTGCGTACTGCGTACAGTGTACACTATACTGCGTACTGTGTACAATGTACACTATACTGCGTACTGTGTACACTGTACAGTGTACGCTATACAGCGCACTGTGTACAGTGTACACTATACTGCGTACTGTGTACACTATACTGCGTACTGTGTACAGTGTACACTATACTGCGTACTGCGTACAATGTACACTATACTGCGTACTGTGTACAGTGTACACTATACTGCGTACAGTGTACACTATACTGCGTATAGTATACACTATACTGCGTACAGTGTACACTATACTGCGTACTGTTTACAGTGTACACTATACTGCGTACTGTGTACAGTGTACACTATACTGCGTATTGCGTACAGTGTACACTATACTGCGTATTGCGTACAGTGTACACTATACTGCGTACTGTGTACAGTGTACACTATACTGCGTACTGCGTACAGTGTACACTATACTGCGTACTGTGTACAGTGTACACTATACGGCGCACTTTGTACACTATACTGCGTACTGCGTACAATGTACACTATACTGCGTACTGCGTACAGTGTACACTATACTGCGTACTGTGTACAGTGTACACTATACTGCGTACTGTGTACAGTGTACACTATACTGCGTACTATTTACAGTGTACACTATACTGCGTATTGCGTACAGTGTACACTATACGGCGCACTTTGTACACTATACTGCGTGCTGTGTACAGTGTACACTATACAGTGTACTGTGTACACTATACTGCGTTATGTGTACAGTGTATACTATACAGCGTACTGTGTGCATTGTACATCATACACCATGCATAACGAGTGTAATGGTTTACAACATAATCTAAAGCTATTGTATCTAAAGCCATTGTATATAACACCAATAGTAGTGTGATGCTCTGTGGCATTATATTACACATACCTATACGTATACACACCTACAACTACACATAACATCAATAATGGCCGCTAGGTGGTCATTCTAGATGAACCTACTGCTGGTTTAGATCCCGAGGCACGTAGACAGACTTGGGCTGTCTTAAAGAAACAATGCGAAGGTAGACAATGAATGGATTGTATATTATAATTGTTTATATTAACAGTAGTACATACATCGTACATACATATAGAGAGATTCAAATAATATACATTATTTATGTAGTATATTATAATATATTCTAATTATATTATAGTTCATTATACATTATATTCTTTAATTAATTTATTTTAATTTAATTTTTATTTCTTTAATCATTGGCAATTATCTAAATCATAACAAAAACAATACATTCTGTACAATTTACACTTAGAATATGTAATAATTCAAACAATCCAATACTTTATCATAACACTTCAAACTATCTCCACTATCTCCAAACAATCATATTAACCAACTAAATTTACAATATTAACTAATCTTATTATAAAAATACTAATTTTAGTTACAAATATATTAATATTACAGTAAAATAATACACTTCTCTAACTATGCTAAATCCTAAAAACATCCGCAATGTTAATGAGTCAACACTATCTCAGTAACTCTATTAACTTAATTAGCTCCATTAGCTCCATTAACCTCTATTAACTCAATTAGCTTCATTAACTCAAGTATCTCCATTAACCCCAGTAACTCCATAACATGTACCCCACATCTTCAATGTCGTCGATATAACAACACTAACAACACCAACATAACTATCGCGGACACAACCCACAAAACTAACTTAAATACATCTTCACTAAATTCAATACTACCTCAATAACCCCAACTTAAACCTACATATAACATAACAAACCAAACCCTAGAACAACTAAATTAATCTTACACGCTCCACTAAACCTAAAACCAAAATACAAAACATAATTTAGTTGTATTGTATCTTCTACAGTAACCCAAATACAACTGTACTAATCCAAATACTGCCCAACTAACTTCAAACTAATACACAACAAACCCTAAACTACCTTATAACTACGCAACATCATTGGTATCACAGTTAAACCTTTACTTTTAATAAAATACCATCTAACGCCAGTAGACGATACCACTATCCTTATTTACATAGCTAACCCCAGGTTAACTCTACGAAATGTAACGTAATCTCACTAAACCGACTACATATTCATTACATTCTTAACACCAACCCTAATGTACTCTCACCTACACACACTAATCTTTACCACTCCACAAATACCAATAAACCGTATGCAACTACAATAATATAACTAACTCAACTACGATCCCAGATTACCATAACCTAACCCGTGTATACTATGCATCCAATGTATTGCCTAACCCGACCACAACTGCGATGCATAGGTAAAACACTTCTGATCTCAACGCATTACATGGACGAAGCGGAATACCTCGGAGATAGGATAGCGATAATGAGTAGGGGTAAACTGCAGAGTTACGGAACACCCATGTTCTTGAAGAAAAAGTACGGTTAGATCTACGGTGGGGTATAGTGGGTGGGCGTAGAATTTAGGGTGGAGTATTGTGGAGGGGGTTTGGGTGGGTTTTAGTAGTGGGTAATATGTTGAGATATTTGGGTGGGCTATTAGGGTGGGGTATTAGGATAGTGCATTAGAGTGGGGGATATGATGGGGTATTATAGTGAGCTATTAGGGTGGGCTATTAGGGTGGGGTATTGGGATAGTGCATTAGAGTGGGGGATATGATGGGGTATTATGTTGAGCTATTAGGGTGGGCTATTAGGGTGGGGTATTAGGATAGTGCATTAGAGTGGGGGATATGATGGGGTATTATAGTGAGCTATTCGGGTGGGCTATTAGGGAGGGGTATTAGGATAGTGCATTAGAGTGGGGGATATGATGGGGTATTATGTTGAGCTATTAGGGTGGGCTATTAGGGTGGGGTATTAGGATAGTGCATTAGAGTGGGGGATATGATGGGGTATTATAGTGAGCTATTCGGGTGGGCTATTAGGGAGGGGTATTAGGATAGTGCATTAGAGTGGGGGATATGATGGGGTATTGTGTTGAGCTATTTCGGTGGGGTATTAGAGTGGGGGATATGATGGGGTATTATAGTGAGCTATTTGGGTGGGCTATTAGGGTGGGGTATTAGGATAGTGCATTAGTTGTAGTCATATGATGATGCAATAAAGCGGTAGGTTAATGATTACAGTGTATGTTGTGATAATAACATATTTTGATATACCTCACCGCATATCCGCAATACGCATTGCATAATCGCTACGCATTTGAACTCAAATAGGTTCAGGTTACAAGCTCTCAATTACCAAGTCGAGTAATGTTAAAATAGAAAGCATTACAAAGTTCCTTCGGCTGTTCAACGCTGATGCTAAGGTGGTGTCCGACGTAGGAGCCGAGCTTTGTTATGAACTACCAGGCCATAATACTACCATGTCAGTACCAGGCACGCCAGGCACGCCATGCACGCCAGGCACACTGGGCGTATATACAAACATCAATACTAATATATTTACATAAACGATTACGGCCTATGTATAAAATATACATCAATTAAATAACAATAATCATATGATATAAAATACACTCTATAAGAATTATATATTATACAATGTTATCTTATGTTCTAATGTTATAATGTTACAATGTTATATTATACAATGTTATCTTTCAACGCATTATGTAAATTACCTAACAACGCATTTTGCAAATAATTTACTAACTTAAAACAGTAATTCTTTTGAACAGATTTCCGAAGATGTTTCAAAGTTTTGATTTAATCATGGAGGAGTTGGGAGTACTATCTTATGGAGTTTCAATTACAACTATGGAGGATGTATTTATAAAGTTAGAAATGGTGTGCATACAGTGAAGTAGTGAAGTAGTGAAGTAGTGAAGTAGTGAAGTAGTGAAGTAGTGAAGTAGTGAAGTAGTGAAGTAGTGAAGTAGTGAAGTAGTGAAGTAGTGAAGTAGTGAAGTAGTGAAGTAGTGAAGTAGTGAAGTAGTGAAGTAGTGAAGTAGTGAAGTAGTAAGTAGTGAAGTAGTGAAGTAGTGAAGTAGTGAAGTAGTGAAGTAGTGAAGTAGTGAAGTAGTGAAGTAGTGAAGTAGTGAAGTAGTGAAGTAGTGAGGTAGTGAAGTAGTGAAGTAGTGAAGTAGTGAAGTAGTGAAGTAGTGAAGTAGTGAAGTAGTGAAGTAGTGAAGTAGTGAAGTAGTAAGTAGTGAAGTAGTGAAGTAGTGAAGTAGTGAAGTAGTGAAGTAGTGAAGTAGTGAAGTAGTGAAGTAGTGAAGTAGTGAAGTAGTGAAGTAGTGAAGTAGTGAAGTAGTGAAGTAGTGAAGTAGTGAAGTAGTGAAGTAGTGAAGTAGTAAGTAGTGAAGTAGTGAAGTAGTGAAGTAGTGAAGTAGTGAAGTAGTGAAGTAGTGAAGTAGTGAAGTAGTGAAGTAGTGAAGTAGTGAAGTAGTGAAGTAGTGAAGTAGTGAGGTAGTGAAGTAGTGAAGTAGTGAAGTAGTGAAGTAGTAAGTAGTGAAGTAGTGAAGTAGTGAAGTAGTTAAGTAGTGAAGTAGTGAAGTAGTGAAGTAGTGAAGTAGTGAAGTAGTGAAGTAGTGAAGTAGTAAGTAGTAAGTAGTGAAGTAGTGAAGTTGTGAAGTAGTGAAGTAGTAAGTAGTGAAGTAGTGAAGTAGTGAAGTAGTGAAGTAGTGAAGTAGTGAAGTAGTGAAGTAGTGAAGTAGTGAAGTAGTGAAGTAGTGAAGTAGTGAAGTAGTAAGTAGTAAGTAGTGAAGTAGTGAAGTAGTGAAGTAGTGAAGTAGTGAAGTAGTGAAGTAGTGAAGTAGTGAAGTAGTGAAGTAGTGAAGTAGTGAAGTAGTGAAGTAGTGAAGTAGTGAAGTAGTGAAGTAGTAAGTAGTAAGTAGTGAAGTAGTGAAGTTGTGAAGTAGTGAAGTAGTAAAGTAGTGAAGTAGTGAAGTAGTGAAGTAGTGAAGTAGTGAAGTAGTGAAGTAGTGAAGTAGTGAAGTAGTGAAGTAGTGAAGTAGTGAAGTAGTGAAGTAGTGAAGTAGTGAAGTAGTGAAGTAGTGAAGTAGTGAAGTAGTGAAGTAGTGAAGTAGTGAAGTAGTGAAGTAGTGAAGTAGTGAAGTAGTGAAGTAGTGAAGTAGTGAAGTAGTGAAGTAGTGAAGTAGTGAAGTAGTGAAGTAGTGAAGTAGTGAAGTAGTGAAGTAGTGAAGTAGTGAAGTAGTGAAGTAGTAAGTAGTGAAGTAGTGAAGTAGTGAAGTAGTGAAGTAGTGAAGTAGTGAGGTAGTAAGTAGTGAAGTAGTGAAGTAGTGAAGTAGTGAAGTAGTGAAGTAGTGAAGTAGTGAAGTAGTGAAGTAGTGAAGTAGTGAAGTAGTGAAGTAGTAAGTAGTGAAGTAGTGAAGTAGTAAGTAGTGAAGTAGTGAAGTAGTGAAGTAGTGAAGTAGTGAAGTAGTAAGTAGTGAAGTAGTGAAGTAGTGAAGTAGTGAAGTAGTGAAGTAGTGAAGTAGTGAAGTAGTGAAGTTGTGAAGTAGTGAAGTAGTGAAGTTGTGAAGTAGTGAAGTAGTGAAGTAGTGAAGTAGTGAAGTAGTGAAGTGGTGAAGTAGTGAAGTAGTGAAGTAGTGAAGTAGTGAAGTAGTGAAGTAGTGAAGTAGTGAAGTAGTGAAGTAGTGAAGTAGTAAGTAGTGAAGTAGTGAAGTAGTGAAGTAGTGAAGTAGTGAAGTAGTGAAGTAGTGAAGTAGTGAAGTAGTGAAGTAGTGAAGTAGTGAAGTAGTGAAGTAGTGAAGTAGTGAAGTAGTGAAGTAGTGAAGTAGTGAAGTAGTGAAGTAGTGAAGTAGTGAAGTAGTGAAGTAGTGAAGTAGTGAAGTAGTGAAGTAGTGAAGTAGTGAAGTAGTAAGTAGTAAGTAGTAAGTAGTGAAGTAGTGAAGTAGTGAAGTAGTGAAGTAGTGAAGTAGTGAAGTAGTGAAGTAGTGAAGTAGTGAAGTAGTGAAGTAGTGAAGTAGTGAAGTAGTGAAGTAGTGAAGTAGTGAAGTAGTGAAGTAGTGAAGTAGTGAAGTAGTGAAGTAGTGAAGTAGTGAAGTAGTGAAGTAGTGAAGTAGTGAAGTAGTAAGTAGTGAAGTAGTGAAGTAGTAAGTAGTGAAGTAGTGAAGTAGTGAAGTAGTGAAGTAGTGAAGTAGTGAAGTAGTGAAGTAGTGAAGTAGTGAAGTAGTGAAGTAGTGAAGTAGTGAAGTAGTGAAGTAGTGAAGTAGTGAAGTAGTAAGTAGTGAAGTAGTGAAGTAGTGAAGTAGTGAAGTAGTGAAGTAGTGAAGTAGTGAAGTAGTGAAGTAGTGAAGTAGTGAAGTAGTAAGTAGTGAAGTAGTGAAGTAGTGAAGTAGTGAAGTAGTGAAGTAGTGAAGTAGTGAAGTAGTGAAGTAGTGAAGTAGTGAAGTAGTGAAGTAGTGAAGTAGTGAAGTAGTGAAGTAGTGAAGTAGTGAAGTAGTGAAGTAGTGAAGTAGTGAAGTAGTGAAGTAGTGAAGTAGTGAAGTAGTGAAGTAGTGAAGTAGTGAAGTAGTGAAGTAGTAAGTAGTGAAGTAGTGAAGTAGTAAGTAGTGAAGTAGTGAAGTAGTGAAGTAGTGAAGTAGTGAAGTAGTGAAGTAGTGAAGTAGTGAAGTAGTGAAGTAGTGAAGTAGTGAAGTAGTGAAGTAGTAAGTAGTGAAGTAGTGAAGTAGTGAAGTAGTGAAGTAGTGAAGTAGTGAAGTAGTGAAGTAGTGAAGTAGTGAAGTAGTGAAGTAGTGAAGTAGTGAAGTAGTGAAGTAGTGAAGTAGTGAAGTAGTGAAGTAGTGAAGTAGTGAAGTAGTGAAGTAGTGAAGTAGTGAAGTAGTGAAGTAGTGAAGTAGTGAAGTAGTGAAGTAGTGAAGTAGTGAAGTAGTGAAGTAGTGAAGTAGTGAAGTAGTAAGTAGTGAAGTAGTGAAGTAGTGAAGTAGTGAAGTAGTGAAGTAGTGAAGTAGTGAAGTAGTGAAGTAGTGAAGTAGTAAGTAGTAAGTAGTGAAGTAGTGAAGTAGTAAGTAGTGAAGTAGTGAAGTAGTGAAGTAGTGAAGTAGTGAAGTAGTGAAGAGGTGAAGTAGTGAAGTAGTGAAGTAGTGAAGTAGTGAAGTAGTGAAGTAGTGAAGTAGTGAAGTAGTGAAGTAGTGAAGTAGTGAAGTAGTGAAGTAGTAAGTAGTGAAGTAGTGAAGTAGTGAAGTAGTGAAGTAGTGAAGTAGTGAAGTAGTGAAGTAGTGAAGTAGTGAAGTAGTGAAGTAGTGAGGTAGTGAAGTAGTGAAGTAGTGAAGAGGTGAAGTAGTGAAGTAGTGAAGTAGTGAAGTAGTGAAGTAGTGAAGTAGTGAAGAGGTGAAGTAGTGAAGTAGTGAAGTAGTGAAGTAGTGAAGTAGTGAAGTAGTGAAGTAGGTGAAGTAGTGAAGTAGTGAAGTAGTGAAGTAGTGAAGTAGTGAAGTAGTGAAGTAGTGAAGTAGTGAAGTAGTGAAGTAGTGAAGTAGTGAAGTAGTGAAGTAGTGAAGTAGTGAAGTAGTGAAGTAGTGAAGTAGTGAAGTAGTGAAGTAGTGAAGTAGTGAAGTAGTGAAGTAGTGAAGTAGTGAAGTAGTGAAGTAGTGAAGTAGTGAAGTAGTGAAGTAGTGAAGTAGTAAGTAGTGAAGTAGTGAAGTAGTGAAGTAGTGAAGTAGTGAAGTAGTGAAGTAGTGAAGTAGTGAAGTAGTGAAGTAGTGAAGTAGTGAAGTAGTGAAGTAGTGAAGTAGTGAAGTAGTGAAGTAGTGAAGTAGTGAAGTAGTGAAGTAGTGAAGTAGTGAAGTAGTGAAGTAGTGAAGTAGTGAAGTAGTGAAGTAGTGAAGTAGTGAAGTAGTGAAGTAGTGAAGTAGTGAAGTAGTGAAGTAGTGAAGTAGTGAAGTAGTGAAGTAGTGAAGTAGTGAAGTAGTGAAGTAGTGAAGTAGTGAAGTAGTGAAGTAGTGAAGTAGTGAAGTAGTGAAGTAGTGAAGTAGTGAAGTAGTGAAGTAGTGAAGTAGTGAAGTAGTGAAGTAGGTGAAGTAGTGAAGTAGTGAAGTAGTGAAGTAGTGAAGTAGTGAAGTAGTGAAGTAGTGAAGTAGTGAAGTAGTAAGTAGTGAAGTAGTGAAGTAGTGAAGTAGTGAAGTAGTGAAGTAGTGAAGTAGTGAAGTAGTGAAGTAGTGAAGTAGTGAAGTAGTGAAGTAGTGAAGTAGTGAAGTAGTGAAGTAGTGAAGTAGTGAAGTAGTGAAGTAGTGAAGTAGTGAAGTAGTGAAGTAGTGAAGTAGTGAAGTAGTGAAGTAGTGAAGTAGTGAAGTAGTGAAGTAGTGAAGTAGTGAAGTAGTGAAGTAGTGAAGTAGTGAAGTAGTGAAGTAGTGAAGTAGTGAAGTAGTGAAGTAGTGAAGTAGTGAAGTAGTGAAGTAGTGAAGTAGTGAAGTAGTGAAGTAGTGAAGTAGTGAAGTAGTGAAGTAGTGAAGTAGTGAAGTAGTGAAGTAGTGAAGTAGTGAAGTAGTGAAGTAGTGAAGTAGTGAAGTAGTGAAGTAGTGAAGTAGTGAAGTAGTGAAGTAGTGAAGTAGTGAAGTAGTGAAGTAGTGAAGTAGTGAAGTAGAAGTAGTGAAGTAGTGAAGTAGTGAAGTAGTGAAGTAGTGAAGTAGTGAAGTAGTGAAGTAGTGAAGTAGTGAAGTAGTGAAGTAGTGAAGTAGTGAAGTAGTGAAGTAGTGAAGTAGTGAAGTAGTGAAGTAGTGAAGTAGTGAAGTAGTGAAGTAGTGAAGTAGTGAAGTAGTGAAGTAGTGAAGTAGTGAAGTAGTGAAGTAGTGAAGTAGTGAAGTAGTGAAGTAGTGAAGTAGTGAAGTAGTGAAGTAGTGAAGTAGTGAAGTAGTGAAGTAGTGAAGTAGTGAAGTAGTGAAGTAGTGAAGTAGTGAAGTAGTGAAGTAGTGAAGTAGTGAAGTAGTGAAGTAGTGAAGTAGTGAAGTAGTGAAGTAGTGAAGTAGTGAAGTAGTGAAGTAGTGAAGTAGTGAAGTAGTGAAGTAGTGAAGTAGTGAAGTAGTGAAGTAGTGAAGTAGTGAAGTAGTGAAGTAGTGAAGTAGTGAAGTAGTGAAGTAGTGAAGTAGTGAAGTAGTGAAGTAGTGAAGTAGTGAAGTAGTGAAGTAGTGAAGTAGTGAAGTAGTGAAGTAGTGAAGTAGTGAAGTAGTGAAGTAGTGAAGTAGTGAAGTAGTGAAGTAGTGAAGAGTAGTGAAGTAGTGAAGTAGTGAAGTAGTGAAGTAGTGAAGTAGTGAAGTAGTGAAGTAGTGAAGTAGTGAAGTAGTGAAGTAGTGAAGTAGTGAAGTAGTGAAGTAGTGAAGTAGTGAAGTAGTGAAGTAGTGAAGTAGTGAAGTAGTGAAGTAGTGAAGTAGTGAAGTGGTGAAGTAGTGAAGTAGTGAAGTAGTGAAGTAGTGAAGTAGTGAAGTAGTGAAGTGAAGTAGTGAAGTAGTGAAGTAGTGAAGTAGTGAAGTAGTGAAGTAGTGAAGTAGTGAAGTAGTGAAGTAGTGAAGTAGTGAAGTAGTGAAGTAGTGAAGTAGTGAAGTAGTGAAGTAGTGAAGTAGTGAAGTAGTGAAGTAGTGAAGTAGTGAAGTAGTGAAGTAGTGAAGTAGTGAAGTAGTGAAGTAGTGAAGTAGTGAAGTAGTGAAGTAGTGAAGTAGTGAAGTAGTGAAGTAGTAAGTAGTGAAGTAGTGAAGTAGTGAAGTAGTGAAGTAGTGAAGTAGTGAGGTAGTAAGTAGTGAAGTAGTGAAGTAGTGAAGTAGTGAAGTAGTGAAGTAGTGAAGTAGTGAAGTAGTGAAGTAGTGAAGTAGTGAAGTAGTGAAGTAGTAAGTAGTGAAGTAGTGAAGTAGTAAGTAGTGAAGTAGTGAAGTAGTGAAGTAGTGAAGTAGTGAAGTAGTGAAGTTGTGAAGTAGTGAAGTAGTGAAGTTGTGAAGTAGTGAAGTAGTGAAGTAGTGAAGTAGTGAAGTAGTGAAGTGGTGAAGTAGTGAAGTAGTGAAGTAGTGAAGTAGTGAAGTAGTGAAGTAGTGAAGTAGTGAAGTAGTGAAGTAGTGAAGTAGTAAGTAGTGAAGTAGTGAAGTAGTGAAGTAGTGAAGTAGTGAAGTAGTGAAGTAGTGAAGTAGTGAAGTAGTGAAGTAGTGAAGTAGTGAAGTAGTGAAGTAGTGAAGCAGTGAAGTAGTGAAGTAGTGAAGTAGTGAAGTAGTGAAGTAGTGAAGTAGTGAAGTAGTGAAGTAGTGAAGAAGTGAAGTAGTGAAGTAGTGAAGTAGTAAGTAGTAAGTAGTAAGTAGTGAAGTAGTGAAGTAGTGAAGTAGTGAAGTAGTGAAGTAGTGAAGTAGTGAAGTAGTGAAGTAGTGAAGTAGTGAAGTAGTGAAGTAGTGAAGTAGTGAAGTAGTGAAGTAGTGAAGTAGTGAAGTAGTGAAGTAGTGAAGTAGTGAAGTAGTGAAGTAGTGAAGTAGTGAAGTAGTGAAGTAGTGAAGTAGTGAAGTAGTGAAGTAGTGAAGTAGTAAGTAGTGAAGTAGTGAAGTAGTAAGTAGTGAAGTAGTGAAGTAGTGAAGTAGTGAAGTAGTGAAGTAGTGAAGTAGTGAAGTAGTGAAGTAGTGAAGTAGTGAAGTAGTGAAGTAGTGAAGTAGTGAAGTAGTGAAGTAGTGAAGTAGTAAGTAGTGAAGTAGTGAAGTAGTGAAGTAGTGAAGTAGTGAAGTAGTGAAGTAGTGAAGTAGTGAAGTAGTGAAGTAGTAAGTAGTGAAGTAGTGAAGTAGTGAAGTAGTGAAGTAGTGAAGTAGTGAAGTAGTGAAGTAGTGAAGTAGTGAAGTAGTGAAGTAGTGAAGTAGTGAAGTAGTGAAGTAGTGAAGTAGTGAAGTAGTGAAGTAGTGAAGTAGTGAAGTAGTGAAGTAGTGAAGTAGTGAAGTAGTGAAGTAGTGAAGTAGTGAAGTAGTGAAGTAGTGAAGTAGTGAAGTAGTAAGTAGTGAAGTAGTGAAGTAGTAAGTAGTGAAGTAGTGAAGTAGTGAAGTAGTGAAGTAGTGAAGTAGTGAAGTAGTGAAGTAGTGAAGTAGTGAAGTAGTGAAGTAGTGAAGTAGTGAAGTAGTAAGTAGTGAAGTAGTGAAGTAGTGAAGTAGTGAAGTAGTGAAGTAGTGAAGTAGTGAAGTAGTGAAGT
This sequence comes from Osedax frankpressi, assembly GCA_964035775.1. NCBI lineage: Eukaryota > Metazoa > Annelida > Polychaeta > Sabellida > Siboglinidae > Osedax > Osedax frankpressi. Next base: position 12,816,814 of record OZ038315.1, on the reverse strand, counting down.
AGTGAAGTAGTGAAGTAGTGAAGTAGTGAAGTAGTGAAGTAGTGAAGTAGTGAAGTAGTGAAGTAGTGAAGTAGTGAAGTAGTGAAGTAGTGAAGTAGTGAAGTAGTGAAGTAGTGAAGTAGTGAAGTAGTGAAGTAGTGAAGTAGTGAAGTAGTGAAGTAGTGAAGTAGTGAAGTAGTGAAGTAGTGAAGTAGTGAAGTAGTGAAGTAGTGAAGTAGTGAAGTAGTGAAGTAGTAAGTAGTGAAGTAGTGAAGTAGTGAAGTAGTGAAGTAGTGAAGTAGTGAAGTAGTGAAGTAGTGAAGTAGTGAAGTAGTAAGTAGTAAGTAGTGAAGTAGTGAAGTAGTAAGTAGTGAAGTAGTGAAGTAGTGAAGTAGTGAAGTAGTGAAGTAGTGAAGAGGTGAAGTAGTGAAGTAGTGAAGTAGTGAAGTAGTGAAGTAGTGAAGTAGTGAAGTAGTGAAGTAGTGAAGTAGTGAAGTAGTGAAGTAGTGAAGTAGTGAAGTAGTGAAGTAGTGAAGTAGTGAAGTAGTGAAGTAGTGAAGTAGTGAAGTAGTGAAGTAGTGAAGTAGTGAAGTAGTAAGTAGTGAAGTAGTGAAGTAGTGAAGTAGTGAAGTAGTGAAGTAGTGAAGTAGTGAAGTAGTGAAGTAGTGAAGAGGTGAAGTAGTGAAGTAGTGAAGTAGTGAAGTAGTGAAGTAGTGAAGTAGTGAAGAGGTGAAGTAGTGAAGTAGTGAAGTAGTGAAGTAGTGAAGTAGTGAAGTAGTGAAGTAGTAAGTAGTGAAGTAGTGAAGTAGTGAAGTAGTGAAGTAGTGAAGTAGTGAAGTAGTGAAGTAGTGAAGTAGTGAAGTAGTGAAGTAGTGAAGTAGTGAGGTAGTGAAGTAGTGAAGTAGTGAAGTAGTGAAGAGGTGAAGTAGTGAAGTAGTGAAGTAGTGAAGTAGTGAAGTAGTGAAGTAGTAAGTAGTGAAGTAGTGAGGTAGTAAGTAGTGAAGTAGTGAAGTAGTGAGGTAGTAAGTAGTGAAGTAGTGAAGTAGTGAAGTAGTGAAGTAGTAAGTAATGAAGTAGTGAAGTAGTGAAGTAGTAAGTAGTGAAGTAGTGAGGTAGTAAGTAGTGAAGTAGTGAAGTAGTGAAGTAGTGAAGTAGTAAGTAGTGAAGTAGTGAAGTAGTGAAGTAGTGAAGTAGTGAAGTAGTGAAGTAGTGAAGTAGTGAAGTAGTGAAGTAGTGAAGTAGTGAAGTAGTAAGTAGTGAAGTAGTGAAGTAGTGAAGTAGTGAAGTAGTGAAGTAGTGAAGAGGTGAAGTAGTGAAGTAGTGAAGTAGTGAAGTAGTGAAGTAGTAAGTAGTGAAGTAGTGAAGTAGTGAAGTAGTGAAGTAGTGAAGTAGTGAAGTAGTGAAGAGGTGAAGTAGTGAAGTAGTGAAGTAGTGAAGTAGTGAAGTAGTGAAGTAGTAAGTAGTGAAGTAGTGAGGTAGTAAGTAGTGAAGTAGTGAAGTAGTGAAGTAGTGAAGTAGTGAAGTAGTAAGTAGTGAAGTAGTGAAGTAGTGAAGTAGTAAGTAGTGAAGTAGTGAGGTAGTAAGTAGTGAAGTAGTGAAGTAGTGAAGTAGTGAAGTAGTAAGTAGTGAAGTAGTGAAGTAGTGAAGTAGTGAAGTAGTGAAGTAGTGAAGTAGTGAAGTAGTGAAGTAGTGAAGGAGTGAAGTAGTGAAGTAGTGAAGTAGTGAAGTAGTAAGTAGTGAAATAGTGAAGTAGTGAAGTAGTGAAGTAGTAAGTAGTGAAGTAGTGAAGTAGTGAAGTAGTGAAGTAGTGAAGTAGTGAAGTAGTGAAGAGGTGAAGTAGTGAAGTAGTGAAGTAGTGAAGTAGTGAAGTAGTGAAGTAGTAAGTAGTGAAGTAGTGAGGTAGTAAGTAGTGAAGTAGTGAAGTAGTGAAGTAGTGAAGTAGTAAGTAGTGAAGTAGTGAAGTAGTGAAGTAGTAAGTAGTGAAGTAGTGAGGTAGTAAGTAGTGAAGTAGTGAAGTAGTGATGTAGTGAAGTAGTAAGTAGTGAAGTAGTGAAGTAGTGAAGTATTGAAGTAGTGAAGTAGTGAAGTAGTGAAGTAGTGAAGTAGTGAAGTAGTGAAGTAGTGAAGTAGTGAAGTAGTGAAGTAGTGAAGTAGTGAAGTAGTAAGTAGTGAAGTAGTGAAGTAGTGAAGTAGTGAAGTAGTGAAGTAGTGAAGTAGTGAAGTAGTGAAGTAGTGAAGTAGTGAAGTAGTGAAGTAGTGAAGTAGTGAAGTAGTGAAGTAGTGAAGTAGTGAAGTAGTGAAGTAGTGAAGTAGTGAAGTAGTGAAGTAGTGAAGTAGTGAAGTAGTGAAGTAGTGAAGTAGTGAAGTAGTGAAGTAGTGAAGTAGTGAAGTAGTGAAGTAGTGAAGTAGTGAAGTAGTGAAGTAGTAAGTAGTAAGTAGTGAAGTAGTGAAGTAGTGAAGTAGTGAAGTAGTGAAGTAGTGAAGTAGTAAGTAGTAAGTAAGTAGTGAAGTAATGAAGTAGTGAAGTAGTGAAGTAATGAAGTAGTGAAGTAGTGAAGTAGTGAAGTAGTGAAGTAGTGAAGTAGTGAAGTAGTGAAGTAGTGAAGTAGTGAAGTAGTGAAGTAGTGAAGTAGTGAAGTAGTGAAGAGGTGAAGTAGTGAAGTAGTGAAGTAGTGAAGTAATGAAGTAGTGAAGTAGTTAAGTAGTGAAGCAGTGAAGTAGTGAAGAATGTATGTTCAATTTAAGATAAAGAATTAACACCGGATGCAGTTATTATATAAGACCACAATGTTATAAATTTGGATATGTTACGTATGTTTTTAGAAAGTAAATTTTAGTGGTTTTGAAAGTGTATTTATTTTGTAAATTGTTATTTCTGTTAATATTTTTAATATTTTATCGTAAGCCATGTTCGCAATTAGTTGGAACAATATAAAATGAAATATTCGATTATGATTTTATTGTAAGAATGTGGATAAAAGATGTTCTAATTAGAGTAAAATTTTTAGCATTTTTATATTTTTATGATTTGATTATTAAAATATCCTTATGGTTTCAATGTTATATATATAGAGTCGGACAATTAGAACATGAAAAAATTCTTTTGGAGGAAGAAAATCAATCAGATATGGCATGTTTAGTCAATAGCGTTATATCATATTATAACTTGATTCATACCACATCTCCGTTACACCGCCCTGCCTTAAACAAACACTCTTCACACCACCACTTTCCTCAAACCACCACTACTCACGCCAGCCCCACGTTATACTACCCTCGCCATACCTGCCCACTTTATACCACACTTAATTTATAATACCCACCTAACACCAAACTTATGATATAACATCCACTTCAATCAACTATCATTTACATCTCATAACTCACACTCCCCCAATTGATATCACTCATAATTTACTCCACTCCTTATCTACCTTCCCCATCTGCATTTGAAATAACAAGTCGTATTTTATTTTTGTTGTTAAATTCTGTATATTTATATATTTTGTTTAAATTAGTTTAAAATTTGTTCGACACAATACAAAATACAAAACAAATCAACACCACACAACTTATAAAATAATACTACATAATACTACTCCACTCCACTCAACTTCATTCCACTCCACTTCACTCCACTCCACTCCACTCCACTCCACTCCACTCCACTCCACTCCACTCCACTCCACTCCACTCCACTCCACTCCACTCCACCCCACTCCACTCCACTCCACTCCACTCCACTCCACTCCACTCCACTCCACTCCACCTCACTCCACTCTACTCTACTCTACTCTACTCTACTCTACTCTACTCTACTCCACTCCAATCCAGTACATTCCACTTTACTCACAAAAATGCACTCCACTCCATTCCACTACTCTACTCTACTCTACTCTACTCTACTCTACTCTACTCTACTATACTCTACTCTATTATACTCTACTCTACTCTACTCTACTATACTATACTCTACTCTACTCTACTCTACTCTACTCTACTCTACTCTACTCTACTCTACTCTACTCTACTCTACTCTACTCTACTCTACTCTACTCTACTCTACTCTACTCTACTCTACTCTACTCTACTCTACTCTACTCTACTCTACTCTACTCTACTCTACTCTACTCTACTCTACTCTACTCTACTCTACTCTACTCTACTCTACTCTACTCTACTCTACTCTACTCTACTCTACTCTACTCTACTCTACTCTACTCTACTCTACTCTACTCTACTCTACTCTACTCTACTCTACTCTACTCTACTCTGCTCTACTCTACTCTACTCTACTCTACTCTACTCTACTCTACTCTACTCTACTCTACTCTACTCTACTCTACTCTACTCTACTCTACTCTACTCTACTCTACTCTACTCTACTCTACTCTACTCTACTCTACTCTACTCTACTCTACTCTACTCTACTCTACTCTACTCTACTCTACTCTACTCTACTCTACTCTACTCTACTCTACTCTACTCTACTCTACTCTACTCTACTCTACTCTACTCTACTCTACTCTACTCTACTCTACTCTACTCTACTCTACTCTACTCTACTCTACTCTACTCTACTCTACTCTACTCTACTCTACTCTACTCTACTCTACTCTACTCTACTCTACTCTACTCTACTCTACTCTACTCTACTCTACTCTACTCTACTCTACTCTACTCTACTCTACTCTACTCTACTCTACTCTACTCTACTCTACTCTACTCTACTCTACTCTACTCTACTCTACTCTACTCTACTCTACTCTACTCTACTCTACTCTACTCTACTCTACTCTACTCTACTCTACTCTACTCTACTCTACTCTGCTCTGCTCTGCTCTGCTCTGCTCTGCTCTGCTCTGCTCTGCTCTGCTCTACTCTACTCTACTCTACTCTACTCTACTCTACTCTACTCTACTCTACTCTACTCTACTCTACTCTACTCTACTCTACTCTACTCTACTCTACTCTACTCTACTCTACTCTACTCTACTCTACTCTACTCTACTCTAATCTACTCTACTCTACTCTACTCTACTCTACTCTACTCTACTCTACTCTACTCTACTCTACTCTACTCTACTCTACTCTACTCTACTCTACTCTACTCTACTCTACTCTACTCTACTCTACTCTACTCTACTCTACTCTACTCTACTCTACTCTACTCTACTCTACTCTACTCTACTCTACTCTACTCTACTCTACTCTACTCTACTCTACTCTACTCTACTCTACTCTACTCTACTCTACTCTACTCTACTCTACTCTACTCTACTCTACTCTACTCTACTCTACTCTACTCTACTCTACTCTACTCTACTCTACTCTACTCTACTCTACTCTACTCTACTCTACTCTACTCTACTCTACTCTACTCTACTCTACTCTACTCTACTCTACTCTACTCTACTCTACTCTACTCTACTCTACTCTACTCTACTCTACTCTACTCTACTCTACTCTACGCTACGCTACGCTACGCTACGCTACGCTACTCTACTCTACTCTACTCTACTCTACTCTACTCTACTCTACTCTACTCTACTCTACTCTACTCTACTCTACTCTACTCTACTCTACTCTACTCTACTCTACTCTACTCTACTCTACTCTACTCTACTCTACTCTACTCTACTCTACTCTACTCTACTCTACTCTACTCTACTCTACTCTACTCTACTCTACTCTACTCTACTCTACTCTACTCTACTCTACTCTACTCTACTCTACTCTACTCTACTCTACTCTACTCTACTCTACTCTACTCTACTCTACTCTACTCTACTCTACTCTACTCTACTCTACTCTACTCTACTCTACTCTACTCTACTCTACTCTACTCTACTCTACTATACTCTACTCTACTCTACTCTACTCTACTCTACTCTACTCTACTCTACTCTACTCTACTCTACTCTACTCTACTCTACTCTACTCTACTCTACTCTACTCTACTCTACTCTACTCTACTCTACTCTACTCTACTCTACTCTACTCTACTCTACTCTACTCTACTCTACTCTACTCTACTCTACTCTACTCTACTCTACTCTACTCTACTCTACTCTACTCCACTCAATACCATACTACGCTACACAAACTATTCCAATAAACTCTTCATATATGTAATATTCAAAAAATATCACTCCACACACTATATTACCACCCACACTAAATCAGACAATATCGCAGTCATTTGGTACAGCATGTCAATACAATACTATTTTATCCAACCTCTTTATACATACAGCATGTCATGCTAATGTACCACAGTACATTATATAATATAATAACATTCCTCATGATATAACATACAATAATACCACAACATAAATCATCATACCATATCATAATTTCTTTACAAAACATTATGTACATAACTAAAGGGTAAATATTAATCTTTTATATTTGACAAGATTTATATATAACTTACGGTATAAATGCATATTAAGTATTAAACTCTATGATAAAATATTGCGTAAACTCCAACAAAGATATCTATCTTAATTATGTCGTAATTACTTCTTGCGTTCATTATGAATAAAAGCTTACCAAATCTATAGAGCATAAGTAGTATACTCCTTAAGTATTCGATATCAGTTACATCCTCCTTTTTATATTACACTTCTCCTCGTGTCTATCTATACCTATACCAAATACCCCAATCACTGTTCCCCTCTAACCACCTAAAGAACTTCAATACTTTAATTTAGAAATCAAATAAAGTAACATACGATATTACCTTCACTACTACATCTGGTGAACTAGACAATTTAATAATATCTAATGAGATAATATCTACTTCATCATCTTCCACTAACTTCGAACTCGTAACCCTTTATTCTTACAATTTCTAAGGACATATCACCTATATATGATATTTCTAATTCGTACATCGCAACTAATCATTTCATATGTAATTGAATACAATTCAAGTACATCTTTAAATACCTATATATTATCTCATATATTAATTTCATTAATTTATCTTCCAACTAAATCCACTATATCCTATAATCTTTTGAACTCTATGGCAATAGATTATTTCTCTGCTACAAACTTCAGCTATACTTTTAAGCTATATTCCAAACATCACAATCTAACGATTATTATTTGCTTTAAATATTTATTTTTTCGTGATAGATCTAATTCTGAAATATTCCGTGGTATAGTTATCAACAATGTAATAAAATCAAAGCTAGCTCATAATAATATCAAATGTACCTATAATAATGATACTGGCATATTTTAAATCGGAAATACGAATAATAAACAATTAACTATACTTACAATAAAATATAATTCTTTAGTAGAATTATGAAAACTCATATAATACATACATTAAATTCCACTCAATTTAACTTAGATCTCCACTAAAAGAAACATAGCTTGATTATACTTATGCTTTTATAACATCAATATTACAATCAAGTTATCTAAACTTCACTAACATAAATAGATTTGGTCCTCTCCGTGATGGAGGTGACGGAATCCTCTATAAAACTTATAACTAACATAGATATTTCCTTCGAATAATCTGAATATCTATCCTGCATCTTCTATCCGACTAACTCGTGTCATTTTACTATTTTTATATACCACTTAGTTCAATTCCCAATTTATACTCGAATAGGAACCTATTTTATCCAAAAATTCTGAAAAGATTGCCATACTCCGCAAATCTATAAATCGACATTACAAAGTAAAAAAAACTATTATACCCAACATGAAATTTAATATGGTATTTCTAAGGGTTCGTTTTTTAGTCCACTACCAAAATCTATATAGTTTCCCTATTCAAAATATTCTTAAAATATCCTAATACTATTCACATGTTGAGGACATAAATATTCACTATAAAATTAATAACCGAGATCATCTAAAATAAATAATTGTATTACTCATATAAATAACTGGTTATTTAAAATTTATTTCTTTTTAAACTGCTTCCAAATATAAATTTCACTAAAACTTATGTAGACCATATCTCACCACTAATATTATAATAACTTCTTCAATTAATAATCCGATAACATTATAAACGTTATGATCATAATTGATCTAAAACTAAAATTCCATTTTGTTCCAACTTCATCTCATAAAAAAACTCACTGTGACTAACAATTTCCACTTTATTAGACAATTAATTCACTTTCTCCAGATAAACCAATTTTCAGTTCCATAATTATACTTCGCCTTGACTACTGAAACTCTTCATTATATAATGCATCATTATATGTTGTAATCGCCATATTTCAACTTATACAAAACTCTGCAGTTAGATTTATATGTTATCCAAATGCTACAGGAAACTCATTTATCCTTTCAGAAAAATATAACACTTACTACCAATAAAGCAAGGAATTTTATATAAATCTTGCCTTATAACCCACATTGTAATGCATCATATAAACCAGATAAACGTACGTCCCCTTTTCCAACACGATATTTACATTTAAAAACAAGTTAACTATTTTAAACTAAAAACTCACGTCATACTTCACTGCATATGGTAACAATATAAACCATTCTCCATTCAAACCCACAACACTTGGAACACCTACGATCTATAAATCCACTGCAATATACAAATCCAATCTAAAAACACATTTACATTTCATATATTTATATACACCTTAATAACATAATTAGGTAACGGGTATCCCAATTTCACAGTACTTAAACTAGCCTACATTCCATCCCTACCTGCATTACCACCACGAGCCCTATATGTCATTAAACCCCTATATGTCATTAAACCCCTATATGTCATTAAACCCCTATATGTCATTAAACCCCTATATGTCATTAAACCCCTATATGTCATTAAACCCCTGTATGTCATTAAACCCCTATATGTCATTAATCCCCTATATGTCATTAATCCCCTATATGTCATTAAACCCCTATATGTCATTAAACCCCTATATGTCATTAAACCCCTATATGTCATTAAACCCCTATGTGTCATTAAACCCCTATATGTCATTAAACCCCTATATGTCATTAAACCCCTATATGTCATTAAACCCCTAGCCACTCACATCGCAAACAAATACTCAAACTGGTGCAACCTTACTATGGCTATACGCCATTGCCCACACTCCGTTACCCTTTATACGTCTAACACACACACACACACACACACACACGCACACACACACACACACACACACACACGCACACACACACACACACACACACACACACACACACACACACACACACACACACACACACACACACACACACACGGCTATAGCCCCTTACGCCATCTCCCCGTGCAGATAGCTCCGAGAATAACGATGATCCGCCTTCCCGGTCTCAGTTCAACGTCACGTCGTGCATGCTCTACGTTCAACAATGCTTCGGTTTGGTACGCAAACGTTTCAAGCACAATTCGAAACAGCCTCTGCTAACGCTCATCATGGTGATTCTGCCGGCTATTGTTATCTGTACTTCCATTATTCTGCAGCGTAAGAATACGCTATCCAACAGAGACATCGTAAAACTAGACTTGTCTAGATACTCGAATCTCGGTTTCAAGATACTAATCGGCGGTAACCACAATAAAAAATCGGTTAGTAAGCCGAATCGTAGGCTAACTGTAATACGCTAAGCCACGCCCACATAACTTATTATATTACGCACAACTACCGTATTATTATATATATAAATCACTCCTACCCAATTAGTATATAATAGGTAAACCACCACTACTCTAAGTACATACTTATTTAGCTAAACATTGCCATATAATAATATACCAACGTTATTCTAAATTTAGCTTCTATCATATAGTTAGGCTAAATACACAGTACGTTAAGGTCATGTAACTAACCCATATCCGCTATCTCTAATGAGTGTACTTATGTCGAGCCCGATAGCATCGTCCCTAATCCAGACCACACTCAGGTCGCACGGTCCATCATCGCCAAATACAATATCGAATGTATCGATATCATGTACCCGAAACTAGAAATGAATGAAGATATGAACTTTGAGAAATACGTTATCTCCATTGACAACAAGATTCTCAATGTAACGGATCGAATTGACGAGTATATGCAGAGGTTATATTCGGGGTGTTGGATACTTAGCTGGGATCGAAGGGCGTGTCATCTAAATATGATGTTTGAGGTGTTGATTTTCGGAATAACAACATTAACAGGTACATTGGAGTAATTCTGTTCGACAAAATGATAAGGGCGATATCAAATGAACACCTTCTCTATTCCGATATTATAATTAATGGAGTAATTGACAGCGTAATAGCAATGAATCATGAAGGCAGAGATCTCATTCCTTATAAGTTAGAATTTAGGTATATATAACATTATCTCTCTCTCTCAATATCTCTCTATTTTTCAATATATTTTAATATAAAAAAATAAAATCCAATACCATTAATAAGGGTTAATACATCATTGTTGCAGAATAAACATGTATTTTAAAAGTTTGATTAACGAGGAAATACACGAAAACGTCTTTCGTTCATTAAGACAAAAGGTATATATATATATATATATATATATATATATATATATTAGTTATATTCAAAGTAAAGAGGAGAACGTTTTGAAGATAGGAGAGATGCAATTATTAATCTGTTATTTCATTTTATGATACTTAACTAATCGTTTTCATGAAAATATATTAGAATTACCATTTATTTATTTGAAAATTACAAAATTGCAGTTCTGTACTGTTCTGTTATTAATATAGAAGTCAAATTAATAATATATTTTCATTATATGCATTATTGTCAGTAGATTTTATTAATATTTTTAGACATTACAATTCATATTCATCATAGTTCATCAGTCTTTAATAATAGTCTAATAATTTCTTTTTGTAAGTATGTAAATTAGTGTATACCTAATTTATTTAAGTTTTGAAGTTAAACTTCGTTTCTGAAAAGTTTCTGCAAATTTATTTTTATCGATAAGTTCAATATTATTATTTATAAGGAGAACATTATTTCTGAGCTGCCTATCAGTAATTAGTATCAGTAATTAGTATCAGTAATTAGTATCAGTAATTAGTATCAGTAATTAGTATCAGTAATTAGTATCAGTAATTAGTATCAGTAATTAGTATCAGTAATTAGTATCAGTAATTAGTATCAGTAATTAGTATCAGTAATTAGTATCAGTAATTAGTATCAGTAATTAGTATCAGTAATTAGTATCAGTAATTAGTATCAGTAATTAGTATCAGTAATTAGTATCAGTAATTAGTATCAGTAATTAGTATCAGTAATTAGTATCAGTAATTAGTATCAGTAATTAGTATCAGTAATTAGTATCAGTAATTAGTATCAGTAATTAGTATCAGTAATTAGTATCAGTAATTAGTATCAGTAATTAGTATCAGTAATTAGTATCAGTAATTAGTATCAGTAATTAGTATCAGTAATTAGTATCAGTAATTAGTATCAGTAATTAGTATCAGTAATTAGTATCAGTAATTAGTATCAGTAATTAGTATCAGTAATTAGTATCAGTAATTAGTATCAGTAATTAGTATCAGTAATTAGTATCAGTAATTAGTATCAGTAATTAGTATCAGTAATTAGTATCAGTAATTAGTATCAGTAATTAGTATCAGTAATTAGTATCAGTAATTAGTATCAGTAATTAGTATCAGTAATTAGTATCAGTAATTAGTATCAGTAATTAGTATCAGTAATTAGTATCAGTAATTAGTATCAGTAATTAGTATCAGTAATTAGTATCAGTAATTAGTATCAGTAATTAGTATCAGTAATTAGTATCAGTAATTAGTATCAGTAATTAGTATCAGTAATTAGTATCAGTAATTAGTATCAGTAATTAGTATCAGTAATTAGTATCAGTAATTAGTATCAGTAATTAGTATCAGTAATTAGTATCAGTAATTAGTATCAGTAATTAGTATCAGTAATTAGTATCAGTAACTATTATCAGTAATTAGTATCAGTAATTAGTATCAGTAATTAGTATCAGTAATTATTATCAGTAATTAGTATCAGTAATTAGTATCAGTAATTAGTATCAGTAATTAGTAACAGTAATTTGTATCAGTAATTAGTATCAGTAACTATTATCAGTAATTAGTATCAGTAATTAGTATCAGTAACTATTATCAGTAATTAGTATCAGTAATTAGTATCAGTAATTAGTATCAGTAATTAGTATCAGTAATTAGTATCAGTAATTAGTATCAGTAATTAGTATCAGTAATTAGTATCAGTAATTAGTAACAGTAATTAGTATCAGTAATTAGTATCAGTAACTATTATCAGTAATTAGTATCGGTAATTAGTATCGGTAATTAGTATCGGTAATTAGTATCGGTAATTAGTATCGGTAATTAGTATCGGTAATTAGTATCGGTAATTAGTATCGGTAATTAGTATCGGTAATTAGTATCGGTAATTAGTATCGGTAATTAGTATCGGTAATTAGTATCGGTAATTAGTATCGGTAATTAGTATCGGTAATTAGTATCGGTAATTAGTATCGGTAATTAGTATCGGTAATTAGTATCGGTAATTAGTATCGGTAATTAGTATCGGTAATTAGTATCGGTAATTAGTATCGGTAATTAGTATCGGTAATTAGTATCGGTAATTAGTATCGGTAATTAGTATCGGTAATTAGTATCGGTAATTAGTATCGGTAATTAGTATCGGTAATTAGTATCGGTAATTAGTATCGGTAATTAGTATCGGTAATTAGTATCGGTAATTAGTATCGGTAATTAGTATCGGTAATTAGTATCGGTAATTAGTATCGGTAATTAGTATCGGTAATTAGTATCGGTAATTAGTATCGGTAATTAGTATCGGTAATTAGTATCGGTAATTAGTATCGGTAATTAGTATCGGTAATTAGTATCGGTAATTAGTATCGGTAATTAGTATCGGTAATTAGTATCGGTAATTAGTATCGGTAATTAGTATCGGTAATTAGTATCGGTAATTAGTATCGGTAATTAGTATCGGTAATTAGTATCGGTAATTAGTATCGGTAATTAGTATCGGTAATTAGTATCGGTAATTAGTATCGGTAATTAGTATCGGTAATTAGTATCGGTAATTAGTATCGGTAATTAGTATAGGTAATTAGTATCGGTAATTAGTATCGGTAATTAGTATCGGTAATTAGTATCGGTAATTAGTATCGGTAATTAGTATCGGTAATTAGTATCGGTAATTAGTATCGGTAATTAGTATCGGTAATTAGTATCGGTAATTAGTATCGGTAATTAGTATCGGTAATTAGTATCGGTAATTAGTATCGGTAATTAGTATCGGTAATTAGTATCGGTAATTAGTATCAATAATTAGTATCGGTAATTAGTATCAGCAATTAGTATCAGCAATTAGTATCAGTAATTAGTATCAGTAATTAGTATCGGTAATTAGTATCAATAATTAGTATCAGTAATTAGTATCGGTAATTAGTATCTGTAATTAGTATCAATAATTAGTATCGGTAATTAGTATCAGCAATTAGTATCAGCAATTAGTATCAGCAATTAGTATCAGTAATTAGTATCAGTAATTAGTATCAGTAATTAGTATCAGTAATTAGTATCAGTAATTAGTATCAGTAATTAGTATCGGTAATTAGTATCGGTAATTAGTATCGGTAATTAGTATCGGTAACTAGTATCGGTAACTAGTATCGGTAATTAGTATCGGTAATTAGTATCGGTAACTAGTATCGGTAACTAGTATCGGTAATTAGTATCGGTAATTAGTATCGGTAATTAGTATCAGTAATTAGTATCAGTAATTAGTATCAGTAATTAGTATCAGCAATTAGTATCAGTAATTAGTATCAGTAACTATTATCAGTAATTAGTATCGGCAATTAGTATCGGTAATTAGTATCGGTAATTAGTATCGGTAATTAGTATCGGTAATTAGTATCAATAATTAGTATCGGTAATTAGTATCAGCAATTAGTATCAGCAATTAGTATCAGTAATTAGTATCAGTAATTAGTATCGGTAATTAGTATCAATAATTAGTATCAGTAATTAGTATCGGTAATTAGTATCGGTAATTAGTATCGGTAATTAGTATCGGTAATTAGTATCGGTAATTAGTATCGGTAATTAATATCGGTAATTAGTATCGGTAATTAGTATCGGTTATTAGTATCGGTAATTAGTATCGGTAATTAGTATCGGTAATTAGTATCGGTAATTAGTATCGGTAATTAGTATCGGTAATTAGTATCGGTAATTAGTATCGGTAATTAGTATCGGTAATTAGTATCGGTAATTAGTATCGGTAATTAGTATCGGTAATTAGTATCGGTAATTAGTATCGGTAATTAGTATCGGTAATTAGTATCGGTAATTAGTATCGGTAATTAGTATCGGTAATTAGTTTCGGTAATTAGTATCGGTAATTAGTATCGGTAATTAGTATCGGTAATTAGTATCGGTAATTAGTATCGTTAATTAGTATCGGTAATTAGTATCGGTAATTAGTATCGGTAATTAGTATCGGTAATTAGTATCGGTAATTAGTATCGGTAATTAGTTTCGGTAATTAGTATCGGTAATTAGTATCGGTAATTAGTATCGGTAATTAGTATCGGTAATTAGTATCGTTAATTAGTATCAGTAATTAGTATCGGTAATTAGTATCGGTAATTAGTATCAGTAATTAGTATCGGTAACTAGTATCGGTAATTAGTATCGGTAATTAGTATCGGTAATTAGTATCGGTAATTAATATCGGTAATTAGTATCGGTAATTAGTATCGGTAATTAGTATCGGTAATTAGTATCGGTAATTAGTATCGGTAACTAGTATCGGTAACTAGTATCGGTAACTAGTATCGGTAATTAGTATCGGTAATTAGTATCGGTAATTAGTATCGGTAATTAATATCGGTAATTAGTATCGGTAATTAGTATCGGTAATTAGTATCGGTAATTAGTATCGGTAATTAGTATCGGTAATTAGTATCAATAATTAGTATCGGTAATTAGTATCAGCAATTAGTATCAGTAATTAGTATCAGTAATTAGTATCAGTAATTAGTATCAGTAATTAGTATCAGTAATTAGTATCAGTAATTAGTATCGGTAATTAGTATCGGTAATTAGTATCAGTAATTAGTATCGGTAACTAGTATCGGTAACTAGTATCGGTAATTAGTATCGGTAACTAGTATCGGTAACTAGTATCGGTAACTAGTATCGGTAATTAGTATCGGTAATTAGTATCGGTAATTAGTATCAGTAATTAGTATCAGTAATTAGTATCAGTAATTAGTATCAGCAATTAGTATCAGTAATTAGTATCAGTAACTATTATCAGTAATTAGTATCGGCAATTAGTATCGGTAATTAGTATCGGTAATTAGTATCAGCAATTAGTATCAGTAATTAGTATCAGTAATTAGTATCAGCAATTAGTATCAGCAATTAGTATCAGCAATTAGTATCAGTAATTAGTATCAGTAATTATTATCAGTAATTAGTATCAGTATCAGTAATTAGTATCAGTAATTAGTATCAGCAATTAGTATCAGCAATTAGTATCTGCAATTAGTATCGGCAATTAGTATCGGTAATTAGTATCGGTGATTAGTATCGGTAATTAGTATCGGTAATTAGTATCAGCAATTAGTATCAGTAATTAGTATCAGTAATTAGTATCAGTAATTAGTATCAGCAATTAGTATCAGTAATTAGTATCAGTAATTAGTATCAGTAATTAGTATCAGTAATTAGTATCGGTAATTAGTATCAATAATTAGTATCAGTAATTAGTATCGGTAATTAGTATCGGTAATTAGTATCAATAATTAGTATCGGTAATTAGTATCAGCAATTAGTATCAGCAATTAGTATCAGTAATTAGTATCGGTAATTAGTATCGGTAATTAGTATCGTTAATTAGTATCAGTAATTAGTATCGGTAATTAGTATCGGTAATTAGTATCGGTAATTAGTATCGGTACCTAGTATCGGTAACTAGTATCGGTAATTAGTATCGGTAATTAGTATCGGTAATTAGTATCGGTAATTAGTATCGGTACCTAGTATCGGTAACTAGTATCGGTAATTAGTATCGGTAATTAGTATCGGTAACTAGTATCGGTAACTAGTATCGGTAATTAGTATCGGTAATTAGTATCGGTAATTAGTATCGGTAATTAGTATCGGTAACTAGTATCGGTAACTAGTATCGGTAACTAGTATCGGTAATTAGTATCGGTAATTAGTATCGGTAACTAGTATCGGTAACTAGTATCGGTAATTAGTATCGGTAACTAGTATCGGTAACTAGTATCGGTAATTAGTATCGGTAATTAGTATCGGTAATTAGTATCAATAATTAGTATCAGTAATTAGTATCGGTAATTAGTATCGGTAATTAGTATCAATAATTAGTATCGGTAATTAGTATCAGCAATTAGTATCAGCAATTAGTATCAGTAATTAGTATCAGTAATTAGTATCAGTAATTAGTATCGGTAATTAGTATCGGTAATTAGTATCGGTAATTAGTATCGGTAATTAGTATCGGTAATTAGTATCAGTAATTAGTATCGGTAACTAGTATCGGTAACTAGTATCGGTAATTAGTATCGGTAATTAGTATCGGTAACTAGTATCGGTAACTAGTATCGGTAATTAGTATCGGTAATTAGTATCGGTAATTAGTATCAGTAATTAGTATCAGTAATTAGTATCAGTAATTAGTATCAGCAATTAGTATCAGTAATTAGTATCAGTAACTATTATCAGTAATTAGTATCGGCAATTAGTATCGGTAATTAGTATCGGTAATTAGTATCAGCAATTAGTATCAGTAATTAGTATCAGTAATTAGTATCAGCAATTAGTATCAGCAATTAGTATCAGCAATTAGTATCAGTAATTAGTATCAGTAATTAGTATCAGTAATTAGTATCAGTATCAGTAATTAGTATCAGTAATTAGTATCAGCAATTAGTATCAGCAATTAGTATCTGCAATTAGTATCGGCAATTAGTATCGGTAATTAGTATCGGTGATTAGTATCGGTAATTAGTATCGGTAATTAGTATCAGCAATTAGTATCAGTAATTAGTATCAGTAATTAGTATCAGTAATTAGTATCAGCAATTAGTATCAGTAATTAGTATCAGTAATTAGTATCAGTAATTAGTATCAGTAATTAGTATCGGTAATTAGTATCAATAATTAGTATCAGTAATTAGTATCGGTAATTAGTATCGGTAATTAGTATCAATAATTAGTATCGGTAATTAGTATCAGCAATTAGTATCAGCAATTAGTATCAGTAATTAGTATCGGTAATTAGTATCGGTAATTAGTATCGGTAATTAGTATCGGTAATTAGTATCGGTAATTAGTATCGGTAATTAGTATCGGTAATTAGTATCGGTAATTAGTATCAGCAATTAGTATCAGTAATTAGTATCAGTAATTAGTATCAGCAATTAGTATCAGCAATTAGTATCAGCAATTAGTATCAGTAATTAGTATCAGTAATTAGTATCAGTAATTAGTATCAGTATCAGTAATTAGTATCAGTAATTAGTATCAGCAATTAGTATCAGCAATTAGTATCTGCAATTAGTATCGGCAATTAGTATCGGTAATTAGTATCGGTGATTAGTATCGGTAATTAGTATCGGTAATTAGTATCAGCAATTAGTATCAGTAATTAGTATCAGTAATTAGTATCAGTAATTAGTATCAGCAATTAGTATCAGTAATTAGTATCAGTAATTAGTATCAGTAATTAGTATCAGTAATTAGTATCGGTAATTAGTATCAATAATTAGTATCAGTAATTAGTATCGGTAATTAGTATCGGTAATTAGTATCAATAATTAGTATCGGTAATTAGTATCAGCAATTAGTATCAGTAATTAGTATCGGTAATTAGTATCGGTAATTAGTATCGGTAATTAGTATCGGTAATTAGTATCAATAATTAGTATCGGTAATTAGTATCAGCAATTAGTATCAGCAATTAGTATCAGTAATTAGTATCAGTAATTAGTATCGGTAATTAGTATCAATAATTAGTATCAGTAATTAGTATCGGTAATTAGTATCGGTAATTAGTATCAATAATTAGTATCGGTAATTAGTATCAGCAATTAGTATCAGCAATTAGTATCAGTAATTAGTATCAGTAATTAGTATCAGTAATTAGTATCAGTAATTAGTATCAGTAATTAGTATCAGTAATTAGTATCGGTAATTAGTATCGGTAATTAGTATCAGTAATTAGTATCGGTAACTAGTATCGGTAACTAGTATCGGTAATTAGTATCGGTAATTAGTATCGGTAACTAGTATCGGTAACTAGTATCGGTAATTAGTATCGGTAATTAGTATCGGTAATTAGTATCAGTAATTAGTATCAGTAATTAGTATCAGTAATTAGTATCAGCAATTAGTATCAGTAATTAGTATCAGTAACTATTATCAGTAATTAGTATCGGCAATTAGTATCGGTAATTAGTATCGGTAATTAGTATCAGCAATTAGTATCAGTAATTAGTATCAGTAATTAGTATCAGCAATTAGTATCAGCAATTAGTATCAGCAATTAGTATCAGTAATTAGTATCAGTAATTATTATCAGTAATTAGTATCAGTATCAGTAATTAGTATCAGTAATTAGTATCAGCAATTAGTATCAGCAATTAGTATCTGCAATTAGTATCGGCAATTAGTATCGGTAATTAGTATCGGTGATTAGTATCGGTAATTAGTATCGGTAATTAGTATCAGCAATTAGTATCAGTAATTAGTATCAGTAATTAGTATCAGTAATTAGTATCAGCAATTAGTATCAGTAATTAGTATCAGTAATTAGTATCGGTAATTAGTATCGGTAATTAGTATCGGTAATTAGTATCGGTACCTAGTATCGGTAACTAGTATCGGTAATTAGTATCGGTAATTAGTATCGGTAACTAGTATCGGTAACTAGTATCGGTAATTAGTATCGGTAATTAGTATCGGTAATTAGTATCGGTAATTAGTATCGGTAACTAGTATCGGTAACTAGTATCGGTAACTAGTATCGGTAATTAGTATCGGTAATTAGTATCGGTAACTAGTATCGGTAACTAGTATCGGTAATTAGTATCGGTAATTAGTATCGGTAATTAGTATCAATAATTAGTATCAGTAATTAGTATCGGTAATTAGTATCGGTAATTAGTATCAATAATTAGTATCGGTAATTAGTATCAGCAATTAGTATCAGCAATTAGTATCAGTAATTAGTATCAGTAATTAGTATCAGTAATTAGTATCAGCAATTAGTATCAGTAATTAGTATCAGTAATTAGTATCAGTAATTAGTATCAGTAATTAGTATCGGTAATTAGTATCAATAATTAGTATCAGTAATTAGTATCGGTAATTAGTATCGGTAATTAGTATCAATAATTAGTATCGGTAATTAGTATCAGCAATTAGTATCAGCAATTAGTATCAGTAATTAGTATCGGTAATTAGTATCGGTAATTAGTATCGGTAATTAGTATCGGTAATTAGTATCGGTAATTAGTATCGGTAATTAGTATCGGTAATTAGTATCGGTAATTAGTATCGGTAATTAGTATCAGCAATTAGTATCAGTAATTAGTATCAGTAATTAGTATCAGCAATTAGTATCAGCAATTAGTATCAGCAATTAGTATCAGTAATTAGTATCAGTAATTAGTATCAGTAATTAGTATCAGTATCAGTAATTAGTATCAGTAATTAGTATCAGCAATTAGTATCAGCAATTAGTATCTGCAATTAGTATCGGCAATTAGTATCGGTAATTAGTATCGGTGATTAGTATCGGTAATTAGTATCGGTAATTAGTATCAGCAATTAGTATCAGTAATTAGTATCAGTAATTAGTATCAGTAATTAGTATCAGCAATTAGTATCAGTAATTAGTATCAGTAATTAGTATCAGTAATTAGTATCAGTAATTAGTATCGGTAATTAGTATCAATAATTAGTATCGGTAATTAGTATCGGTAATTAGTATCAATAATTAGTATCGGTAATTAGTATCAGCAATTAGTATCAGTAATTAGTATCAGCAATTAGTATCGGCAATTAGTATCTGCAATTAGTATCGGCAATTAGTATCGGTAATTAGTATCGGTAATTAGTATCGGTAATTAGTATCGGTAATTAGTATCGGTAATTAGTATCGGTAATTAGTATCGGTAATTAGTATCGGTAATTAGTATCGGTAATTAGTATCGGTAACTAGTATCGGTAATTAGTATCGGTAATTAGTATCGGTAATTAGTATCGGTAATTAGTATCGGTAATTAGTATAGGTAATTAGTATCGGTAATTAGTATCGGTAATTAGTATCGGTAATTAGTATCGGTAATTAGTATCGGTAATTAGTATCGGTAATTAGTATCGGTAATTAGTATCGGTAATTAGTATCGGTAATTAGTATCGGTAACTAGTATCGGTAACTAGTATCGGTAATTAGTATCGGTAATTAGTATCGGTAATTAGTACCGGTAATTAATATCGGTAATTAGTATCGGTAATTAGTATCGGTAATTAGTATCGGTAATTAGTATCGGTAATTAGTATCGGTAATTAGTATCAATAATTAGTATCGGTAATTAGTATCAGCAATTAGTATCAGCAATTAGTATCAGTAATTAGTATCAGTAATTAGTATCGGTAATTAGTATCAATAATTAGTATCAGTAATTAGTATCGGTAATTAGTATCGGTAATTAGTATCAATAATTAGTATCGGTAATTAGTATCAGCAATTAGTATCAGCAATTAGTATCAGTAATTAGTATCAGTAATTAGTATCAGTAATTAGTATCGGTAATTAGTATCAGTAATTAGTATCAGTAATTAGTATCGGTAATTAGTATCGGTAATTAGTATCAGTAATTAGTATCGGTAACTAGTATCGATAACTAGTATCGGTAATTAGTATCGGTAATTAGTATCGGTAACTAGTATCGGTAACTAGTATCGGTAATTAGTATCGGTAATTAGTATCGGTAATTAGTATCAGTAATTAGTATCAGTAATTAGTATCAGTAATTAGTATCAGCAATTAGTATCAGTAATTAGTATCAGTAACTATTATCAGTAATTAGTATCGGCAATTAGTATCGGTAATTAGTATCGGTAATTAGTATCAGCAATTAGTATCAGTAATTAGTATCAGTAATTAGTATCAGCAATTAGTATCAGCAATTAGTATCAGCAATTAGTATCAGTAATTAGTATCAGTAATTAGTATCAGTAATTAGTATCAGTATCAGTAATTAGTATCAGTAATTAGTATCAGCAATTAGTATCAGCAATTAGTATCAGTAATTAGTATCAGTAATTAGTATCAGTAATTAGTATCAGTAATTAGTATCAGTAATTAGTATCAGTAATTAGTATCAGTAATTAGTATCAGTAATTAGTATCAGTAATTAGTATCAGTAATTAGTATCAGTAATTAGTATCAGTAATTAGTATCAGTAATTAGTATCAGTAATTAGTATCAGTAATTAGTATCAGTAATTAGTATCAGTAATTAGTATCAGTAATTAGTATCAGTAATTAGTATCAGTAATTAGTATCAGTAATTAGTATCAGTAATTAGTATCAGTAATTAGTATCAGTAATTAGTATCAGTAATTAGTATCAGTAATTAGTATCAGTAATTAGTATCAGTAATTAGTATCAGTAATTAGTATCAGTAATTAGTATCAGTAATTAGTATCAGTAATTAGTATCAGTAATTAGTATCAGTAATTAGTATCAGTAATTAGTATCAGTAATTAGTATCAGTAATTAGTATCAGTAATTAGTATCAGTAATTAGTATCAGTAATTAGTATCAGTAATTGGTATCAGTAATTGGTATCAGTAATTAGTATCAGTAATTAGTATCAGTAATTAGTATCAGTAATTAGTATCAGTAATTAGTATCAGTAATTAGTATCAGTAATTAGTATCAGTAATTAGTATCAGTAATTAGTATCAGTAATTAGTATCTGTAATTAGTATCAGTAATTAGTATCAGTAATTAGTATCAGTAATTAGTATCAGTAATTAGTATCAGTAATTAGTATCAGTAATTAGTATCAGTAATTAGTATCAGTAATTAGTATCAGTAACTATTATCAGTAATTAGTATCAGTAATTAGTATCAGTAATTAGTATCAGTAATTATTATCAGTAATTAGTATCAGTAATTAGTAACAGTAATTTGTATCAGTAATTAGTATCAGTAACTATTATCAGTAATTAGTATCAGTAATTAGTATCAGTAACTATTATCAGTAATTAGTATCGGTAATTAGTATCGGTAATTAGTATCGGTAATTAGTATCGGTAACTATTATCGGTAATTAGTATCGGTAATTAGTATCGGTAATTAGTATCGGTAATTAGTATCGGTAATTAGTATCGGTAATTAGTATCGGTAATTAGTATCGGTAATTAGTATCGGTAATTAGTATCGGTAATTAGTATCGGTAATTAGTATCGGTAATTAGTATCGGTAATTAGTATCGGTAATTAGTATCGGTAATTAGTATCGGTAATTAGTATCGGTAATTAGTATCGGTAATTAGTATCGGTAATTAGTATCGGTAATTAGTATCGGTAATTAGTATCGGTAATTAGTTTCGGTAATTAGTATCGGTAATTAGTATCGGTAATTAGTATCGGTAATTAGTATCGGTAATTAGTATCGGTAATTAGTATCGGTAATTAGTATCGGTAATTAGTATCGGTAATTAGTATCGGTAATTAGTATCGGTAATTAGTATAGGTAATTAGTATAGGTAATTAGTATCGGTAATTAGTATCGGTAATTAATATCGGTAATTAGTATCGGTAATTAGTATCGGTAATTAGTATCGGTAATTAGTATCGGTAATTAGTATCGGTAATTAGTATCAATAATTAGTATCGGTAATTAGTATCAGCAATTAGTATCAGCAATTAGTATCAGTAATTAGTATCAGTAATTAGTATCGGTAATTAGTATCAATAATTAGTATCAGTAATTAGTATCGGTAATTAGTATCGGTAATTAGTATCAATAATTAGTATCGGTAATTAGTATCGGCAATTAGTATCAGCAATTAGTATCAGTAATTAGTATCAGTAATTAGTATCGGTAATTAGTATCAGTAATTAGTATCAGTAATTAATATCGGTAATTAGTATCGGTAATTAGTATCAGTAATTAGTATCGGTAACTAGTATCGGTAACTAGTATCGGTAATTAGTATCGGTAATTAGTATCGGTAACTAGTATCGGTAACTAGTATCGGTAATTAGTATCGGTAATTAGTATCGGTAATTAGTATCAGTAATTAGTATCAGTAATTAGTATCAGTAATTAGTATCAGCAATTAGTATCAGTAATTAGTATCAGCAATTAGTATCAGCAATTAGTATCGGCAATTAGTATCGGTAATTAGTATCGGTAATTAGTATCAGCAATTAGTATCAGTAATTAGTATCAGTAATTATCATCAGCAATTAGTATCAGCAATTAGTATCAGCAATTAGTATCAGTAATTAGTATCAGTAATTAGTATCAGTAATTAGTATCAGTATCAGTAATTAGTATCAGTAATTAGTATCAGCAATTAGTATCAGCAATTAGTATCGGCAATTAGTATCGGCAATTAGTATCGGTAATTAGTATCGGTGATTAGTATCGGTAATTAGTATCGGTAATTAGTATCGGTAATTAGTATCGGTAATTAGTATCAGCAATTAGTATCAGTAATTAGTATCAGTAATTAGTATCAGTAATTAGTATCAGTAATTAGTATCAGTAATTAGTATCAGTAATTAGTATCGGTAATTAGTATCAATAATTAGTATCAGTAATTAGTATCGGTAATTAGTATCGGTAATTAGTATCAATAATTAGTATCGGTAATTAGTATCAGCAATTAGTATCAGCAATTAGTATCAGTAATTAGTATCGGTAATTAGTATCGGTAATTAGTATCGGTAATTAGTATCGGTAATTAGTATCGGTAATTAGTATCGGTAATTAGTATCGGTAATTAGTATCGGTAATTAGTATCGGTAATTAGTATCGGTAATTAGTATCGGTAATTAGTATAGGTAATTAGTATCGGTAATTAGTATCGGTAATTAGTATCGGTAATTAGTATCGGTAATTAGTATCGGTAATTAGTATCGGTAATTAGTATCGGTAATTAGTATCGGTAATTAGTATCGGTAACTAGTATCGGTAACTAGTATCGGTAACTAGTATCGGTAATTAGTATCAGTAATTAGTATCAGTAATTAGTATCAGTAATTAGTATCGGCAATTAGTATCAGTAATTAGTATCAGTAATTAGTATCAGTAATTAGTATCAGTAATTAGTATCGGTAATTAGTATCAATAATTAGTATCAGTAATTAGTATCGGTAATTAGTATCGGTAATTAGTATCAATAATTAGTATCGGTAATTAGTATCGGCAATTAGTATCGGTAATTAGTATCGGTGATTGGTATCGGTAATTAGTATCGGTAATTAGTATCGGTAATTAGTATCGGTAATTAGTATCAGCAATTAGTATCAGTAATTAGTATCAGTAATTAGTATCAGTAATTAGTATCAGTAATTAGTATCAGTAATTAGTATCAGTAATTAGTATCGGTAATTAGTATCAATAATTAGTATCAGTAATTAGTATCGGTAATTAGTATCGGTAATTAGTATCAATAATTAGTATCGGTAATTAGTATCGGTAATTAGTATCGGTAATTAGTATCAATAATTAGTATCGGTAATTAGTATCAGCAATTAGTATCAGCAATTAGTATCAGTAATTAGTATCGGTAATTAGTATCGGTAATTAGTATCGGTAATTAGTATCGGTAATTAGTATCGGTAATTAGTATCGGTAATTAGTATCGGTAATTAGTATCGGTAATTAGTATCGGTAATTAGTATCGGTAATTAGTATCGGTAATTAGTATAGGTAATTAGTATCGGTAATTAGTATCGGTAATTAGTATCGGTAATTAGTATCGGTAATTAGTATCGGTAATTAGTATCGGTAATTAGTATCGGTAATTAGTATCGGTAATTAGTATCGGTAACTAGTATCGGTAACTAGTATCGGTAACTAGTATCGGTAATTAGTATCAGTAATTAGTATCAGTAATTAGTATCAGTAATTAGTATCGGCAATTAGTATCAGTAATTAGTATCAGTAATTAGTATCAGTAATTAGTATCAGTAATTAGTATCGGTAATTAGTATCAATAATTAGTATCAGTAATTAGTATCGGTAATTAGTATCGGTAATTAGTATCAATAATTAGTATCGGTAATTAGTATCGGTAATTAGTATCAGCAATTAGTATCAGCAATTAGTATCAGTAATTAGTATCGGTAATTAGTATCGGTAATTAGTATCGGTAATTAGTATCGGTAATTAGTATCGGTAATTAGTATCGGTAATTAGTATCGGTAATTAGTATCGGTAATTAGTATCGGTAATTAGTATCGGTAATTAGTATCGGTAATTAGTATCAATAATTAGTATCGGTAATTAGTATCAGCAATTAGTATCAGCAATTAGTATCAGTAATTAGTATCAGTAATTAGTATCAGTAATTAGTATCAGTAATTAGTATAAGTAATTAGTATCAGTAAATAGTATCGGTAATTAGTATCAGTAATTAGTATCAGTAATTAGTATCGGTAACTAGTATCGGTAATTAGTATCAGTAATTAGTATCGGTAACTAGTATCGGTAACTAGTATCGGTAATTAGTATCGGTAATTAGTATCGGTAACTAGTATCAGTAACTAGTATCGGTAATTAGTATCGGTAATTAGTATCAGTAATTAGTATCAGTAATTAGTATCAGTATCAGTAATTAGTATCAGTAATTAGTATCAGTAATTAGTATCAGTAATTAGTATCAGTAATTAGTATCAGTAATTAGTATCAGTAATTAGTATCAGTAATTAGTATCAGTAATTAGTATCAGTAATTAGTATCAGTAATTAGTATCAGTAATTAGTATCAGTAATTAGTATCAGTAATTAGTATCAGTAATTAGTATCAGTAATTAGTATCAGTAATTAGTATCAGTAATTAGTATCAGTAATTAGTATCAGTAATTAGTATCAGTAATTAGTATCAGTAATTAGTATCAGTAATTGGTATCAGTAATTAGTATCAGTAATTAGTATCAGTAATTAGTATCAGTAATTAGTATCAGTAATTAGTATCAGTAATTAGTATCAGTAATTAGTATCGGTAATTAGTATCGGTAATTAGTATCGGTAATTAGTATCGGTAATTAGTATCGGTAATTAGTATCGGTAATTAGTATCGGTAATTAGTATCGGTAATTAGTATCGGTAATTAGTATCGGTAATTAGTATCGGTAATTAGTATCGGTAATTAGTTTCGGTAATTAGTTTCGGTAATTAGTATCGGTAATTAGTATCGGTAATTAGTATCGGTTATTAGTATCGGTAATTAGTATCGGTAATTAGTATCGGTAATTAGTATCGGTAATTAGTATCGGTAATTAGTATCGGTAATTAGTATCGGTAATTAGTATCGGTAATTAGTATAGGTAATTAGTATAGGTAATTAGTATCGGTAATTAGTATCAATAATTAGTATCGGTAATTAGTATCGGTAATTAGTATCGGTAATTAGTATCGGTAATTAGTATCAATAATTAGTATCGGTAATTAGTATCAGCAATTATTATCAGTAATTAGTATCAGTAATTAGTATCAGTAATTAGTATCAGTAATTAGTATCAGTAATTAGTATCAGTAATTAGTATCGGTAATTAGTATCGGTAATTAGTATCAGTAATTAGTATCGGTAACTAGTATCGGTAACTAGTATCGGTAATTAGTATCGGTAATTAGTATCAGTAATTAGTATCAGTAACTAGTATCAGTAATTAGTATCAGTAATTAGTA
Organism: Osedax frankpressi; assembly: GCA_964035775.1. Classification (NCBI taxonomy): domain Eukaryota; kingdom Metazoa; phylum Annelida; class Polychaeta; order Sabellida; family Siboglinidae; genus Osedax; species Osedax frankpressi. Next base: position 12,789,848 of record OZ038315.1, on the reverse strand, counting down.
TCAGTAATTAGTATCAGTAATTAGTATCAGTAATTAGTATCAGTAATTAGTATCAGCAATTAGTATCAGTAATTAGTATCAGTAACTATTATCAGTAATTAGTATCGGCAATTAGTATCGGTAATTAGTATCGGTAATTAGTATCAGCAATTAGTATCAGTAATTAGTATCAGTAATTAGTATCAGAAATTAGTATCGGTAATTAGTATCAGCAATTAGTATCAGTAATTAGTATCAGTAATTAGTATCAGTAATTAGTATCAGTATCAGTAATTAGTATCAGTAATTAGTATCAGCAATTAGTATCAGCAATTAGTATCGGCAATTAGTATCGGCAATTAGTATCGGTAATTAGTATCGGTGATTAGTATCGGTAATTAGTATCGGTAATTAGTATCAGCAATTAGTATCAGTAATTAGTATCAGTAACTAGTATCAGTAACTAGTATCAGTAATTAGTATCAGTAATTAGTATCAGTAATTAGTATCAGTAATTAGTATCAGTAATTAGTATCAGTAATTAGTATCAGTAATTAGTATCAGTAACTAGTATCAGTAATTAGTATCAGTAATTAGTATCAGTAATTAGTATCAGTAATTAGTATCAGTAATTAGTATCAGTAATTAGTATCAGTAACTAGTATCAGTAATTAGTATCAGTAATTAGTATCAGTAATTAGTATCAGTAATTGGAATCAGTAATTAGTATCGGTAATTAGTATCGGTAATTAGTATCGGTAATTAGTATCGGTAATTAGTATCGGTAATTAGTATCGGTAATTAGTATCGGTAATTAGTATCGGTAATTAGTATCGGTAATTAGTATCGGTAATTAGTATCGGTAATTAGTATCGGTAATTAGTATCGGTAATTAGTATCGGTAATTAGTATCGGTAATTAGTATCGGTAATTAGTATCGGTAATTAATATCGGTAATTAGTATCGGTAATTAGTATCGGTAATTAGTATCGGTAATTAGTATCGGTAATTAGTATCGGTAATTAGTATCGGTAATTAGTATCGGTAATTAGTATCGGTAATTAGTATCGGTAATTAGTATCGGTAATTAGTATCGGTAATTAGTATCGGTAATTAGTATCGGTAATTAGTATCGGTAATTAGTATCGGTAATTAGTATCGGTAATTAGTATCGGTAATTAGTATCGGTAATTAATATCGGTAATTAGTATCGGTAATTAGTATCGGTAATTAGTATCGGTAATTAGTATCGGTAATTAGTATCGGTAATTAGTATCGGTAATTAGTATCGGTAATTAGTATCGGTAATTAGTATCGGTAATTAGTATCGGTAATTAGTATCGGTAATTAGTATCGGTAATTAGTATCGGTAATTAGTATCGGTAATTAGTATCGGTAATTAGTATCGGTAATTAGTATCGGTAATTAGTATCGGTAATTAGTATCGGTAATTAGTATCGGTAATTAGTATCGGTAATTAGTATCGGTAATTAGTATCGGTAATTAGTATCAGTAATTAGTATCGGTAATTGGTATCAGTAATTAGTATCAGTAATTAGTATCAGTAATTAGTATCAGTAATTAGTATCAGTAATTGGTATCAGTAATTAGTATCAGTAATTAGTATCAGTAATTAGTATCAGTAATTAGTATCAGTAATTAGTATCAGTAATTAGTATCAGCAATTAGTATCAGCAATTAGTATCAGTAATTAGTATCAGTAATTAGTATCAGTAATTAGTATCAGTAATTAGTATCAGCAATTAGTATCAGTAATTAGTATCAGTAATTAGTATCAGTAATTAGTATCAGTAATTAGTATCAGTAATTAGTATCAGCAATTAGTATCAGTAATTAGTATCAGTAATTGGTATCAGTAATTGGTATCAGTAATTGGTATCAGTAATTGGTATCAGTAATTGGTATCAGTAATTAGTATCAGTAATTAGTATCAGTAATTAGTATCAGTAATTGGTATCAGTAATTAGTATCAGTAATTAGTATCAGTAATTAGTATCAGTAATTAGTATCAGTAATTAGTATCAGTAATTAGTATCAGTAATTAGTATCAGTAATTAGTATCAGTAATTAGTATCAGTAATTAGTATCAGCAATTAGTATCAGCAATTAGTATCAGCAATTAGTATCAGTAATTAGTATCAGTAATTAGTATCATAATTGGTATCAGTAATTGGTATCAGTAATTGGTATCAGTAATTGGTATCAGTAATTAGTATCAGTAATTAGTATCAGTAATTAGTATCAGTAATTAGTATCAGTAATTAGTATCAGTAATTAGTATCAGTAATTAGTATCAGTAATTAGTATCAGTAATTAGTATCAGTAATTAGTATCAGTAATTAGTATCAGTAATTAGTATCAGTAATTAGTATCAGTAATTAGTATCAGTAATTAGTATCAGTAACTAGTATCAGTAACTAGTATCAGTAACTAGTATCAGTAATTAGTATCAGTAATTAGTATCGGTAATTAGTATCGGTAATTAGTATCAGTAATTAGTATCAGTAATTGGTATCAGCAATTAGTATTAGTAATTAGTATCAGTAATTAGTATCAGTAATTAGTATCAGTAATTAGTATCAGTAATTAGTATCAGTAATTAGTATCAGTAATTAGTATCAGTAATTAGTATCGGTAATTAGTATCGGTAATTAGTATCAGTAATTAGTATCAGTAATTAGTATCAGTAATTAGTATCAGCAATTAGTATCAGTAATTAGTATCAGTAACTATTATCAGTAATTAGTATCGGCAATTAGTATCGGTAATTAGTATCGGTAATTAGTATCAGCAATTAGTATCAGTAATTAGTATCAGTAATTAGTATCAGCAATTAGTATCAGCAATTAGTATCAGCAATTAGTATCAGTAATTAGTATCAGTAATTAGTATCAGTAATTAGTATCAGTATCAGTAATTAGTATCAGTAATTAGTATCAGCAATTAGTATCAGCAATTAGTATCGGCAATTAGTATCGGCAATTAGTATCGGTAATTAGTATCGGTGATTAGTATCGGTAATTAGTATCGGTAATTAGTATCAGCAATTAGTATCAGTAATTAGTATCAGTAATTAGTATCAGTAATTAGTATCAGCAATTAGTATCAGTAATTAGTATCAGTAATTAGTATCAGTAATTAGTATCAGTAATTAGTATCGGTAATTAGTATCAATAATTAGTATCAGTAATTAGTATCGGTAATTAGTATCGGTAATTAGTATCAATAATTAGTATCGGTAATTAGTATCAGCAATTAGTATCAGCAATTAGTATCAGTAATTAGTATCAGTAATTAGTATCAGCAATTAGTATCAGCAATTAGTATCAGTAACTAGTATCAGTAATTAGTATCAGTAATTAGTATCAGTAATTAGTATCAGCAATTAGTATCAGCAATTAGTATCAGTAATTAGTATCAGTAATTAGTATCAGTAATTAGTATCAGTAATTAGTATCAGTAATTAGTATCGGTAATTAGTATCAGTAATTAGTATCGGTAATTAGTATCGGTAATTAGTATCAGTAATTAGTATCGGTAATTAGTATCGGTAATTAGTATCGGTAATTAGTATCAGTAATTAGTATCAGTAATTAGTATCAGTAATTAGTATCAGTAATTAGTATCAGTAATTAGTATCGGTAATTAGTATCGGTAATTAGTATCGGTAATTAGTATCGGTAATTAGTATCAGTAATTAGTATCAGTAATTAGTATCAGTAATTAGTATCAGCAATTAGTATCAGTAATTAGTATCAGTAATTAGTATCAGTAATTAGTATCAGCAATTAGTATCAGTAATTAGTATCAGTAATTAGTATCAGTAATTAGTATCGGTAATTAGTATCAGTAATTAGTATCTGTAATTAGTATCGGTAATTAGTATCAGTAATTAGTATCGGTAATTAGTATCGGTAATTAGTATCAGTAATTAGTATCAGTAATTAGTATCAGTAATTAGTATCAGTAATTAGTATCAGTAATTAGTATCAGTAATTAGTATCAGTAATTAGTATCAGTAATTAGTATCAGTAATTAGTATCAGTAATTAGTATCGGTAATTAGTATCAGTAATTAGTATCGGTAATTAGTATCAGTAATTAGTATCAGTAATTAGTAGCAGTAATTAGTATCAGTAATTAGTATCAGTAATTAGTATCAGCAATTAGTATCAGTAATTAGTATCAGTAATTAGTATCAGCAATTAGTATCAGTAATTAGTATCAGTAATTAGTATCAGTAATTAGTATCAGTAATTAGTATCAGTAATTAGTATCAGTAATTAGTATCAGTAATTAGTATCAGTAACTATTATCAGTAATTAGTATCGGTAATTAGTATCAGTAATTAGTATCAGTAATTAGTATCGGTAATTAGTATCAGTAATTAGTATCGGTAATTAGTATCGGTAATTAGTATCGGTAATTAGTATCGGTAATTAGTATCGGTAATTAGTATCAGTAATTAGTATCAGTAATTAGTATCAGTAATTAGTATCAGTAATTAGTATCGGTAATTAGTATCGGTAATTAGTATCGGTAATTAGTATCGGTAATTAGTATCGGTAATTAGTATCGGTAACTAGTATCAGTAACTAGTATCAGTAACTAGTATCAGTAACTAGTATCAGTAATTAGTATCAGTAATTAGTATCAGTAATTAGTATCAGTAACTAGTATCAGTAATTAGTATTAGTAATTAGTATCAGTAATTAGTATCAGTAATTAGTATCAGTAATTAGTATCAGCAATTAGTATCAGTAATTAGTATCAGTAATTAGTATCAGTAATTAGTATCAGTAATTAGTATCAGTAACTAGTATCAGTAACTAGTATCAGTAATTAGTATCAGTAATTAGTATCAGTAATTAGTATCAGTAATTAGTATCAGTAACTAGTATCAGTAATTAGTATCAGTAATTAGTATCAGTAATTAGTATCAGTAATTAGTATCAGTAACTAGTATCAGTAATTAGTATCAGTAATTAGTATCAGTAATTAGTATCAGTAATTAGTATCAGTAATTAGTATCAGTAACTAGTATCAGTAATTAGTATCAGTAATTAGTATCAGTAATTAGTATCAGTAATTGGAATCAGTAATTAGTATCGGTAATTAGTATCGGTAATTAGTATCGGTAATTAGTATCGGTAATTATACTAATAACCGATACTAATTACCGATACTATAGTATCGGTAATTAGTATCGGTAATTAGTATCGGTAATTAGTATCGGTAATTAGTATCGGTAATTAGTATCGGTAATTAGTATCGGTAATTAGTATCGGTAATTAGTATCGGTAATTAGTATGGGTAATTAGTATCGGTAATTAGTATCGGTAATTAGTATCGGTAATTAGTATCAGTAATTAGTATCAGTAATTAGTATCAGTAATTAGTATCAGTAATTAGTATCAGTAATTAGTATCAGTAACTAGTATCAGTAACTAGTATCAGTAACTAGTATCAGTAATTAGTATCAGTAATTAGTATCGGTAATTAGTATCGGTAATTAGTATCAGTAATTAGTATCAGTAATTGGTATCAGCAATTAGTATTAGTAATTAGTATCAGTAATTAGTATCAGTAATTAGTATCAGTAATTAGTATCAGTAATTAGTATCAGTAATTAGTATCAGTAATTAGTATCAGTAATTAGTATCAGTAATTAGTATCAGTAATTAGTATCAGTAATTAGTATCAGTAATTAGTATCAGTAATTAGTATCAGTAATTAGTATCAGTAATTAGTATCAGTAATTAGTATCAGTAATTAGTATCAGTAATTAGTATCAGTAATTAGTATCAGTAATTAGTATCAGTAATTAGTATCAGTAATTAGTATCAGTAATTAGTATCAGTAATTAGTATCAGTAATTAGTATCAGTAATTAGTATCAGTAATTAGTATCAGTAATTAGTATCAGTAATTAGTATCAGTAATTAGTATCAGTAATTAGTATCAGTAATTAGTATCAGTAATTAGTATCAGTAATTAGTATCAGTAATTAGTATCAGTAATTAGTATCAGTAATTAGTATCAGTAATTAGTATCAGTAATTAGTATCAGTAATTAGTATCAGTAATTAGTATCAGTAATTAGTATCAGTAATTAGTATCAGTAATTAGTATCAGTAATTAGTATCAGTAATTAGTATCAGTAATTAGTATCAGTAATTAGTATCAGTAATTAGTATCAGTAATTAGTATCAGTAATTAGTATCAGTAATTAGTATCAGTAATTAGTATCAGTAATTAGTATCAGTAATAGTTTAGATTACTTAATTTGAAAATTGAATTTTAAGTTCTCCGATCTGAAGTTCCTTATTTAAAGTGAGTCACTGCTCTAAGAATGTCCAAAACTAAATTATTATATTTAATCCTAGCGTCATCGAAGAGATTAATGTTACTGTTTCCTATGCAATCATATGAAATTCTAAACGAATATATTATATTTTAGAATCAATTATTTAAATAGTTTTTAAAATTTATTTTATCAATTAGTTTTTTTTATGTAATAGAAACCTATTAGTTTAGACTGTATTAAAATGTATTGTATATTTGACTGATCTGGTTTTAACGGAGCAGACTTTGGTTGAGGGTTTTTATATCAGAGGGTATTTGATCAGTTTCCCGTTCATATAGAGGTGATTAGATATATTTGCTTATGTGTGTTAATTATCTTGAGTTAGATAGAAAAATCTTAATAGATATATATAATTCTGATTATTTCCTTATTATGAGTTATAAGTGTATGGTTTATATAAATTATTAATTAATTTACTGGCGAATGTAACATAATTTAAAATGTTCAAGAAATGAAAAAAGAGTTTTTATTTAGTATTTACGTTGTTGTTTGTGTATGTATTTATATGTGAACTTGTGTTTATATGTATTTATATGTATGTTTATGAGTGTATATGTTAGTATATTTGTCATTTTATTTGTATTTATATGTATTTATATTATATGTATTTATATTATGTGTATTTATATTATGTGTTTTTGTTTGTGATTGTGTGTATTTTTATATGAGTGTGTGTTCATATGTGTTAATGTGTGTATTTATGTGTATGTTTATGTATGTATGTATACACGTGTATGTGTTTTTTTGTACGAATCGGCTAAAATAGTAAAATAATCTGTATTATTCACTCGGAATATGAACATATGCGATTACTATTGTAAACACATATTATATTAATATTCTGATGTGCGATTAAGATTATATACTTACGTAACCCCTATCTCTTCCCTCCGACCCCTACAGGCCAACCAGAACATGGTGAATACGTTGGCAGTCTGCATAATCATTCCCATGGTAATGACGTCAATAGCGATGTTCGTTACCGAAGAGAGAATCCAGGGTACTAAATCGGCACAGGTTAGAATAAAAGTCTATCAAATATGGTGGAGTGGGTTGTAGTTTAGTGTAATTGTTCTTACTATGCTGTAGAATAGGTCGTGGGTGTGAATTAGAATCCAAGATAAGTAGTTGGAGTGTATAATACTATTGGTATATCTATTTATATCCAGAATCTATGTAGTAGAATATGCAGAAACCAGTTAGTAGACTGGAGATTTTACTATTTTAGTTGAATATAACTGGGTACTCAAGTATATACTACATGATTTCAAGTTAAACTATACGCTTTAGAATATGTAATTACTTAAGGCTGTATATCGATTAACCCGAGACGCGTATACAGATCGTTAGTGGGATGAATCTTGCTATTTACTGGATATCGAATTTGGTGTACGACTTTATATTATGTTCCTACATGAACATAGTAATGTTCATTGGATTTTACATGTTAGTCTGTGTGCTTAGGTCGGCTTAAAAACTATATATATTATTTTTGCTTTATTTTATATGTAAAATACTAATTCAATAAAAGAATGTTTATAAATGTAAGGTTAACATATACTTTCACTTCTATCTTCTGACTTCTCTCTTTTCACTTCTATCCTCTGACTTCTATCTTTTCACTTCTATCTTCTGACTTCTATCTTTTCACTTCTATCTTCTGACTTCTATCTTTTCACTTCTATCTTCTTACTTCTATATTTTCACTTCTATCTTCTGACTTCTATCTTTTCACTTCTATCTTCTGACTTCTATCTTTTCACTTCTATCTTCTGACTTCTATCTTCTGACTTCTATCTTCTGACTTATCTTTTGATCAATAGTATTGAATTCGATGCTTTTAATAACGTTGCGGCGATACTGATATTCCAGTTCTACATACTATCCTGTATTCCTAATATGTACATGTACTCATTCATTTTCAAGTCCCTTGGAAGTACATTTGTCTGGAGTAGCTGCATTAACATCGCTACCGGTTTGCATGGGTTGGGACCCAATTGGGAGGGGCGTTGTCGAGGAAAGTTTGGATATGTAAATATTAAGTATACATGGCATTAAGGGTGAGGGTATGCGAAGCGTCGAGGTAGTTGTATGGCTGTATATATATGTGGGGTTTTGACCAGTTGTGTATCTATTGATCCGTATACATATGTGTATGTATGGATGTCATCTGGGTATGCATCAACGATTATGCGGTATTACTTTGGAATGTTATGGTTGTTTTTTTCCCAAACCCCTGATCGTGTATTTAGAATAGTAGTTACTGAGTTACTAGTAGTTAGTAGTTACTAATTAGACAACATAACAATAACATATGTAGATTGATTTAGGATCATATTTCGAATAAGATTAATTACAAATAATTAAAATAGACATTTACCCGTAAACCTGAGAATACTAAACATATCGCCACTTTTACTTCAGGGAGCATTATTCCCGTTGTACTGGATATAGCATTTGAACAGGAGTCGTACGATTATCTCTCGATATTGGTTCCGAATATCAATTTATACTTTAGTATAAGTCGTCTTATTAAACTTGCCGATGGAAGAGTTGATTGTCCATATTTACCCAAAGGCGAAAAATACTGTGATACTAACCATCCAGTATGCTGTATGCGTAAGTAACGATATTTACACTCCATAACAATGCCTTGACCACGTATTTTACAATTACTTTAGACATATTATAAACATGGATTCTCTTAAATATAACATAATCCACTTACATTATTTATTATCTATAAATTAACTATAATATTAACTTTGTTTTAACATCAACTTATCTTCCTGTAATTTTGTTAATAATATCTACATTACATAATATTACTTATTAATTATACGTGTAGTGGCCATATATTAACTCCGCATTAATAGATGTTATCTCATCTCTTATTGTCACTGCTACGTACACCGTACATTGTGTGACTACCCCCGTAATTATACTTAACCCGCAATCGAACTACGTCGAGCCCTGTACGAACACTTACATAATGCGATTAATTCCTATCTTACGCATGCGTAATCCATATGAAAACCTGCCCCACATTGTATTAACATTACAATGAATTAACCACAGGTTCATGTAAGTTAGAAGAATGCGCATTTATTGATCCCTGGGATAAAGAAAGGGGAATCATAATATTCCTTAAAAACTCTTTCTCGATATTTTTACTCTACTCGTTCATTATAATCATGGCTGATCATGGAATATTGCCGATAATTAGAAAACTAATGTCTCCGAAGGGTAATGGTTAGTCTCTCATGGAAATGATGGTAATAATGACGATGTCAATCGAAGGAGGATAACTCACATCATGGTCTCGCTAATATCCATTCAAAAATCTAGTAGAGTCGCATAAACTCCATTATTGTTTTTTCCTAAAGTGAAGCACGATAAACTTTATTATGGTTCTTCAGAAAGTGTTTTCTAAAAATAAGTACAATTCCATTATGGGTCAATTGTTCACCTGATCTATCACTAAATTGTTCATATATAATACAAAAAAATGCATAAAATCAAATACAAATAAAAAACATTAATTAAAGAATTGTAAGAATTGGCCCATATAATCGTCTCTCGTTGGAGGCAGGCAGAAACAAGTCCCAAACATATCCATATCGTTATACATTCGCAAAATAGCGATGTAAGCTCATTATAAACCCCACCATATAACAGATCAGAAAATAGATGAATCTGTAGATAACGATATCGCCGATGAACGAAATAAGGTCATGCAATTAACACAGAAGGAGAACAAAAAATTCGCTGTGGTCATGAATGGACTCGGCAAGGTCGCGTGAACTTTGACCTACATCTTGTATAAATATTAATATTCTTTAGTTGTCTAGATATGTGTAGTTCTATTGTAATATACTGTTGCAATAGAATAAGTAGACGATTGTCTATTCGATAATATATCAAATATTAAGCTTCAGCGGCTTGTACTATCTGTCACCTAATTTATATTCAGTTTATGTCAAGATCTAGTTAATTATTGTCAAAAACTCCAATATGATACATTACCTAGTTTAATTCCTTTTCATTAGATATTAATTAATATTAATTATTCGAGTTTCTTTGTATTATTAAATAAAAATAAAAAATAAATTACTATATATAATATTCAAATTTAATTAAAATAAAAATTGATCATCCATTAATATTCATCCATTAATATCCTTACAATTACTTTACGTAAACATATTGAACCTGCTTGTGAAACTTGGATAATGTTTCTAGTTAATATATTATTTAACCCATCCCTTTAATAATGGTCGGCATGATAACGGGTTTCAATACAATATTCTCATTGGATAATAGGTTTACCGAAATACCGAAACCGGTCAATGTTATAGAGCAGTCAATAGCATTTATGCTGCAATTGAGCGTGGGCAATGTTTCGGACTTTTGGGAATCAACGGAGCCGGTTACATAAATTAGAATTTATCCGACTCCTACTTTACACATCAGCCAATTATCTAAACAATACTCCACCTGATATAAGTATCCACATTTAATCGTATATATCCAACTCTTGCTTCACCGAATCCACATCATCCATCATTTGTATTGTCATTCTCTCATTTATCTGCAACATAATTCATTGATAAATTTCACATATTTCATTTCCATGCAATACTTGAAGTAAATTAATTATTTTCATTATAAATGATAGTGACATAGACATTAATTATTTGCCAAATAAATGTTATATATATTTACAACTTTATAAATTAATCTATTGCTGATAATAGTTTAGTATTTACATAGTTATATAATGAGTTGTTGATTATGAGTTAAACGCCACTACGCTTTTAAACTGTAATTATCCGTGCAGGGAAAACCAGTACGTTCGCAATGTTAACTGGTATGGAGCATATCACGAATGGCGTTGCTACGATCACAGGAATAGATGTTTCGAATAATTTAAATAAGGTAAGAGATCAAATCTTGATATTGATCATTATATAAGTGTATATATCAATTTAATATATATATATATATATTAGGAAAATAAATAAATTTATATATATATACTGGGCATATATATATATATATATATATATATATATATATATATATATATATATATATATATATATATTGCAAATAACTATAGATCTACAGAAATATCGGTTACTGCCAACAATATGATAAACTTTTTGAGTACATGACATGTAAAGAGAATATGAATTTCTATTGTCAGGTTAGAATACTACTACTACTATAACTAATACTACTGCTACTGCTACTGCTACTGCTACTGCTACTGCTACTGCTACTGCTACTGCTACTGCTACTGCTACTGCTACTGCTACTACTATTGCTACTGCTACTGCTACTACTACTGCTACTGCTACTGCTACTGCTACTACTACTGCTACTGCTACTGCTACTGTTACTGCTACTGCTACTGCTACTGCTACTG
>OZ038315.1:12688053-12773053 GCA_964035775.1 Osedax frankpressi | reverse complement strand
CAATTTATCTAGCTTCAACATTACCAAACATATCATCGATAGGATATTCCGATAAACCAACAAACATAATCTTTAAATCTCTGACTTTTCAAAAACTGTTTTCCAACTTATTGCCTTATTGAATAGTCTGTAATCAAACTTAAAATTAGAATGCAGTACAAAATCGTTCAAAAATAAATTTCTAATTGACTTAAATTCTAAATACCTACTCACCTAAATACCTTATAAGACCGAACTACTCAACATTACATCTACATTCTTATATCGCTTCATATTTCACTACAAACTACAGACTACTTTCTACTTATTAATATAATGTTTCAACCAACTCCCAAAACTTCTCATGCTTATTCATTCTCAAAATACTTTCCTATCTCCTATTATCTTTACATATATTATACATATATAATTACTTAATCATATTTATATTACACTTACTTATGTCTTCTTAATTCCTGTTGCTTTTCTTTTCTTATCTCTAACCACTACTTAACTTATTATTATTAACTTAACTGAATAATACTATTTGAGTGAAATAGTTTTGTAAAAAATAAACCAGTTCTTGAGTGAGTATTGAATCAATACTCGAATCAGATGAATCATTACTTTTAAACATCGTACTTGAATAATCGATTGATTCGATGTGCGCTTTACTATACTATGGTCCTTTTATATCTAAGCTGATGATCCCAATACAGGTACCCCTCAACATCTGAAGAATATCTACGGCCATCACTACACATTGACGTTACAACTTTTCCCTGATCACAACATCGAAGTAGTAGACGCCTTTATTAATGCTAATGTGTACAATGCCGAGAGAGTCCGTTACATGCATGGACAGGTATTATATATATTATGTAAGATGAATTGATATCTTCGAGATGATTTGAAATACGCACATACGCATACACGCATACAATCTCACACACACACTCACCAGCACACACATATTAACATTGCTAAAATTACGAAAATATCCGATTGATAATACAAAAATAAGCGAGAACATTTCTATAATGATATCTACGTTAGTTAATATTTAGTAGATTTCTCATGGTGTTGTCATCGAATTGAATACAAAGTTCACGTAAAAAGTTCACGTAAAATGATCCATATAACTATTATCGTGGAGAACACTTTTCTTTAAATAGATAGAATTATATTTATTATGTTAATAGACATCATTATGTAGCTCTTAGTGGAATTAATAATATAATGTATTATATAATTTAATAACAAGTTTAATTTTTATATTGAAATTTATACAGTTGACACACTACAATTCTTATTATAATTAATTTAGTTGTTTTAAGAAATTTAACAAATATTGATTGAATAAAACATCAACTAATCACATATCATTATTTCTTAAATTGAATACCTTATATTATCAATGATTGTTTTTGTACTTTGATCAATTAATTAATAATTATCAATTAGGTTATTTACAAAATTAGTAAACATAAGAAATTGACATGGGCATATCTATTTAAAATAATGGAAAACATGAAAGGAAACGAAGAAATGAAAATTCAAGGTATATTTATATATTCAATAATATAAATAATACTTTAAATACTTATAGGTAATTATATATAAATACATGTTGGTATATGTCATAATAGTATTTAATTATTAAATAATATTAGAATTTGTATTATTTATTTGAACTTCAGTAGGCAGATGTTGAGTTATTAATAACATACTATAAAAGTACATCTATATATGACACACAATATTTTAATATATATATATAATATTTGTGTGCTAATTTTACAATTAAATTGTATTCCAAATATAGAAAATAAATCAATTATTACAATTTTTCATTTATTTATCTAATATTCTTAGAGATTAATGCAATAGAAACGGCATCTATAATTAATAATTAAATAAATCAGATTACAGCCTCAACCAGCCATCACTTGAGCAGATTTTCATTGATTTCGCAGAAGAAAATATGCATAAATCTAAAAATTTATTGTAATCTGTAATTAGAAACTGACTAAATCAGTATAAAAATAATACTTTACGATTTGTTTGAGTTTCAAGTCTACGAAACCTGTGATATTGCCAAGATATGCAAATGTATAGAAACTAATTTATATCTAATAAATAATTTGTATTTAATTATATTCTAATTTGATAAATTTACAAAATGTATATTTATTAAAAAATATTCTGTAAATTCTCATAAATAGATAAAGTTATAAAATAAACATCAGTTTCAGTAACAACTATACTTTATTTAAATATAATTAATAATTTATTATTAATTATAGTAATTCAATCAATTGATATAATATTTATTAATTTTGCGATTGTTTTATTTAAAAAAAGAATATGATATTAAGTAGATAAAAATGTAACTCGCAGATAATGACAATTGCTGGTAATGATAATCATTATGTTAATAATAATATTAATTATATATTACGATGTACTAGTAGTGTCTAGTAACTTAACACAATCGGAGTTGGAAATCAGACATTACTATATTATAATCAACAGATATAACATGATATATAAAATAGTTTCAGTTTCAGTATTGTGAATAATATAATGTAGAGGGGACTATGGCCAAGCTGTATACTTATTGACTTAAAGTAATAACCTCACATACTACGGAGATTATTAAGAACAGATTGTAGATTAGATGTAGGTGTAATTGGAGTAGGCTGGTGCCGGTGAATTACACACTCGAGGGGTACATTTAACTGAAGTCACGCCCCTCGAGCACCAGCGGAGCTACCAGGGTCCACAGATAGATAGCTGCGCAGATCCACGATGACACAATCTTCACCCACATTGCGGGACTATTTGCATTCATGCCTTTGAGATCGGAGGCCGGCCTGCAAATCAATATTCAGTTTAAATACAGATCCGGGATATTAATATGCATAAAATGCAGGCGATGATATAATTAATATTTAAACGGAAAAATTAGAAATATTTGTGAAAATAGATTTCATTCGGTGACGACGTCGACGTAGATTTCACCAACTTGTACCAGTGGGTCAAGGTCATCATGATGTATAGCGAGGCGAGGAAGAACATGAAATGGAAAAATGAGTACGAATACGTCGTGCCATCTTCTTCGTCGTCCCAGACCTTTTTACCTTCTTCGGGTTCACCTGTAGCTTCTGCGGAGACGCAAAAGGCATAATGTATGGCCTTATTGTTTACTTAATTCATTATTTAATTAACTATACTTTAATCTAGACGTATAGAGAGTAATGATTACGGATATGAATTAACATTTAATTGAATATTTACAATTAATTTGATTGAATAGTAGATACAGTCGGGTTTATATATTTAGAAAGAAAAATAACGATGCAATAAATATATATTAATAAATAGAATGAATTCAACAATTACACAAGAAACTGATAATAAAATATTTATTTTATAATATTTTTTGAAATAATTAAATAATTAATATATATAAAATTGTTTTACTCAGGTAAACAATTAATTTAATTGACATAATTCATATAGAGATATAAATTAATGTTCGAAAGGACCAAAGTTTTAAAAATAGTATTTTAGCAATAGGTAAAAAAACATTCAGCTATACAAATATAAAAATATGTTATTTTATTACAATTTAAAGAAATATATTATATAATGATAATATTATTTTGCACTTTAGTCCTAAAGTATTAATTGATATCTCGTGGTTGTGACTGAAGATTTAAATTTAAAGCATTGTAAATATTTGCTTATGTATTTATAATATAAAACTCATGTATTAACATTTGTTTAGAAAGTTCGATTTTATTCACAAGTTAAAAATATATATTCGTGTATTATTACTGTTACGAGAGACTAAAAAGTTGGTGGATTTAAATCTCAGGTCACAAAGAAGCGAAAGATTAAAACAAACACAACAAAGCACACCTACTCATAACTAGCTGTGGTTTGTTGGGTTCGTATAGCCCTTTGACGACCATGCTATTGTGAAAATACATTGCTTATTAGTGGTTAATTCTGGAGTTGCGTTGTTGGAAAATGAATTTGAATTGTGCTATGAAATTTATAACAAATCTTATAATTCTCTCAATGGTTCATCATTATTGTATACATGTCATTTAAATAAAAGTATTTTATTTGCATACAAAAGTCTATAGAATAGAATGTTGGTTAGTACCTTGTACAAGAACGATATTTATTAACCATGCATTTCTAAATATTAAGGTTCACACGAAAATATAAAACCAAATCACCAGTCCCATGTTGCCTTTAAATAAAACAACATTTTATTGAAGCATAATCCATCCAACTCAAAAGAATTACAATTAAATGCTGTGTTATGTGCTAGAGATTGCATGGGATATAAAGTGTAAATATATTGTATTAGTAAATGTATATCTTGTATTAGTAAGTGTGTATCTTGTATTAGTAAGTGTATATCTTGTATTAGTAAGTGTATATCTTGTATTAGTAAGTGTATATCTTGTATTAGTAAATGTATATCTTGTATTAGTAAGTGTATATCTTGTATTAGTAAGTGTATATCTTGTATTAGTAAGTGTATATCTTGTATTAGTAAGTGTATATCTTGTATTAGTAAGTGTATATATTGTATTAGTAAGTGTATATCTTGTATTAGTAAGTCTATATCTTGTATTAGTAAGTGTATATTGTATTAGTAAGTGTATATCTTGTATTAGTAAGTGTATATCTTGTATTAGTAAATGTATATCTTGTATTAGTAAATGTATATCTTGTATTAGTAAGTGTATATCTTGTATTAGTAAGTGTATATCTTGTATTAGTAAGTGTATATCTTGTATTAGTAAGTGTATATCTTGTATTAGTAAGTGTATATCTTGTATTAGTAAATGTATATCTTGTATTAGTAAGTCTATATCTTGTATTAGTAAGTGTATATTGTATTAGTAAGTGTATATCTTGTATTAGTAAGTGTATATCTTGTATTAGTAAATGTATATCTTGTATTAGTAAATGTATATCTTGTATTAGTAAGTGTATATCTTGTATTAGTAAGTGTATATCTTGTATTAGTAAGTGTATATCTTGTATTAGTAAGTGTATATCTTGTATTAGTAAGTGTATATCTTGTATTAGTAAATGTATATCTTGTATTAGTAAGTCTATATCTTGTATTAGTAAGTGTATATTGTATTAGTAAGTGTATATCTTGTATTAGTAAATGTATATCTTGTATTAGTAAATGTATATCTTGTATTAGTAAGTGTATATCTTGTATTAGTAAGTGTATATCTTGTATTAGTAAGTGTATATCTTGTATTAGTAAGTGTATATCTTGTATTAGTAAGTGTATATCTTGTATTAGTAAATGTATATCTTGTATTAGTAAGTCTATATCTTGTATTAGTAAGTGTATATTGTATTAGTAAGTGTATATCTTGTATTAGTAAGTGTATATCTTGTATTAGTAAATGTATATCTTGTATTAGTAAATGTATATCTTGTATTAGTAAGTGTATATCTTGTATTAGTAAGTGTATATCTTGTATTAGTAAGTGTATATCTTGTATTAGTAAGTGTATATCTTGTATTAGTAAGTGTATATCTTGTATTAGTAAATGTATATCTTGTATCAGTAAGTCTATATCTTGTATTAGTAAGTGTATATTGTATTAGTAAGTGTATATCTTGTATTAGTAAGTGTATATCTTGTATTAGTAAATGTATATCTTGTATTAGTAAATGTATATCTTGTATTAGTAAGTGTATATCTTGTATTAGTAAGTGTATATCTTGTATTAGTAAATGTATATCTTGTATTAGTAAGTGTATATCTTGTATTAGTAAGTGTATATCTTGTATTAGTAAGTGTATATCTTGTATTAGTAAGTGTATATCTTGTATTAGTAAATGTATATCTTGTATTAGTAAGTGTATATCTTGTATTAGTAAGTGTATATCTTGTATTAGTAAGTGTATATCTTGTATTAGTAAGTGTATATCTTGTATTAGTAAGTGTATATCTTGTATTAGTAAGTGTATATCTTGTATTAGTAAGTGTATATCTTGTATTAGTAAGTGTATATCTTGTATTAGTAAGTGTATATCTTGTATTAGTAAATGTATATCTTGTATTAGTAAGTGTATATCTTGTATTAGTAAGTGTATATCTTGTATTAGTAAGTGTATATCTTGTATTAGTAAGTGTATATCTTGTATTAGTAAGTGTATATCTTGTATTAGTAAATGTATATCTTGTATTAGTAAGTGTATATCTTGTATTAGTAAGTGTATATCTTGTATTAGTAAATGTATATCTTGTATTAGTAAGTGTATATCTTGTATTAGTAAGTGTATATCTTGTATTAGTAAGTGTATATCTTGTATTAGTAAGTGTATATCTTGTATTAGTAAATGTATATCTTGTATTAGTAAGTGTATATCTTGTATTAGTAAGTGTATATCTTGTATTAGTAAGTGTATATCTTGTATTAGTAAGTGTATATCTTGTATTAGTAAGTGTATATCTTGTATTAGTAAGTGTATATCTTGTATTAGTAAGTGTATATCTTGTATTAGTAAGTGTATATCTTGTATTAGTAAGTGTATATCTTGTATTAGTAAGTGTATATCTTGTATTAGTAAGTGTATATCTTGTATTAGTAAGTGTATATCTTGTATTAGTAAGTGTATATATTGTATTAGTAAGTGTATATCTTGTATGCAACCCTAATTTTGATATAAAAATCAACAGGTATTTAATACAGTGTAGAAATTGGGATTACAATGAAAAAATCAGATTATAATCAATGCAATTTCAATTGAAATTAAAACTAATTTGAAATTGTTATTAACTATTGTACTATTAACATGCAAGAGTAAAAAATAGAAAACAGGAGACACAGGGGTATGAAGCTTATTCAAGGGGTGGGACATCGGAAACCTAGATAGGAACTGTCACCTACCATTATCTGGAAGCATGGCTGTTTCACTGTTATCACCTAATAAGCTTGACATTTTACTGCCTGTGCTGTTCCTGATGCTGTGTAGAATGGGAGGAGCAGGTCTTATGAGAGTAGGGGAGGACTACTATTGAATGGGCAGGTCTTATGAGTGTGGGGGAGGAGCTTACGAATGAAGGACAGGAGCTCATGAGTGTAGTGCAGGACCTACTATTAAATGGGCAGGTCTTATGAGTGTAGTGCAGGACCTACTATTGAATGGCAAGAATTGTTGAGACTTGGGACAGCGTTAAGGTAAACGTTTAAAAAGGTTGTTCTTCGAGATCCATCGCGAAACCTTCGAGATTTACGCGATTTGGAGCAGGTTTACGGGCAAAGAGATGACGAAATGATGTAAAGTACAACGATTAATAAAAGAAGTGATGGCAGATCGCCGAGCGAAGTACCCTGGGGGGGGGGGGGGTAAGGTGTATAGGTAAGGTGTATAGGCATGGCTTAAACAGTCAGGCGACGCATAGCCCAGGTGTGATAACGAGAGGTGAAAGAGAAAAAGCCCAGCTACCAATAGATAAGTGTATTGCGGTCGACACGAAAAATGTAATAAAATAATAATCTAGGGTTGCGGGAGTTGTTTAGTTTTAGTGGAATAGTAAAAAAAAGGTGAAAATTGAATGTTTTAAAATGTTATTTTCGACGAGGATGGATGAATTATGCTCATTGAGACACTAAGACAATTGAAACATCGTTCCAGGGGGAGCAGTTAACTTACCGTTATCAGTCGAAGGGGATAGGGTTACCTTTGCGAGGTGCGTATGGGACGAAGAACGTATACTGCACGCAAGGTCGAGGATGGGGTCAAGATGGGGTCGGGATGAGGTCAGTAAATAGGGAACGATGGAGTATTCGGTGAAGTCGGGGTAAGATTTGGGAGTGCCATCGAAGTAGAGATCATGTACAATTTAAGTGAGGTGTGATGGAGGATGTTGGATTATGGAGAGAGTGGGATGAGGAATTGGCAAAGTGGGGAATAAGTTCATAATTGGTGACAAAATCAGATTATGCAAAGAATGATGTAGAGATTGTTGAAGGTTAAATAAAGGTTGTGAGAGGGGTTTTACTTGAGAGTTTGAGATAATGACAGGTTGGGATTACTATAGATAGTGAAGAGTGTTTGCCTGGTGAGAGTGTAATTAGGTGGTATAATTGAGTGTAATAAGTTAAATGGGGCAGTGAGATGTGGTAAGTAGTGAAGTGAGGTGAGGTGAAGTGAGGTGAAATGAGGTGAAGTGAAGTGAAGTGAGGTGAGGTGAAGTAAAAGGAGGTGAGGTGAAGTGAGGTGAGATGAGGTGAAGCGAGATAAAGTGAGGTGAAGTGAGGGGAGGAGAAGTGAGGTGAAGTGAGGTATAGTGAGGTGAGGTGAGTTGAGGTGAAGTGAGATGAAGTGAGGTGAAGTGAGGTGAAGTGAGGTGAAGTGAGGTGAAGTGAGGTGAAGTGAGGTGAGATGAGGTGAAGCGAGATAAAGTGAGGTGAAGTGAGGGGAGGAGAAGTAGGTGAAGTGAGGTAAAGTGAGGTGAGGTGAAGTGAGGGGAGAAGTGAGGTGAAGTGAGGTATAGTGAGGTGAGGTGAGTTGAGGTGAAGTGAGATGAAGTGAGGTGAAGTGAGGTGAAGTGAGTTGAGGTGAAGTGAGGTGAAGTGAGGTAAAGTGAGGTGAGGTGAAGTGAGGTAAAGTGAGGTGAAGTGAGGTGAAGTGAGTTGAGGTGAAGTGAGGTGAAGTGAGTTGAGGTGAGTTGAGGTGAAGTAAGGTGAGTTGAGGTGAAGTGAGGTAAAGTGAGGTGAAGTGAGGTGAAGTGAGTAGAGGTGAAGTAAGGTGAGGTAAGGTGAGTTGAAGTGAGGTGAAGTTATGCGATGAGGAGTTACTTTAAAGATAACAAACCTAGAGTATAGCACACAGAACATGAATATCAAAAGAGCGATTATACTTTTCCAGTCAAATTTCACAGAAGTTGTATTAGCATCTCCTGATAAGTCAATACCCGTAGTCTGATTCAGTAATGAGGTCACAGAGGGGTTACAGGTGCTGTCTGAAAGGTTATAGAGGGTTACGGTATCAGAAGGTGGTTACATGGGTTAGAGAGGTGTGATATGCCGGAATGAGAGTACAAGTACTAAGAAGTACCCTAAGAAGTATTGTCGAGTTAATGATACCAATGTATCATTAACTGTACATATCTCGTGGGAGATATTTAAATTTATAAGACTTGCAACTATTACAGAAATTATAAAGTGGATAATATCGAATGTTAAGGAAGAGTGTAAGATAAGGAAGAAGGTATTTATCTAGGCATTATTAGCAAAGGTAGAATGCAAAAATAAATAATCAGTCAAAGCTCATTTATCTATATATAGATCTTACTAATAACAAATATTGTGTGATTATGACTCATTGTTTCAAGTTGAGCATTACTCATAATGTAATGGTGTTGGTATGGATATTATTACAAATAGAACCCTAAACTAACATGCATATGAGTAATGTTTACAAAATAAAAAGTAAGGTTATGGGTTAGTGCATGGTTGTAGGTTAGTATATATTAAGAGGTTAGCGCATGGTAAGGGGTAGTTTATATTGTAGATATTCAAATTAGGTTCATGAAGCGAGGTGAGGTAATAGAGCAATGTTATGGGGCTTGCAACGAGTGGTAATGAGGTGGGCAATGACTCACCTGGGTTATTGGACATGGCTGACCAGGTCAAGTACATAATGTACAACGTAATCACGGACGACTGCAAAAGACCAGATCTATTGTTTGCTGAAAAGTGGTCCGAAGTTTATCTAGACATTATTACGGAAATTGGAGGTACATAATGAGTCAATTTAGTAGGGGGTAGAGTAGGGGGTAGAGTAGGGGGTAGACTATGGGGTGGAGTAGGGGGTAGAGTAGGGGGTAGAGTAGGGGGTGAAGTAGGGGGTAGACTATGGGGTAGAGTAGGGGGTAGAGTAGGGGGTAGAGTAGGGATAGAGTAGGGGGTAGACTATGGGGTGGAGTAGGGGGTAGACTATGGGGTGGAGTAGGGGGTAGACTATGGGATGGAGTAGGAGGTAAACTATGGGGTGGAGTAGGGGGTAGAGTAGAGGATGGAGTAGGGGGTGGAATAGGTGGTGGAGTAGAGGATGGAGTAGGGGATAGAGTAGAGGATGGAGTAGGGGTGGAGTAGTTTATAGAGTAGAGGGTGTAATAGGAAGAAGAGTAGTGGGAGGAGTAAGGACTATGGGGTGGAGTAGGGTTAGAGTTGGGGGAATGATGTAGGTGAAAGAGATAAAGTGGGGGGTAAAATGACAGAGGTAGGCGTGGGAGGGACAATAAAGGGTGAAGTAGGAGGTGGACGAATGGAGTATGAGGGGGGGTGAGCAAATGAGGAACGCATGGGGTGTAAGGACAGTAGGGGTTCGGAAGTAACGCAGGGGACCTACCTTCCTGTATGACGGGCACGAGGGACGTAACCGACAGCCCGACGCAGAGAATCAAATTGACGCCGATGAAGAACTTGTGCAGAGTGCAGGAGCCTTCGCTCGTGTAGTAAATAAAGAACAGCACGACGAGAGTCAAGGATATCGCGAAGAAAGTTATTGTGAAGAACAATAGGCCTGCGAGGGGAACAATGCACGCGGTGTAGAATATGAACATTACCCGTGGTCAGCGAAATCAATTGTAGCTCGGGAGAATGGTGCGAAGGTCGTGAGGAGGGAGTGAGGAGGGAGTGAGGAGGGAGTGAGGAGGGAGTGAGGAGGGAGTGAGGAGGGAGTGAGGAGGGAGTGAGGAGGGAGTGAGGAGGGAGTGAGGAGGGAGTGAGGAGGGAGTGAGGAGGGAGTGAGGAGGGAGTGAGGAGGGAGTGAGGAGGGAGTGAGGAGGGAGTGAGGAGGGAGTGACTATTGCGGAGGAGGCTAGTAACCTAACAATTAAAGTAAACCGTTACGAATATAAACTCATTGGTTGGGGGTTGGTTTGGTTAGAGTAGATAGAAGCGTAGATGGATCTGATTTGGACGTGGTTCTTGTGGTCAGCGATGTAGGTCGCTAGGTATATCTGAGTGTACACGGAATGCGAGGTGCTGCCAACCGTAGATCCAGGACTTGTTGTCAGATTCTTCGTGGGCGGCCAACCAGCTTTCGTTCCAGGCGTGTGCGAAATCGACAATCATGATCAACTGGATGAGAATGAAGAGCGAAGCTCCTATCATTCCAAATACCATCCAGGCTGTCGGCATCGAGTGGTATAGGATCAGGAATTTATATTTAGATTTCAAATTGTCATGTAAATTTCAATAAAATGAAAATTTCAATAAAATGTAAATTTCAATAAACTGTAAATTTCAATAAAATGTAAATTTCAATAAAATGTAAATTTCAATATTTACATACTTTCTCCGAAGGCTCCTCGTGGGATGTAAAATGCAGCAATGCAAATTGCAATGATCAGCACAACTTTAAAGAACCAAAACCTTATGATTTGTAAATGTATTAGTCAGCATTAAAAAATATTCCATAATATGCAACAATTGGAAATACTAACACTTACACAGATTAGATTTGAATATATTATCTATATTTAGAATAATGACAAGCTAATGTTTAAATTCTAATGCACAAAATGAATTATCATAAATAGTATTCTTGTCTACACAAAATACGTAAAATCTGTTAAAAGTATCAACGGAAACTGAAAGGACGCAAACCCATTCTGTATCTTGGAGCGAATGTCTTTGGATGAAGTGACACCGATCATGAGAATAGAGAAAAGAAAAAAAAAAGCAGCCATTGCGAAACAGACCCGGTAAACGGCAAGATATCCCACAATGTGTTTACATTGCATAAGAGGTTCTTTTTTAACCACGTTGAGTCCCTCACAAAGTAAGGGTATCTGTAATGGGGTTTAGGTATCTATATAGTGTGTTTACGCATACTTATTGAATCACGACAAAACACTCGTATATTTATATAAAGTGTATCGAACGTACTGATTTTCATCTACTTCGACGATTGGATCAAATCCCAATAGTAACTGATTACCTTACGCAAACTTATTAACTTATTAACTTAATTTCAGCAGTTATAAACACAACATAGCTTCGAGTGGCTGATATGAGCGTATTAAAAACTTATTGTCTAAAATGAAGAGAGTTGATGATTCCAAATTAATGATTGCCCACCAAATTTAGTAAACTTTCAAAACTATATGCAACCAATTTGCATAATTTGAAAGGGTCAGCGACCTCTAACCTTAACGAGGCGGTCGGTGAGACCCGGAGACAACATGATCCCAGCTACCACCATGCCCAGGAATAGTATCATTGCATAACCGATACGGGTGGATGTAGAGGACTTAACGGAAGGACAGGCCGCACAACACAAACTACAGGCTGCGGAAGTACAACAGCAAGCCAACTAGACGTGGGAGGGATAGCGGAGTGAGAGATGGGTTTGGACGATGGTTGGTGAATAAAAAGGTGAACGTGTGAAGTGAATTGTGGCGGGACGATGAGATGTGTCCAGGAATTTGCAGGTTATTTTGTTAGTGATTTGTATACTAGTTAAACCACTTTTTTCTTGGGTTGTTGATATGGGGGAGTGGTTATTAAATAAATATATATTTAACTAAATTACATGTTAGATTAAACTTTTATAATACACTTAATATATATATCAATATAAACTATATCAATTTGTATTTACAAATAAAATAAATTTATAAAATACATAACATTTAATACACATCAGATTATACTGCCTGTTTAGATATATGATTGTTAATATATATAATACTTTAGAAGTTCAATAAACACAATTCTACAATACAATCAATTTTACAAAATTAGACATTATAATAGTGTTAAATGTATACATGAATCGATATAAAACCGAAGTATCAATATTAGTATATAATATGATATATGTATTATATAACAAAATACAAAGTAATATTATATTATATTATATAGTATATAGTCTTATGGCTATATATAAAATATGATTATATTTTATTATCTTTTATGTGTGGTGAATTCATGTATTTCACATAATCAAAACAGTAAAATAATAGTAAGAATAATTAATTAAAAAATATAATACTATTCAATATTATTCATATATATAATTCATATTAAAATAATGCATAAAATATAGTTTTCTATTTAATACAATGCGATTTTTCATGAATTTTCAACTGGTCACGATACTAAATATAATTAGATTAAATGGGCATAAGTAATAATGTATTAATAAGGTGTGCACGTTTATTTAGATTTTATTAGATCTGTCATGAAAATATGATGCATACTATAAAATAAATTTTAATATTGCATTTTAATTATTTAAGAATATATATTAGAAACTAATACTAATAGTAACTATTAGAAACATAATATTAACATACTAACAGTTCCTAGTATGCACCCCATTTTAAGATATGTGTATTATACCAATAGAAAATAAACAATTATTAAATATGTTCAATAGTTATATATTAAATTATTAAATATTTAATCATGTGATTGATGACGTCACTTATAAATTATAGGAAGTTAAAGTATTTCTGTAAGTTCAATAAATAGATCCAAAACATAGATTTATTATTTTTCCATACATGGAAAATATATGTTTATATTATATATCATTTATCATTAACATTATATTTTATCATTAAATTTAATGTAATATTTTCTACAAAATTATAAATCCTTGTATATCATCATTCCCAAAACTCGACATAAATATTTACTACAATATTCAGACGCAAAATAATAGTTACGGATATATGCGCGCATATATACATTATTTAATCGAGATTAAATAATGTTCATCCAACACAAAAGCGAAATTTAAACGTGATTGTAGATGCGTAACAACCGAAATACCTTTGATAAACTCTTCAATTGAAATAAGAATGTATTATTTTTTTATATATTTTGTATACCGTATAATATTTAATATATATAAATGTATTGAACGTGCATTGCACGACGTGCTTGAATATATTTTAGATTTTTTTTTATAAATCTAAAAATATCTCTATGAAACTTTAATATAGTCTAAGTAAAATGTTTAAGCCATACATCAAAACCATACATTAAATGTTAAAATATATAAATAAATAATAATAATTAAAGTTCGAAAATCAACTATAATATCTTGTATAGAAAGTTACTGTAATATATAGCCAAACTCACTTGATCAGTGTACAGCGTACACTAATGAACATAATCTGTTAATGGAGAACTGTGGTTGTTATTATTATGGACATAATGTGGTTATTTAATTTCACATCAAATGTGTACATATTATAAATATATTTATTATAAATTAAAACTATATTGTTTATTACTAATATATATATATACAAATGTACTAATGATGTTGCTATAAATATGTATAACTATTGACAAGGTAATTATTCCAATACAAAGATATTATGTAAAACTACAATGTAGGCTTTATAGATGATGTATAACTTGGATAAATGATATGTATATAATCTATAGTTTAAGATATATTTATAAATATATTACATTTGATAAATGGTATAGGGATATTATTTACATCTCAAATTAAGTATCTTGTCTGGGAAACCATATTAATATTTCCCTCAAATGTAAATTTTCCCCCAAGTTCTTCATTTTGATATTACAATTTTTATCAATTATGTAATTCAATAAAAGTGTGTTTAATTGTAAATTGAGAGTTCAAATATATATATTCATATTATAAACATATCTGATGTTATGCATGAAATTACAAAATAACTATCCTGATACTAATAGAGTACATTAATTTTACATTCATTTACTTAAGAAATTTCAAATTACATTCTTCCAGATTAATTTTATTTCAAATAAAATGATGAAATCTAATAAATATTGCAAATGTAATATAAAAATAATAAACAATTCATAAAAGATTAAATTTATAAAATAAATAGGTGAATTCGGTGTAATTCCCTAACCTCAACAAATATTGCACTCGACAAGTATTGCACATTAATAATACGTATAAATTACAAAATATTGAGATAAAATGTGAACTGGGCATAGATCATCTTATGACTTATTAAAAGGCATACATCGTAAGGCACATCAGTTATATAAATAATGACATATCGTATTGTAGAGCTAAATATATCCAACTCGAGGGAGCTGCGGGTTCTACGGTAACCACGGCGACTAGATGTTCATCATGGTGGTGGTGACGACGGCAATCTTGCGAGTTCGCTGAGTCGGCTGCATCTCATACCGCGGAAGGTAGGTGTAAGTGACGGGCACGCTGTCCTCCCCGGCGGCTCCGGATAACACTTGCTGGCCGAGTTGTTTGCGCTTCAGCTCTACGAACACGCGAACAGGCTGCGATATGTCGGCGTTGTGGTAGGCCGGAGTACGAAATACAATGGCGCACTGCAAGGATTATAGAATCAGTGAAATAGATTCTTATATGTATGAATTATAGATGAATTACT
The DNA here is from genome assembly GCA_964035775.1 of Osedax frankpressi. Classification (NCBI taxonomy): domain Eukaryota; kingdom Metazoa; phylum Annelida; class Polychaeta; order Sabellida; family Siboglinidae; genus Osedax; species Osedax frankpressi. The sequence continues at coordinate 12,757,626 of OZ038315.1, read as the reverse complement.
TTTCTAATTAATGAAATGATTATTTATAAATACATCTAAAGTATATATATTTATAGAAGTAAGTGAATATTATACACAGCTATCTAAGATCTATCTAAGTACCTTTCTGTGTATATCTGAAGTGTTGAAATCCCCAAAGTCCTGCCAGACCAAGTCTCCGAAGGAATCGAGTTCAAAGAAACGTATTTCAACTTCGGCTGAAAGATTGGTTTAAGGTTAGTGTTTGCTACGGAGGTGAGGGGGAGTAGATTTATACCCAAGCCCTGTAATAAACACATTTAAGTCAATCAGAATCAACAATCTAGGCACCGCGAAATACCAAAGTAAAGGCAGGGATCAGTGGACCGTACGGGAGGATATTGATATTACTAACTTCTGATAGGATCGCAGAGTAGAAAGATTTCATCTCCTCCTATGCAACAACCCATTGCCTTATCTATTCGCGTAATGTGTAATCTCTGAGAGCTCTTTGGTTCTGTGTTTTAGAGAGATTATTCAGAACTGTTAGAATACTAAAAACCAGAACTCATCTCTTACTGCACTCGCTACAATAATACATACTATTACACCTCCTACTACACACCATCAATGTTATACTATTCCATAAATTTGCTATATATCATACTACAACCACTATTATATACTATACTATAACCAATAATATATACTATATATTATACTATAATCTATAATATACTATATAGCCTATAATATATATTATACTATAACATGTACTATATATTAAACTATAACTTCTGATATATACTATATTCAACCCTCTACTATATACTATACAATATATTATACTATATCCTCAACAGTACAATCTAATACTTCGATCTCAAGCCTTACCACAACTATAACTTAGAGATACCTTATTATTTAAATACACCACCACTAACTAGTTGACTTGCTATCGTTGACAACAGTGTCTGAGATAAGGCGAAGTGGTGCATGGATTAGTTTGCCCTCGTAGTCCACTAGCAATACAGTGATGGCTAGCCTCAGAGCATTCAATTTAACTTGTTTTGAGATCAGGATTGCCTGCTGTTCGTAGTAGGAGAGAACGTCGGCTATGGGAGGTGGGCGTGGTTAGAGGGTGTGGTGGGTGTGGTGGGTGTGGTGGGTGTGGTGGGTGTAGTGGGCGTGGTTAGAGGGTGCAGTGGGCGTGGTTAGAGGGTGAGGTGGGTGTGGTGGGTGTAGCGGGCGTGGTTATAGGGTGAGGTGGGTGTGGTCAAAGGGTGAGGTTGGCGTGGTTAGAGGATGAGGTGGACGTGGTTAGACTGTGAGTAGCAAGGAGAGTGGAGTAGGTTGAGTTTATAGAGAAAGGCAGAGATATAGAGCTAGAGAGAGGTATAAGGAGTTAGTTAGGGGTATAAGGAGTTAGTGAGGGGTATAGAGCTAGAGAGAGGTATAAGGAGTTAGTTAGGGGTATAGAACTAGAGAGAGGTATAAGTAGTTAGTGAAGGGTATAGAGCTAGATAGAGGTATAATGAGTGAGGGTATAGAGCTAGAGAGAGGTATAAGGAGTTAGTCAGGGGTATAGAGCTAGAGAGAGGTATAAGGAGTTAGTGAGGGGTATAGACCTAGAGAGAGGTATAAGGAGTTAGTTAGGGGTATAGAGCTAGAGAGAGGTATAAGGAGTGAGGGGTATAGAGCTAGAGAGAGGTATAAGGAGTTAGTGAGGAGTATAGACCTAGAGAGGGGTATAAGGAGTTAGGGGTATAGAGCTAGAGAGAGGTATAAGGAGTTAGCCAGGGGTATAGAGCTAGAGAGAGGTATAAGGAGTTAGGGGTATAAGAACCAGTACAAACGTGTGAAATGCGAGGCAGATTTAATATCCACATGATGTCCTATCTGAATGCTCTCAAACTGAGTGAATAGAGCCCATTCTAGAGTCACACTCTCCACAATGTATTTTGTGGTAGCACACTGCACTTTGACATTTGAAAGTCTGTGGGAGTGGGATTAAAACATTTATTAAAATAATATTTCTTATAAATATAGAATTTATTCAACAAAAAAGGAGGTTTTAACATTTTGGTACTTTCATTTAATATTAAATTTGTTTCTGTGTTTGTTACATGTATAATTATTCTAATGATTATGTATATGGTTAAAAAGTCAACAAAATATTGTATATCTTTATATAGTATTATAAATATTTTGGATAATAAAATTTCATACATTAAATTTTTGAAAATTGTTTCACACGTTATTTAAAATTATTGAGGGCAAAAAATGTATAAAGTAGACACTAAGCAGCTTCACCGTTAGGAAAATAGATAATTGTATTGTAATAAATATAAACAATTCGAATAGTAAATTCCATTCTTCAAAACATATCTACATAATAACTTATCTGTAATAATGCCTTAAATACTTAGGTATAGCCTTAGGAGTATAGTAAAATAAATACTTAGTATAGCAGAGTATAGCGGAGTAAAGTAAATACTTAGTATAGCCTTGGAAGCATATACTTTGATAGAATTCCCACAAATAAAGGAAATGTTAGATGGGATCTTCACTTACATTATCTCATTGTTCTCCTGATAATCTTCAACTGACAGCGTGTATTGTCCGTCGATGACGTTTCGTCCAATCAGACGATTGCAATGCGAAGTAAGAGTCGTAGATGTATCCGAGTTGATGAGATTGATATAGACCTGCACTGGTCCAGAGTAATGCCGAATCTAAAGGTGGGGTGGGGTTAAGGTGGGGGTATTGATGTTGTTGATGTGGGGGTATTAATGGGATTGAGATAGGGGTATTAATGGTGTTGATGTGGGGGTATTGATGGGTTTGAGATAGGGGTATTAATGGGGTTGAGGTGGGGGTAATGATGGTGTTGAGGTGGTGGTATTAATGGGGTTGAGGTGGGGGTAATGATGGTGTTGAGGTGGTGGTATTAATGGGGTTGAGGTGGGGGTAATGATGGGGTTGAGGTAGGGGTATTGATGGGGTTGAGGAAGGGGTATTGATGGGGTTGAGGTGGGGGTATTGATGGGGTTGAGGTGAGGGTATTGATGGGGTTGAGGTGAGGGTATTGATGGGGTTGAGGTGGGGGTATTGATAGCGATGAGGTGGAGGTATTGATGGGGTTGAGGTGGGGGTATTGATAGTGTTGAGGTGGGGGTATTGATGGTGTTGAGGTGGGGTTGAGGTGGGGGTATTGATAGTGTTGAGGTGGGGGTGTTGATGGGGTTGAGGTAGGGGTATTGATGGGGTTGAGGTGGGGGTATTGATAGTGTTGAGGTGGGGGTATTGATGGGGTTGAGGTGGGGGTATTAATGGGGTTTATGTGGGGGTATTGATGGGGTTGAGGTGGGGGTATTGATAGTGTTGAGGTGGGGGTATTGATGGGGCTGAGGTGGTGGTATTAATGGGGTTGAGGTGGGGGTATTAATGGGGTTGAGGTGGTGGTATTAATGGGGTTGAGGTGGGGGTATTCATGGGTGATGTGGACCTGAATGGGAGCTGAGTAATGATAACCCTAAAGGCTAATTGGATTGAAGGAGTTATGTTATATGGTCTGAGTAAGGGTTAATTAAAATAGGGTGGGTTAAGGGATATTAGAAGAGGCTGCAAAAGAGTGTTGTAGGGATTATGTTGGGTTGAACCGGTGGATTAGTTAGGTTAAGCTTAATCTATAGTTATTCAAAATATAAACATATTGTTACATACTCATATGATTGTAAAACGTATATTAGATATTAGGTAACTGATTATTCATCCATATACGCCTATGTTAAATTTGATATTTATACATGTTGATTAAGTGGTCGGAACTAGCTTTGATAGACGGATAGTCTTTGAAGTCATTGGTACTAGTAGAGGAGGGTAGAGCGCCGTGTTTCTCGCCTTCGCTCGCATAGCGGAACCTGTATCCTTGGGTCGTGGGAGGCCGGTGAAATGTGACCTGAGGAACTGGATGAGACGGAGGGTAGGAGGTGCGGTTAGCGATGGGAGCAGGTAGGGTGGTGGTGGTAGTGAGAACTGCGTGATGAGTGAAGTAGTGAGCGATGTGGGTGTGGGGTTAGTAATGCGTGTGTTCGAATCAATAAATGATCTTATTTAAATCTAGACACGGACTTCAACTCACTCTATAACATCTCCTTTGTGGTCTATATGTAATTGATACTAACGGCTACAAAATGTAAAATAATACCTCATAGAAATTGGACTACATACAAGATGATAACGATGAAACCAACTACTAAATAGGTTACGTTTATTAGTTGAGCTAATTATTTCTATCTACCTACAATCTGTATAACACATAGTGTTCTTTATTTATATTTCAGATATATATATAAATAATTCTGTTTAAAACGCCATATATATAGATATGAACTTCTCTTTATGAACTAACATTATTAATACTTACATATCGAACTACGTTGATCTTGATAACTGGTTTTTATCTAACAACATAACTAAGCAGCTGATTATATCTTTTATAATAAGTTTTATACTCACCCTCATTCCCTAAACAATTAATACATTATAATCGATTAATTAATACACTACATTTTATTTATATTCTTTTAAGAAATATATAACTAAACAATCAATTTTGCTTAAAAGATACACAATTAACTTGCGGTATTACTTACCGCAACACTTTATTTGTTAGTAATCCAAAGGGAGGACTCTTATCTGATTACGGATCCGCGATTGATTACAAAACTGCAGGAACTTGCTAAAAAGACAATCTACTATATAACTCATGTCTATATATCAGCTGGTAGGGGGTTGGTTCCGAGTGATTGATACCTCATATGAAATTAAATACACCAGATAGAGTTTAGTCTATTTTTCTGTTGCTGCCTTGGCTAATTCCGTTAATAAATATAACAATGAGATACCGCTGATCATGACATCTTACATAACATTGGTCAAGAAGATACCGTTGATTTACTATTGTTTACTCATTTGCATGTATTACAAGTGAAACTTCATTATAAACTTAATTGTAATAGTACTAGAGGCCCACATTACAGTGAGATGATATCATGGGTGGCGAAGGGAATAATGGATTTGAATAGTCATGCTGTAAAGAGAGTAAGTGGAAACTAGGCAATTGGAAAGATTAATAAGAAAAGAGGTGAGTGCTGAGAGGAATGTGATGAATGTAATGAATGTAACAAACAGCACAGGTCGTTTGAAAATGAACTTTTAAGTCACCAATTATGTGTATTTAGTGTAAATGTGATTAGAGAAAATCTTTAGAATAGGTAATTTAAGATGAACAAAAGAATGTTGAATGTTCATTATGAAATGGACATGGTAAATGATACTTACATACTTAATCCTTAAAGATAATTAAAAGAGCATGCATATACTATTTTTACATATGAAAAATGTAAAGAAGCTAAAAAAAATCAAGTAAAGGTGATCATTTCTTAACTTAAATTAGATATGTGAAAACCATGCAATTCAAATTGTAGAATAATTATCTGAAGAAAGTACAAATCTATTGTCTAGTTAATAAACTACTTTATAAATCACGTTTTTGATTTAATTCTATAATTCTATGATTTAAGGCTACATAAACATATACCTAGCGTGGATGGTGAGTGCCGTTATTGGTAATTGATCGAGTGAATTGAGTTAATTTTAAGTACGAAAATTAAATCGATTGAAAACCAACATAAATTATATATTTAAGTAAGAAATCAAATTTCTAATGTACAATACTAGATGCATATTATATTATAATGAAAGTATACTATTATATTGTAATTGAGCTAATTATTGAAATCAAGCAAACAATACTGCAATAGAGATGAGGTAAAATATGTCGAATACCAGAAGTGTAAGTATAAGTAGACCTTGAAGTTACTACCAGTAAATAAACGACTTATAATAAACTATTATCATCAATATCTTACACTATTTGTGATCACACAGATTGAAGACCACAAAGACATTGAGATATGACTTATGTAACATGGCGCCATCTAAACTGCGCAAATTACATAAGTAACACTGAGTACAATGTACTATTGAAAGTGAATATAGTTATTCAATGGATATGCAAAAGTAGTAATAATCCCTATCTAAACACCGTACCCATAACCCAAAAAATAAAATTCAATGGAGTCATTGAATATTATTTTATCTCCATTTTAGATTAATCAGGTTAATGATATGTTGATATACACCAATAACTTTTATTTCACTTTATTATTTTATTATATGTATATTATCAATATAAATTATATAAATAAAAATTGAAATATAGCTCAATGTTCTTAATTTCATAACTGAAATAATACAATGTAAGTACAAATATAATCGACGCATAATTTTACTTAGAATTACACTTTAATAGTTAATCGATCAATAAACAACAACGACTGCCCAACCTCAAACAGTGCTATAAATATGTTCACGCATCCTTAAACTAGTGGCACTAATTCTAACTATGAGTATAATTATGTTATAAGCTTTAACTATGAATCATATATAATAAGATCAAATTTATATAATTATTTAATTGTATCAATTAAATTAATATATTGCCAAATACAATTTTCATTAATTCTTACAAACATAATATTCAGAGTGTAATGACTAATAGAAGTAATTATACACCATATATTATCTACTAATTATAGCTTATATATAATATGATTATTTTAAATACATATCACACACGGAAATATAAATTTCATTAATAAATAAAAGTTTGTGTTATTTAAGACTTATTATTTTAAAGATATTTAAATGCATATAACATGAATCTATTCTTAGAATATTGTATTAACATTATAAATAGAAGTTAGTATGTTATATAATATCTATCTAAATATAGAGTATATGAATCTCATGCAAATGTATTTAATATATTTATAAAAATTTATTAAAATTAATGAATTAGTTAAATTATATATAATAACAATTATATGTAGTGATTTACCATTTCTTATGAATTCCTGGATTTAGTAAACAATGAAAAATGCAAAACAAATCAATTAATGTACATGCAATTATGATCACGACGATTCACGCATAAATACTTTTCGAAAGATTATTGAAATCCGTCAATTCTTGTTTTATGATATCATTAGTTTGATACATATTCAAATATATTGTTATGCGTAATAAAGTTTAAATTAAATAAGTAAAAATAATTGTATGCTCTGGATTATTTACAATTATAATTTTAAAATACTCACTAGGGTTTAATTATCAAAGATAATAAAGATAATATCAATGATATAGGATAAATAATAGTATACTTAAATTGTAAGTCAAAATTTATATAATATAATAATCTAAAATATATAGAACTTGATTTACACCGTATTATATTATGTACCCAGTTATTTATATTTAATTAAATTATTCATAAGTATTCTTATATAAATTGTAATACTCCATTATTATATTAACTTAATTTTTATTAATTTAATAATTATAATATTTCTTAATTATTTAAATTAATTATAATAGAATCATATATCATACTCGATTATGTTTTATATAATAAATTATGATATATTTATAATATTTATAACAGTAAATGGAATTATAATAAATGCGATATATTAATTTAATATAGATAGCTTATAACGATTATTTGTATTATAATAATTATATATTAATATGTAATATTACCGTAAATTTATAATTGTTATTTTATATAAACCTGTCATAGAAGTATAGTTGTAATGATATAAAATCTTATAGCATATTTAGTATACTATTATTATAATAAATGTGATATATTGTTAATTGATTTTATAATTTAAAGATGCCTAAATATTATGAAGAAGAAGATAGTAAACCCAAGGTAGCATGTTCTGGATTACGAATAGATCTTAAAACCTGCCTAGTAGAAAGTGATTGTGTACAATTGGTCAGTAAGTTATATCATTATTATATAACAGTATATAAGATACTTATATATTTTATTATTTGTATAATAGTTTGATAATAATAATATACTAACAAACAAATTGAGTAAATATTTATGAAATATTACAATTTTTGTTTTTAAATGTTTGTAATTATGCAATTAACGTTGTAAGCAACTTATTAAGTTCATTCAAAATACTATATACTGTACATTATTATTAGTATAAATACATTCATAATTTTATATTTTTATAATCTTATAGCGAAATTATACACACTAATATATATGTGAATATTATATACATCTTATCAACAATTATCAATATATTATCTTTTTCTTAATATTATAACAAAATCAGATTAATTAAATACTTCCCTATGTAGTATAAAATACATATATATATAATATTCATAAAATATATATATATTTTTATAACAAAATAAATAATATATTTTTAAATATGATAATTATATAAATTTTTTAATATAAAAAATAAAATAGTTGGTCATTTGATATATATTAATCAATATACATATTTCTAATGATCCGTTGATTTTAGGATAGGAATACACCAAAAGCTTGTCTTCTGCTTGGAAATCACCCGAGTGTACCAGATGAATGTCAACGTCTAAGGATATCATTTTTTGAGTGCAAGCGAGCAATGGTTAATTTTTATATAAATAAAACTAATTGTTGTTTAAATAAATTAATTACAATGTTATTTCAATTATTCAAATGATTGTAATATTAATTAAAATAATATTGATATATTCTAAATTATTATTTATTAAAACTATAATTATATATCATAAAATAAATAAATATAATAATGTATAAAATTCATTTGGCTTCATTTGTTTTTTATAATACATTTTATTACATTTTTTTAAACTAATAATTATTATAAAACTAATAATAATACAGCTCGATATGAGATTGCGTTTCCGAGGAAAGAAGGGATATTAAACAATGTTAACCAATGTATATAGATAGCTTAATTATGTAATTCATTATTATTTTCAATCAAATTGGAATAGATTCATGGTAATAAAATTAACTAATTTTACGTATCATGTATCATTTTACAATATCTTTTTTTCTAAAATATAATTACTTTTATTAGATTTTAAAAAGAATTCAAAATGGAAATTGTAAAATAAAAACTTGTATTTGTATATATATAATCGCAATTGCACAGTAACTTGGTAAAATAAATAAAATAAATTCACAACGAAAGTAAATAACAGCATTATGACTTATAAGAGAGTAAATATATATACACATTTTAATACAGGCCATGGTCGTAAGCATTGAGTATTTAAATAATATCACTGATATAATAAATGTAAAACTATATTGAGTTGTAATGAAAACAAATATTTATCAGTTCGGATTAAAAGCTTCTGCCTAATAATTTCATGATGTCTTGACATTATTGCGAACACTAAAAGATAAATAAAAGGCGAGAACGCCGTACACAAATTACTGCTGTCGGCGTAAGGGGGGAGAGGGTGGTAGGGCTGGTAATGGAGGGGGGGCGAAAGCGTTGGTATCATTGTTAGAGTCTTTAGATCAGTCTTTAGATCAGTCTTTAGACAGTCGGTGAGAATGCCCGACGATACTCAGAGGGTTCACTTCTTATCGCGAGCTGTCATCTGGAACACTTGGCTGGCGGTCATCAGATTTTCGATGTACTGGCCGAGCACGAGATTTTCCGACTTCAGTTTCAAGTTCTCCTCCTTGACGCTGTCCACGCGGCACGCAAGGTCTGCAATAGCGAATATACGGTGCATATGGGAGGGTTAATATGAATTAGTAGTGAGTAGAGGTGTAAGCTAGTAAGGGGCTAACGTTGTACACCAACGCATGGTAGTGAAGTATATGAATGATGTTTGGCTGTTATGAGAATTAGATGTTGTTGAAACAGAATTATTATAGATAAATTATTAGAATACTTTTAAGATATTAATTATTTCTCGAGTTTAAATATACTTAGCATAGTAATAGCTACTTGTGCTAGAGTGCTGCCATTTCATAATATTAATATATAAACAATAAAGAGTATATAGAATTAATACAATGTAAACTGTGTATAAGATGGTTTACCATGAATATTTAAAGAAACAATGTTCCTGCCTAGCGCGGTGAGGAAGCATTGATTTAAGAGCTGGTAGTGGAACTACTCGAGTTAGTTATTGATTTCAAATTGATCATTATTTCACCCACTGTTGCAGCCGAAGAGAAGATGTCTTTCTAGGTTTACACTATTGCATGTAAACTAGTTAATTAAATCTAAGCACTTTAAAATATCTATTACATAATACAATAAACTAATTTATATATTTAACAAAGGATTTTAATTCATGTGTATTGAAGTTAATTATTTTATAATTGAATAATTAATTAATCAAATATTGGAGATTAGGGATTGAAATCACTATTGCAAACCATCCAGGGTGTTCTGAAGATCCAGAACCTGTCGAATGAAACGCTGCTTCTCATCGTCTTCTAAATTCAAGTCAGATTCCTCACCTGCAAAAAATATTCCAGTTATAAACATGTTACAAATATATCGGGTTTTAATTATAAATATATATTGATATTGAATATCATATGCAAAATAAATACAAACTTTGGATAGATACTGTATCATTCATGTAAGAATTAGTGTCTGTCGTAGACTTTAAATCAATAGTACGGAATTCTGTTTACGATAAGACAAATTTATAAAATAAATGATAGTTATATTAAGAAATTAAAACTTAGAATATAAGTTTTAGTTAAATAAATGAAATTACCAACAATGTTAAATTAATGTAATCTGAATAATTCAATCTAGTATATCTATATTTCTTTCAATTGTCGTTCTACAATAAACTACAGTAATAAAATTTAACTAACACCATAAGTAATTGGATACATTGTATATTTAGTCCATGAGTAATAAACAATGAGTTAATCAAATTGATCATAAAATATAACAAGTACTTTAATATTATAAATATATAGTAATTGAAAAAGTAGTTATTTTGCTAATATTTATATTACGTATATAAATCTAATTTATTAAACATTGTATTATTAAAACTAAATATATAGTATTATCTATAAGTTCATATTTAGTGTATTATAAACTTAATATCTATGTATTAGACATTATATACGTGGTATTTTAAACAAAATGTTAGGTTAAATAAAAAAAGCTTTTTAATAATGCTACTATAACATGATTGGTCAGTTTCAGATACGTGAATGGGATTAGAAGCTACTTACTTGAGAAAATAAGTAATATTCAATATACGAGTAGACTCTATGAGATCTACTTCTTCTTAATGCTATTATTTTATTCATTCATAAAAAAATAATGTTCTTTGTATACAAATATACATTTAAATTAGCACAAATGAGTACATAGATAAGAAAATAATCTGATTTCAGAGCAAGTATCGAGTTATATTATTGTATTGATATTATTGTATTAACTATTTTAATATTAATTTATAAAAAGAATCCCACTTAACATATCTAAGTTTTATAAAATATAATAAACAAATAATTATAACTAGAACCTATAATTAGAATATAAAAAAACCTATAATTGATTGTATTAAACATTAATGAAATTGAAAAATGTAATAATAAAAATATAGTTTATAATTTATTTACTAAAATACTTTTCTAATATTAACTTAACCTAAAACTATTTGCATTGAATAGATATTTGTTATTATACATATCATGCCTATATTCATATTTACATTGTATTACATATTAAATATAATATGATGTTTATTATGTTGTTTTAATTTTTAATAATTAATTTAAACTTGCTTTTACAATATCTATCCATATTTGTAGATATTTATTTTATTAATCAAGCTGTTAATGTATTGTTTTAACATCAATCATTGTTATGAATCGAATACATGTTATAAATATTATAATAGAATCAATTAAAAAAGACTCACTACGTATTGACCTATAAAAAGAGTGATTACTTATAGAGAATGTACAGTAAATTATGATATTAACAAGTCAGACAAATAGGGTGTACAATTTCCATTAGTTATCAATGAAACAGGGATCATGTAATATGCAGTTTAATTATATTTTTTAGTTAGTTCAATATCATATAGTTACAAAATATATATACATCAAAAAATAACATCAATTAAAATAATAATATACATAGTATAAATATATATACATTTTTGTGAATTTACATTAACGAATAACTAGATTATAAATATCACATTAATCTTATAAAAATAGTTTAATCGAATACGTTTATATATTAACTAAACTATTGAATAATAAATCAATGCTGTATATAATAAAATAATCTTATCTAAAAACTGATTAGACTTATAGGATAACACATATATTAGTAATTTAAACATAAATATAAAAAGGGATATAAGGATAATAAATATAAAACACACACTATTTAAATAATAAACTATAAATACAAATAATCTATATAAAGAAACAAAAATATTAAAATTTAGCAGAATTGATCAAATATAAATATGTGTTAATAAAATAAAATTGTGTAGGTATTACTTTGAGTAAAATCACATATGGCATTATAAACTCAAATAATGTTGACCAAACTTTATTAAGATAATAAAATACCAGAATTTAATAATGTATATAAAATAAATCAATGGAATATATATCATATATAGAAATAAAAAACATTGACATGCAATTATTAATAATATTCATCCAATAGAAATACAAAATTAGTAATGTTAATAAACTGGGGAGGATGCGTAACACTAACAATAACTAGGTGAGTACGGTAATATGGTTGTATGTTTGATTTAATCTTTGTTTAAACATTGTAAATGTGTAAACAAAATATGCATAATGTATTGAACATCAATATATTTGATAATATGTCACTACATCGAATATTAAGCATGTTATACTTAGTCTGAACAATTCTTTAAGAAGTAGGATCCCCTATATAGGGCCTTCACAATTGATATATGATATACATTTAGAATAGTATTTCGATTTACACTGGTGAATGATGAAAAATAAACTGTATTTTTTATCCTTCCTACAAACTATGTGGTAAATAAATGTAATCATTCAATCATAAACTATGTATATAATTGAAATATGCCGTATATAAAATATACATAATAGATTGTATATTAAAGTATATTTTATTTACTTACTAATATTGAATATTAATTTAATAAAACATATTTGTTGAATATACTTTACAAATACCTTCATTGATGTCAGATTGTCCATTCGCTAAATTATTCATGTTTATGAATATGTGAGTATACTTATCATGGATACAATTAACACAGAATGGTATATTAAAATATTAAAATATAGTAAAATTAATATAAATTGATTATATGTCAATAAATAACTTCTTGCGATCATGTGACAATTGTGTGCAAAGATTATCTTAATAATTACTAAATAATAACTGAAGATTCGGTTTGTAAAATATCTTGTTTACATGTATTATTTATATAAATTTAGCATGTAACATTTTAATTATTAACAATACATAATAACTATTTAAATTTATATTTAAATTAAAAATGTTAATAAACATATTATTTATTCAAGAATGTTCAGATAAAAATCATGTAGATAGAACGTTGTAAAAATATCTAATAAAAATATAAGTAAATAATAATAATTCATAATAATTATAATTCTAAATTATATTTTGCATGTGATAATGAGTAAACATACTACTATAATAGTAGTAGTGTTATATTCTATTTCGAAATAATAATCATAATTTATAATGTAAATTTCTTTTATTATTTTTACGTATGTTTACAAGTTCTCTACAAACAAATCTCAAAATATATGCAACTACACTACTATACATAAATAATATAAATAAATAATTAAAAAGTATATTTATACTTAAATACTACATCAAACGATATATAATTATAATATAGTATGGACATACGTATATTATATATTATATTGTATATTATATATTATATATTAAAGCTATTCGCTAACATATAGTATTACTAATATATATATAAGATTATAGATATAAAAGCAAAGGCGCAAATCTTTTGTTCATAAGCAGTTAGGTTTCGGAAATAGATGGACAACTAATTTGCTAGACTACCCTTTAATGGTAGCTGTATACCGAACATTTGAATTAGCTGATTCCAGCAAAAGCATTACTAGACTCTTATCTCAGCGATCAATTTTATCTTTTCAAGTGTGGAATCTATGGTACAAGGCTCAACTTCAAATAGTCCCAATAAAAGCTTTCCTCAGTTCACCAGACAAATTATGTAGTCAATGTTTCATTTAAAATGAAAGCACTATATGCATATTTAATAAATGTTCATCTATGTTCAGAAATATGACAGAAAGACATAATAAAATTTAAAAATACACTAGAACAATTAAATATTGATTTTTAAATCACTTCTATTCTCCGTGATGGCATAAACCTGACATAGTTATTTAAAATGAAAATAAAAAATATCATCGACTCACGGTGGCAATTGAATTTCAAGAAATATGTCTAATATTAATGCCAGGAGAACAGAACAATATTGTGATTTAGGAGTTATCCTTCCCTTCGTAATAGATTATCTTTGTTCTAGATCAAATGATAATTATATTATTAAAGAAGAGTTATGATTACCCAAAAGAATTTGGGAAGTATTAAAAAGTGCCAATGGATAAAAGAAACCATTGAAAGATCCGGAGCGCTTCTATCAGATTTTTTCGAAATTTATTAATTTTTACTGATTTTACTAATTTATATCTTTAGTAATGTTAGTATTCTTTCACAACTTTTTTATATTATTAACTATTTATCTGTTTTACTCAATTTTTACTTATACATATTTTATATCTGTGCTCAAGGCTATGATGATGAGGTCCCATATCTTTTAACTTTATTAGTTTAATTAATAATACAAACCTTCTGAGCCAAAACTATATATATATATATATATATATATATATATATATATATGCATCACACACACACACATACACACATGCACATACACACACATACGCATACACGCACACACACATATAAATAATTATATAATTATACTTTACTTTATATTATATACACTATAGTGAATCATTTGTTTTAATTGTTAATTTTAATCTTTAAATTAATTTACTATATGATATACTTATAAATATACTTATATAGTATACTATATAATATACTTATTATAATTATTTTATGAATATTATATTATTATAATCAATTCAATTAATCCCGATATAAGAAAAATCTATATTCATTATTATTAGTTACCTATTTAATAATCAATTACATAATTTTTATCTAGATTTTCTTGTCCAATATAGAGTTCGAAATCTAATATATTGAATGTTTTGAATGTATATTCGCAATACCGAGGTATTGCAAATAGATATATTACATTTTTTCGAAAATTATTTTACAAATTCAACATATACTTGTTTTTCACTAGATTCCGTATCATTTGTTTTTATTGGAGAGGGCACATCTCCTCTCAGTAAGAGATCGTTGAATGTATCTTGAATTTCTTTAATGCTTTTCACGCCGAACCTGCGTTTGATATCATCGACATCTTTATCGCTGATTCCAATGACACCCCAATCTTCCACTTTATCTTCAATTGTCTCCGGTATACCATGGTCAATCTCCATTGAGAAATCACGTATTGTTAATTCTGCTAATCCTCGAGTATTTTCTTTAGTGTTCCTCGTTGATTCCTTGATAGAACCTTCATTGCCGTAAGATAGTCGTATGTTGAAGTCGGAATCGCATAGCTTCTTTGGGGTACATTTAGGTTCGATTGTCTCAAGCGCCAACTTTCTGCGAATTTCGTGGAATCGTTCGACGATTTCTGTAATACAGTGAACTTGAAACGCTCGTCTCAATTCTATTACGTCTCGTCGAGTCACGTACACTGGATTTTCATCATAATCATGCGCATATTGCGGAGTGTAGTAAATAGTAGTTACCGTACGATATGGTATGGTAAGACAGGGCTGGTGAAGTCTCTCAATGAACTGCATTAATCGAGATTGCAATTCAGTATTTGATATGATCGTCTTCGGTCTTTTGATGGCTTCAGTCGCAACCACTATCGACCCCGCTATTTCCTCCGACGAAGCACAATACACTTTATTTGACCAAAACTGTTTTACTAATACGGGATCATCATTTGTAATATACGTTTCGGCGTATAATAAATCGATATTCTGTATAATAGATGTGGGCTTATTTGTAGTAACTTGCTGGCCAATTCGTACTGAACTTCTATCGTAACATTTCGGCGAGAACCTCATATTCTCTGACCACTTTTTTCGCTTCTTTGATATATTTTCATATATTTTATTCTCTGGAGCTGAATAAATAGTACGTTTATCATTATTAAACTCGATATGTTTGTGATTGTGAAAACTTTGTTTTCCCCTAAATACTTGTAAAGTTTCTTTAATGGTGGCAGTTTTCTCATATATAGTATGGCAATCAGTTGAATTTAATAATTCACATCTTGTTTCATAATTCTTTAAAATATATTTCACTATATTAATATATTATTACACCAATTATTTAAAGCAATATAGTTATGCATTATTTATATATCTAAATTAATTAATGTTGTATTCATAAGTACATGTATATATTACTAATAGTAATATATTATTGTGCACACATGCATAATAATATATAATACAATTGTATAACATATGTATCTAATAACACATATTATAATAATATAATTATAAATTATGAATATACAAAATAATCTAAATTAAAAAAGTGAACTCTATTTAAATTTATACAAAATAAATACAAATTCATAGAATTAACATACATATTAACATAACATACATAGAATATAGCTACAATAAAGTATCCATAGATTTTAGACTTGTATAACATTAATTTAAATATTGACTATTAAAGAAATGGACTATTTATGCTATTAAATATTAATGACATTTACATGATATGAATGTTATTATTGGTTTGATTTACTATGAATTAAAATGACTATAAATTATATTATAATATTTATTTAACGATTGATAATATTGACTATTTATGAACTTTATTATTTATACATTATCATTATTTATATATAATGATTATGTAACCTTTATTAATAAAGGTTTGACTTTAGCAATACAATTATATAGCCCGCGTTGCCTATGCTGTTCAATCTGACCTTTGTAAGTCATTAAAGTTCCATTGAACTTATTTCCACTTGGTTTATTAACTTCACATACATGTTTTGTAAGTGTTCGTTTATAATAATCGCCAAGTTCTCGACTTTCTAATCGATTGATACCCTTTAGTGATATTTGTTTTTCTCCGGAGTGTGCGATCAATAGTTGACTTTCAGACCTTTCTATAGATGGTTTTTTAATTATATTAGATTTCTTTTTGCTACTATGTCTTTCTCGACTAATTTTTTTTATAAATCGTATTTTTTTCACATCAGGCTTATTTAAAACTTGTTTCTCTAAACGGTTGTTTTCATTTCTAATGTGCCGTTCAGCTCTATTTGTTTCTTTCGTAACACAACATTCTTTGGCAGTGGAACTATTCAGAGCTAACCGGATGTTATCGCTGTTTGACTGCGCCGAAGCTATTCCGTTGTACGATCGACGTTTACCCAATCCGATGTTATAGAATCCTATAGTCGGTGTAGGTACTAATATATTTCCATGGTTATTATGTGAAACCATTAATCCCGCAGATTTTACCGATGTGTTTACATTAATGCCTCCTTTCCCTTTCATATTATTATCGGG
Source organism: Osedax frankpressi (assembly GCA_964035775.1). Classification (NCBI taxonomy): domain Eukaryota; kingdom Metazoa; phylum Annelida; class Polychaeta; order Sabellida; family Siboglinidae; genus Osedax; species Osedax frankpressi. The sequence continues at coordinate 12,739,964 of OZ038315.1, read as the reverse complement.
TAATGGAATAATAATGTAATGCTGTCGCTTAGTTTCAGAATAAAAGAATAATTTTAGCAAGTTCGATTTGGAAATTCTATTTTGTAAAATTAATTACAAAATATTTTATTTCCAATATACGATATTTAAATAATATTTAATTTGTGGTTTTATTTTATCCAATCATTATTATTAAACAATTATGATATAATAAGTTGACCTAGTTTTAATTTATTCTCCCATATTTATAAAATGTATTTATATAGAATAGAATAGATACTTTGTATTCGCATACTAACATATTCTATGTATAAAACTTCTAATGAGAGTGGAGCATTTAAATATACCTATGTATACACTCTTTAACACATACCAACACACACACATACGCGCACACACGCACGCACGCACGCAAGCACACATACATACACACATATATATATATATATATATATATATATATATATATATATATATATATATATCGATTATAGTTAATAACTATAATTAATAAAATTGCCTTATAGCTTGATCTTAAAATTTTAAGATAAATGAAAATATTCTATTATAATCAAAATATATAATAATCTATGATAATGATTCGGTTAATAGACAAAAATTATATTAAATTGTTATTTTATATATTTATCTTCATAGTAATTAAAATATATATTTATATAATAATATAATATAATTAATATTAATATAACATAATATTAATTAAATTTGTCACTTGATATATATAATGTAGATTAGTTATATACTATTGTAATAATTTTTTAAATTATATATATATATATGTATATATATATATTTATATTTATAAAGTAATATAATAATAAATGTTAAAATTTTAAATTTAAATGAAATTGTAAATTAAAATTTGAAATAATTAAAATGTATTGTAATACCAATGATTAACAAATGTTTAATATTATTATATAATATATATAACCTTTAGTATTGTTGTAGTAGTGTTTTATAAATAAATTGTATACTATTAATATAAAGTCTAGTTATTGTTAATTTGATAATTAGACTTATTTTAAATAATATGTATGATAACAAATATAGAAAATAAAATTGAGTAATTCATGTTTATTTTAATTCATATATTCATATTTTAAGTATATATAATCATATTTTTGAATCAAGTATTACAATTTTCCACACATTTTATCTTCCATATTTACCATAATTCGACTATATGTTACTTGGATACCCTAAATATGAATAAAAATACGATTTATAACGGTACAAAATAATGATATACTTATATAATAAAATATATATTTAATTTTTGAATTAATGTCAATACTTCATAATGATACACACGTATATATATATTTCTGTTATTCTATATTAGTACATAATATTATATTTAACTAATATATAGAAATCGGAGTATTGTAAATTTTTATTATTGTACATTATCTATTGTACATTTTTTAGAAACTTATAAACTTTTAACTCATGTTATAATTTTAACATTATAATGATCATCGTAATTATTAATATAGATAAACAGGCACGAACAAAGAAAGTGAAGATAGGATATTTATAAATTTAAAATACATATTCAGAATATGATTTTCTAAACAATTCTTAAGTATATAGTATGTATTACGTCTAAATGGCGGTTTATCACTATATGTAAGCTATAATTAAGTTAATTTATATATTTAATTAAATAATTTAAAAAACAAAGAATATATCTGTATCCGCTTGAAAGAATATATTAATAAATATGATATAGTATAATATTGGGGTGCAAATTCCACCACCTATCTACTGTTTATTATATATAATAATAGTATGCTAATGATACGTTATTAAAACTTAAAACACACATATATATTATACACATATGGTATAATTAAGACTTATCGAAATATTCTAACATATATTACATAATAATTACCAAATAGATATGACTAATGATATTCTATATATGTATTAGTAGATTATTGGTAACTAATACAATTTGAAATGATCTGTTTATACATTTAAATATATTCAACAATGATAATAATATATATTTATATATAATGAATTAAGTTTAGTTTTATTTCATATAAATAGAATAATTTAGAGCAGTTTTTAGACGATAATTTATTTTTATATTTACAAGAATGTGATATTTATATGATATTATATAAATTTATATTTAACATTAACTTTTGTTGTTACATGATGTCAGAAACTAGCTCTATAAAGTAATTATATACTTAATTTATAAGTTTTAAATATAATAATTGTTATGAAATAATTATTTATAATATATATTAATTAATTATAATATATTGTATTGTTACAAAGTAAAAATAAGTATATATGTAATGTTTTTGATTAATATTTATTAAACCTGAACTTATATTCTGTTCAATATTATTATTACCAGACACAAATACACCGTATGCTATAATGATAACAATGATGACCATAACAGCCCTAGTCATCATACCTGGATAATGCTTATGTTATAATACCATACATTAACAGTAATTAAGTAGTAGTAGTTTATACATTACATATTGTATATGTCGATAAATAATTATATTTAAAATCATAAATAATTATATTTATCTCATAACTATTAATATATAGTAATAAAGGCGTTCAAAGAACATTTTGGCATAACATTCTAAATATATATTATTAAATAGAATTATTGGTATGACTTGAGAAATATTCATAGGACACAGAATATGTTATTCCATTATATTACATTATACTAATTAATAATAATAACTATCACAATAATAAATACATATAATAAATAATCATTTATAAGGTTTTTAACAATCTTATATTTATGACTATATATTTATACATATATAATATATATATATATATATATATATATATAGGATGTATATATTAACTATATATAGCCAATATAAATATAATAAAAATATTTCTATTATATTTTTATCAAAACATTTTGTAAAGATAACTACTGATAATAGTTCCTAACTAAATTACTACTTTTTTATCTAAAATTAAATAAATGCAGATTTAATATAGGGGCAAAAATTAATGACCATTGGAATAAATAAACAAATAACCATACCTCTATTTAAAATACTATATTGAGTTAGCCACCGATGACAGATGAAAATCCCTACACACTAAAGTTAGCAACATTTCAGTGATTGTTGTTACTTAAATTATAGAATATGTCTAAATGTAATAACAATATATTTCATTATGAAATTATCTAATTTAAAATTATAAATTTATTAATTCATAATTTATTATGTGATTAAAAGAAATTTACTGTTTTTTAGAACAATACTACATAAGATACACAAATACATATTATGATCTTACACATGATGTTAAATAATATATCATATAACCATATTAAAAAATACATATTATCACTATAAGTAGCTTATGATTTATACTGGAAAGAATAAATAATCTTTATATATTATACATAGGTAGGTTAATATTAATACTAATACCAATATTATTTCTTTGATCTGTATTCTCTTGTTCATCGCTTATATCAGATATCCCCGTCTATAAATGTATATGTACATTATATTATTATACTATTATCGTTGAAAGTTTTTCTTGCATTTTATAACAAATATAACTATATTTAGATTAATAGATTAACATATTAATAATAATAAATAATAACAATATAAAGAATAGTTAAAATAATTAATTAAAATTATTATTATATATATGTATATATATATAAGATAATTATTTGATACTAATATACATATTTTGACAAATATTTACAAATAATATACTGTTAGTTTAAAATGTAATTTAATATTCTCTGATTTATAAAAAAAACATAGTTTTCTTAAAATTTATATATATACATATATAGAAATATATATATATGTATATATATATATATATATATATATATATATATATATAGGTAATTGATATATAATACAAAAGTAAACACGATATATTTTAAAAATAACTATTATATCCGGAAAAATGATTGATAAAATAATTGTATAAATTCCTTTCGTTTATTATAAAATGTTTGATTATAAAATTAATATAATATAATATAATATATTACTTCAAAATAAATGAGTTAATTTAAGACATGCAATGATCTAGATATTTTGGTAGATAGTAGACGGGTAGATTATAATGAGTGAATATTTTACAGATATTAAATAATATATTTCATTTCTATATTAGGCTATTTTTTTTTAATATATGTATAGTATGCTTATTACTATTAAAAATATATAAAATATAAATTTAAAATATATAAATAATATATATTAAAATTATATATTAATAAAGTGAAAAATCAATTGAAAATTTTCATTTATACGTATACTGATGATTATATATTATAAATTATTGAGAGTCAATAGTTTATTAATTACATATATATATATATATATTTATATATATATATATATATATATATATTAAATAACAATATATTTAAAACTTAAATACAAAAATAACTAAACGAAATTATAAAAAAATAAAAACATAATGTCTAAATGAATCTCATAATAAATAAATAATATCAAATACAATTTACATTTAACATTATATATATGTAATACATATTATGTATATATATATATACGATTAGTTTACCTATAGGTAATTCACATCAATTTAACTCAAAAAAAGAATATATTAATATTATATTCCTTAGTTGATTATTTTATTTGTGCACATTTTTAGAAAATTAGTTGTAAAATATTTATTATAATGCAATTATTTCCAGTAGGATAATGCATTTTCTGATACATATCTTCATATATCATTTCACGAAAATATTTCTTACAAACGCTCATTTTTATAATAATGTTTTAAAACTAAACAAAATAATAATATAAGTTGTATAGTTATTTATAGCTCTTATAAGTTATATGCATATATAATACATATTACATAAGTTTTGTTTTAACACAGCATTTTTTGAAAATCTGCATTAAAGTAATATATCATCTAAAAAAATAAATATTTATAAATATATTTCTCTCATTAATAATAATACTTAAATAGGCTAACTTCATTTGGTTGAATGTTTATATATATTGTTGTATCTCCTATATGTTAATTATAAATAACTATATGTTTTTTATTTATATATATTATTAACATATGTATTAGTGATATAAAAACTGTACTATATAATATATATTTATATATAATATATATATAAATATTATATTAAAGAAATTTCTTCGGTGGATATTTAATATATTGATAGTAATTTTAATAACCTTGTTTGTGATAACTTTCTTTTGTAGTGAATGTATCTTAATTGTATGTAATATATTTTAAATAGTTATTAATATTAAAAGTAATTGTATTCATTATTTTAATCTTGTTCAATATTTTTTATAAAATATATATATTTAAATTATAATGCTTGGTTTATTATTATAATCAAGTGCAGAGTGGTGTCATATGCAATATTGGAACCTATGCAATTTAGGAACTTTAACAAATAGTAAGATATTTTAAATTTTTCAATATTAATATACACATTTAAAAAGTATTATAAATTAGCATATTTAATTAGTAAAATTATATATAAATTCCTTCATAGTTTTTAAAAGCACACCAAAAGACATAGTATTTAATATATTATATATTTATATTTTATACCGAATAATATAAATTAAATTTTAATAAGTTCTAGATGTCACTCAAGTTGTTTATAAACATGTCAATCATCAAAACATTAACATTGTAATTTAATTGAATATAATAATTAATTATGATTTAAATTGATTTTTTATTTTAAATCACTGCTTTTTTGTTGTAATTTTGGAAAAACACCATTTTCTAAATACAATTTTATTTCTTAAGCAATATTCATTGTATAGTTTCTTAATTAACTTAATAATATTGTTAAAATATATTATTAAATTTCAAATAAATCGCCATGATCCACTTACACGCCCATTTATAGGAGCCACACCTATTATGTTATGCATGTCGTATGCAATATGGATTGCTATGCAATATGGATTATAGCATTGAAACTAAGGAAATTCCTATTATCGTATATTGTTAAATACTTTTAAAATAATCATAAAAGTAAAATAAATTGCTTTATATAAGTATCTTACGTGTATATAAAAAATCTCGCAATTGATTAAAGCGTAATCTTACTTAAGAAATATACAACATAATATATATTATCCATTACCCACAATAAATAAAATTCTTTTATAAGATGTTCTAATTTTGAATTCGAAATTCACATGTAAAAATTTGAATTTTAATTCAAAATACTTTAGACACGCCTATAAGTAAATAAATAAATTTATCAATATAATATTTTATAAAAATATTATAGTAAAAATGTATTTTAATACAAAATAACTATAAATGCAATTAGTATTTTTATAGTTTGTACTATATATTTTTAAATAATTGATTTGTAAATGTATACAAAAATATCAGATTATGTCACATGTTATAATCCATATTGCATAGCAATCCATATTACATACGACAATGCTAAATTCGATTTCATTCAAATTTGAAAAATAATTTTCATTAAATATTATATAAAAAATATATTATAGATTTAAAAATACTCTACTATTATTAGTATACTTCAGGTGATTATAATATATTTATCTCTAATTTATAATGATTTGTAAACAAAGATTATGGATAATATCACGTGAGGGTTCCTAAATTATATAGGTTCCAAAATTGCATATGACAGTGGGAGTAACGTATAACGATATACATCCAATTCATGAGTAAGAGAGATTGGTGGATTGATTAATGTAAATTTAATTTGTATATATTTGTGAGATTAACAAGGATGTATACATTTTTTATGGAATTACAATGCACTATGTGTTAAAAAATGTTTCGTTTGTACATATTATGATATTTAACAAATTATTTAGTACAATTCCAGGAATACAAGAATTGTCATTACCTTTATTCTACCAAATGAAGTTAGCCTATTTAATTACTTACTGATATTAAAGAGAACTTTAAAATATCTTCTTTCGACTTATTCGGATTTATTAGTAAGTTATAATACTCTATAAACAATTGTTAACATTTTAATACTGTATCAAATATATGTATCTAATTGTTTTACAATAATTTGAAGGGTAGTTTAATAACTTGAATGGTATTTATTTTAATATGTATTTTTATTATTATATATAAAATTATTATTTTATATATTTTAATAATAAGATACTGATAAAGTGATTAATATGGGAATTATAGCTCCTAGCTCTATAGAGAAGACATTTTAGTGTTAAAATTATATAATATGAATAATAGAGGAATTCTAGTGTTAAAATTATATGACCTGAATAATATACGAACTAGAGCTGGTGTTTTAGTACGAGTTGAAGAATAAGTATACGATATTAAAATCGTAATATTAAGTTTATATTATACGAGTAGATATGTTTTAATATGTTCACTAATAAGGAAATTAAAGGTGGTTGTATACAAATTCTATACATAAATTGAATAAATATATATATATATATATATATATATATATATATATATATCATACTTTTAAAATCATTTGAATTATTATCCTAAATACAAATTTATAATAAGATTATATAAATAGATACTTATTTAAAAATAGAATATTTAAAATTATATCTTTATAAATTATGACAACAAAATATGTTATTGATATTATGATTAAATATAATGTAATATTTATATTATATTAATATTTATATCAAAATATAGTAGAGTTATATGTTTTAATAACATATTACAAATTATGTGTAATATTCATCATAATATATTATATTATTAAATATTTTATTTGCTTATATTATTTATATATTTATTTATAAACAATAATTATATTTATAACAATTTAAGATGAATTTTGTACAATATGTTTAATAAAATAAAATATGAACCAATATAAAATAAAGTATATTGTATTAGTTGACTATACTAAATATTAATGATATAGTTTATCATATATTTATAATTATAACTAAGCTGCAATGTATAATTTTTAAATTTATTTAGTTTCAAATGTAATTATAATTATATATGTAATTTATATTTTTTGTATCTATAGAATAAATCAATATATATATCTATATATATATATATATATATATATATATATATATACACGCACATATACACACATACATATACATACACGCGTATATATATATATATATATATATATATATATAATTTCTAACTAGGAATTAAACAATTAGAAAACTTAGACAGTTTTGCAAACAATTTGTACATTAAATTATATAACCAATTAAAATAATAATATTTATATCCACATTTTATTTAGTTTTTACAATAATGTAAATAGTTATACAATAATTATAAATTATGATATTATCATTAGTAAATAACAAACAATAGTTTACATTTAATAGTTCATCTTTAAATTAATTATTTATAATATTTGTAATTATACATTTTTATAAATATAAATTAGATTTTACATAAATATACACACATACATGTACATATACATACATACATATATATACAAACATATTTCTTTACCAAATCTAAATTGTACAATTATATTATGTATTATATAAATATAATTATATATATAAATATTATTATATATATATATATATGTATATATATATATATATATATATATATATATATATATATGTATAATTATATAGATACAATATTCATATATATAATATATAATACTAGTTTATTCAGAAATAGTTGTGTGCAGTAAACTTGGTTTAAATATTTGAAAGTGCAGTATAATACATTCATTTTACATGTCATATATTCCAAAACTACATTATGTAGGATAATTCTACTCTATTTTAGGAAATTAATCTCAGTATGTATTACGTGGATAATTTATTATACAGCCAAATCAAAAGTATAATTTCCTTAGATTTGTTACCTTTATATTGTAAATATTATAACTTTTGGCCAAAAATATATACTAAGAAATAGATTCCACTTTCTGAACTTAATATCTACTATCTACTAAGAAAAATGTCATTGGAATTAACATTTAGAATTCTTAGAAATACATTTATTGGATTAGTTTCTAAATATATTTACCATTTGTCACTTGGGACTTTTTGACACAACAGACAGAAACATGTTATTGAAATATATAAACAAATTAAAATATACTTAGTTCAAAATTACCATTAGTATTCATAGCCATAGTTGTGGTATTTTTCTAAATATGATATTATTATTAGTAAAATAATAATTATACATAATTAGACGTTGGTTTAGTTGTTCTAAACTATTTCGGATAAACTTTTTATATCATTAAATACATCTAATAAATACTAACATATAAATCATTAATATTTTCAACTAAATATTATAATGTAAACTTATTATAAATGTATGTAAATATTAAGTTTAAATAATTATCTTAACTATACTTAAGGTAATTATTTATATATATGTGGTGCAACATTTAAATATAACACTTGCATACCATTTATTTACCACACGTTAGATATTAATTATATTTTAATTTCAAGGAATGATATTTACAATCGTACATATTATCACTCATATAGTGATATATTGATGAATGAGCAAAAAATAAAATACATGTAATATATATAACTTATACTTAAAGTTATGTATTTGATAATAATTCATATATGAATTATTATAACACAAGTATATATACTTGTGTTATATATATATATATATATATATATATAAATATATATATATATCTATATTCAGATATCAGAACTATACGTATTGTTTACTTGCTATATTATAAAATTATATAATGTAAATTATAAACTATAGTTTGAAAATATGTTCTAACTCAATATATTCTATTTTTAATTTATCTATTTTTAATTATCCATTCTAAATATAGCACAAAATAACTAAAGTTATTTAATATAAGTTTAATGTAAACACCATTGTTATGTCATTGATTAATATGTATATATATATCAATAATAAATATAATAATACAAACGATTTATCAGCTATGATTTATAATGAAGTATTATTATATTAGTACGGATTATATACAAACTGAAATATAATATCAATAGTCTTAAAATCAATATAATTAAATTTGAATAATATTAATATTTTGCAATATTTTATTTTTAGAATATTTAAATTACTATACTAATAAATTGAATATAAAATCAATATATTTATAATAGATCATTATGTTTATCATTAGTTGATATTTAATGGAAATATATATAACTAAAAAATATATATGACTAAAATTATATATAACTAAAATATATATATAATTAAAAAATATAAATAACTAAAAAATATATATAACTAAAAAATAGATATGACTAAAATTATATATAACTAAAATATATATATAATTAAAAAAATATAAATAACTAAAAAATATATATAACTAAAAAATAGATATAACTAAAAAATATATATAACTAAAAATATATACTACTAAAAAAATCTAATTAAAATTGTATCAAATTTTATTTGATATGTAATTTTAGATAATTACAGATTTAAGAATATATAATTTCAAAGGGTTGCATTATATTAAATTAAAATTGTATACAATTCTTTAAAATTTAATACAATTTATTATTTTTTATAATTATAAAAAATTATAATAATAATTATAAAAAAAATTAATGTTTCGAATAATTATAACGTATTTACAGTTTTATAATATTAATTATAAAAAAAACATATTTTATAAATGTTATGTTTATATTTATGTATTGGTAGGTTTAAACACTTTAAACTATTTTATTATAAGAAAAACTGCTAAACAATATAAGTATTCTAACCCAAAGACTCTCATCAAATTTTAAAAATATAATAAAAATGAAAAAATATTTGTTAATTTATATGCCAAATATAAAAAGTTAAATAGAAATAAATAAAAACACAAAAAAAGACAATATAACTATTATGATAATGTTTTACATAATAATTACCAGAAAGTCAATTGAAAAATAATAAATAAAATGATAACTAGAAAAGGAAATACGTATCGAAAGATATTTAGTATGGTATCTATGAAGCGAAAGTTGAAAAATAACAGATTATAAATATAGATATTTAAAATAAATAGATGTTTGATAAATATGGATACATATATATATATATATATATATATATATATATATATATATATTAGTGAAAATCATAATTCATTTAACAATACATATAACTATATGTATATATATATATATATATATATATATATATATATATATATATATATATATATGTCTTAGAGCTAACAGGTATATTTTCAAATGTAATATCTAAGTATATTGGTCTTATTATAATTGATCGTATTATTTACACGATATACAATAATATTATTATTAAATAATTAGTAGTAGATACCTTAATACTATATATATATATATATATATATATATATATATATATAAATAAATATATATATTTATGATAAATTAATTTATTGATATATTTACCTGTTTTAGATTTTAAATAATATATAAAATATCCTAATGTTGGGGTCACAATTCCCTATATATAATTTATAATTATTATTAAATTATATTTATATTAATAATAATATATATATATATATATATATATATATATATATATGTATGTATATATATACATATATATATATATATATATATATATATATATATATAGTATAAATTCATGATTATATAATGTGAATGATTCGATATTATTTCTTTTTTCGTTCAAATTTATTATTATTATATTTATATAGTATTGTATATATAACATACCGCAACAGCACCTATCCATTTAAATTTAGTCGGTATCTATTTATTATATACAGGAATAGAAATTTACTAAATTATAATATTAAATTGAACTAACAGGTTAAAAAAATAAGATACATTTAATAAAGTAAAATATAACCTTAGACCATAATTTTTTTGGTTGTAAGAAAGTCTAATTAAAATATAATATATTAATATTTAATTATATTTGATATAGAATATATATATTATTTCTGGTAAATATTAATTATTATTATATATAATAATTAGCTAATTCATATATAAATAATATTTATAGAATAAATAATAGAATCACCCTTTTAATATGTCCTATTTTCTAAGATAAGTTTGGTTTATAAATTTGTAATACATATAAGTCAAAAATATTTAAATTAAGCTTGGATAAATTATACAATACATGTAATACAATATTATATCGATAATTCTACACCTTTTCAAATGAAAAATATTTTCATAAAATAATAATTTAAAATGTGTCTCTATAGGTTTATACAAATATGTATACCTAAAGCATACACCTATGCATACATACACATATATGCAAATACATACATACACAAACACACATACAGAGATATATATATATATATATATATATATATTCTAATTGTAAAAAGTTGCTATTTATTATATATTAATATTATGTTATTATATAAAGAATTAAGTCTCAGGATTTTTTTTATATAAGTAATAGTATTAAGTTATAAATTATTAAAAGTAAATCATTCTTTCATAATATACAAATATATTTATATATGTATATTGTTTGACTAAAAACTCACGCTGACCAAGATTTATATATTTATTTTAAATTAAAATTTATTATTTAATTTCATAAATAAAGAGTGGATTTTACCGGCGATATTATTGTAAGCTTCCCGCAAAAAAGTTGATATTCTAAATATATATATTTTATTTAGTAAAGGTTAATGAATTACTTTTAATTCATTTAACAATCTTTGAGAATATTACCGTGATTGATGATCTTCGCGCATTTGACCAGTAAAATATTTCATAAGATTAGAACACATTCTAAATAGTTTACAGATATCATGTCGCAATTTTAAGGGGACACACTAAATTACATAAAAATGTCTCTATACAATTCTACCGGTAAATATCGGTGGGAGATCATTTACTTTAGTTTATTACGAACTATGTAGCTTATATTAATTATTATGCAAGTCGTTAAATAATACATTTTATATAATTTTAAAATAACTATAGCATTTTTTTTATTATGATAAAAGGTACAAGAATTATCATTAATAATAAGTAGCATCGAAATAATATACTGATTTTCATATATATGCTTATAAACATACAATTAATGAATATCAACGAATCTACACTTAATTCTAATTGTTATTAATTTGCAATCTTAAGCATATCTTAAGCAATCTTAAGCATATTAATTAAATAATAATTTTATCTCATTCGGTTTAAAAAAATATATTTAACATATTTAATACAGCTATTTAATTATTTTCTAATACAACAGGCGAACATCACAAATCAATTATTATTTGTATAACGTGTTCTGTTATTTTATATTTGAATATAAACACTTTGAAACAAATATTTATTGATTTTTACATAAGTAAATTCCTATTAATGCATTAATTAATAGATACATATAAATTGATATATTTAATTAAATATAGTTTAACATTCAACTAATATATATTATATTAATTTTATGTTATTATTATATTAAGAACTAGTTATATAACATTTATATTTATAATAATTTCAGTTGTATACCTTATTTATGAATAAATGCTATATTAAAAAATACATTTTAATATATTGTTATGATATATATATAAATGCAATATAAATATATATACCGAGTTTTTATTTTTAGCAGCATTAGGATTTGAAATAGATTCTAGATATAATTTGTTCTCCTTTAAATTAGAATGTATTAATATATATATATATATATATATATATATATATCATATAATCTATAAGTTCCAATATGTCTATAAGGTGCATACAAGTTTATAATCGAATTTTTAAATATTAATATTAAAAATAGATATATTTGATGATGACAATAATCACATACATACACAATGTGTATTACACACACATATACATACATAACACAAACATACACTCATATATATATATATATATATATATATATATATATATTTACCATATGGTTATTATATTTCTTATTTACTCTCTAATAGCAGTTGCATATTATCTTATACAATATTTACAGTTATATATAAATAACGCAAAATATAATATTGGATATATATATATATAATCAATAATATATATTGACATATATATATATATAAGTGTGTATGTGTATGTATGTATGTGTATATGTGTTTATGTATATGTGTGTTTGTATATTTATGTGTGTGTATGTATGTATATGTATATGTGTGTGTGTATGTATGTATGTATGTGTTTGTATATGTATATATATACATATGTGTGTGTTTGTTTGTATTGAATTATAATAATATTTGTTTTATTTAGAATATATACTTTTGCATTCAAAATAAATCTAGTTGTATAATCAGCGAATTTTCTCTGTAATTCAATTTAAAATTATTTGTATATATAAATTTTAACAAAATGTATTTGAAATATTATACATAAGACATACATATTAATACAAACTAAGTAAAATAAAAAGGATATCAAGGGATATCGTGATAATAATATTATAATAATGCTACACAGTATATGAAATATTGATATTTCTATATCATGAATTACATATATAATATAAATACACCCAGTAAATAATTGGGATCAACAAAACTTTGGTTAACTTTGGTATGTTGTGTGTTACTCAATAATAATGTGTTACCGTGTGTTTTTTTTCACCAGTAAAATTTCCACAAAAAATATACGTTGTAAGATGTGTATTTTGTCCTTGAGTTAAGTAACGCAAACAACTACACGATTTAACACGTGTATTTTATTCTTGTGTTTTGTAACACATAATAAACATATATTAACCCAAGTATTTTTCAATATTGTGTTTAGTAATATAAAAAAACAGGTTAACCTAGAATTTTTTCATAATTATTGAATGGCAAACACAAACCCGGGTTGTATCAAAATCAAAAATGTATAAATTCTACTATTTTTTTATTTATAAATATATATTATATTAGTTCTTTCACGAATTAAATACAAAAAAGATTACTTTATATAAGTTAACTTATATATATATATGTACTATATAAGTTAGTATATTACATATCATGATATTTGACGTACGTATCCACGTGTATATGATATGCACATATAAATATATTAGTAGCATAACACATTTTGAAATTGCATATAAGATTACCATATAACACAAGGTAAACTTATTAACATTATTAATTAATTATTATGAGTAGTTATTAAATACATCCTATAAAGTATATTGTATATATATTATAATATGTATATATTTTACTGTATAAATAAATACACACATATATATATATATATATATAGATATATATATATATATATATATATATATATATATATATATATATATATATATATATGTGTGTGTGTGTGTGTGTGTTTGTATTTATATATTATCTACAAAAAAAAAGACTTTTAAAATAATCGATATTTACAAATAAATACATATACATAAAATAATACACATGTATTTAATATTAAATTAATATTATGCATTACATAATATTTCACATCTAATATATTTGATGTAATATAACAAATAATTCAGTTTATATTTATTAATCTATTATTTATTAATTAATCTATATATACATAGACGTACACAAAGATATGTTATGTATTTTATATAATTAATCTAGATCAATTTATAACCATTATTTATGAAATAATAATACCAGATCATTTTAATTTATTCAGTCACGATAAAAATCACTAAAGTAAACAATAATTATATATTATAATATGATAATAATAATTATATAGATTTATTTAATTCTAATTCAAACTTGAAATTCAAATATCTTTAAAAATCATTAATATAAAATATTACAAGCGCCCCCCACCCCTATAATATAATTATTAACGAAATAAAACTTACTCGTGCTAAATCTTATTAATATATTATTTACACATTTTTATCATATTTAAGACATTTTACATCATATACTAATAAGGTAATATATATATATATATATATATATTATATCAATAACTTACACTAATATACGCTAAGTAACTATTTTAAGTTTAACGTGACTATTGATTATATATAAACCTTACTTTATTTGTAATAATATATTATTTAGAAATTAAATCGCTTTGGCATAAAATAATTATGCCAAAGCGATTTAACATTAAATCTTATAACAAATTATATAATCGAACGTATAATTCTAGAGAAAATTCACTTATCTAGTTATAATAATATGAGAAATAGTGATAATGTCAATTGTAATAATACTAATATTAATAATTTAATAAATAATGATTTATTTAATTGTATTTAATTAGTAGGCATATTTTAATAAATATACTATACAGTATGAAGTATATATTTATAAATATATACATCTCTATTAAATAGAATCATCTACAACTAACTATTTCAATATTATAACAATGCCGACATTTGGACGAGTTTGAGATTCTGGAGATTAATCGTGAAAATAGATTTTTTGAGAAAATAGTTACTAAATAGTAATAATTAATAGCATAAAAATAATTTATATCGTGTTTTATATTCTTATTATATTAATTTATATACATTTAAAAATAATAAACTAGTATTAAATATATATATATATATATATATATATATATATATATATATATGTATATCATAATAATGCGTACTATAGGTAATTTTGTTTTTTGATTAACTTATATGTTTAACATTATATATTAACTTATATTTGTAATTTCATGAGATAAATACATTCTCGTTGTAATAAAGATGTATTGTGATCTTTTAAATGTACAGGGCAGGGAGAATAACATTCATTTATAAAGACACAATTTAATCAGACTATATTTCGTTTTATACTAATAATATTATATATCCAATTATAGTATACTAAATATATTATATTTATGACCTTACTACGAAGTACATTATTTTAAATAATACATAATTTAAGTATTACTATCTTTAAATTCTATGTTCATATAAATATATAAATAGTATAAATATATATATATATATATATATATATATATATATATATATATATTTCATATGTTATTGTTACACAGGTTCCATAAATAACTATTATCTAAATGATATCAATTGATTCTATGCTAGGCGATTGGACAATTTTTTACGAAACTCGAAAATAATTCTACAAATAAATAAATAAATTGAATAAATATATTTGTATCTTATTTTGAAATATTACATTATGACTTGTATTATTATGTGTTATATAACACGTGTAATCGCATGTAATCGCACTTGTGTTTTTACGCCTGTTAATCCAAGTTTTTGTTCGCGTGTTTACCCAGGTTTTAACTATAACTAAATTCTCAACATACATTTTACACAATATTTTGTGAAAAAATACACTTGTTAACCCAAATTTTTTTACACGATTGTTTACTGGGTATATATACGAATAATTACATCTTTATTGTATATATACAGTTATTTTTTAAAATGATTACAATTATTCGAAGATTATTTATCAGTATTGTTTATATGCTAAATTTATTTATTTTCTATTTTCAAACCTTAGTAGAATCCAATTGTTCTTGTAATTTAAAAAGTTCATCCTTAGTGAATAGTAAAGATTAATATTATATTAATTAATAACAATAATAACATTATACCTATATGTTAGTTTTATAAACGGTATTTTTACTACTCAAAACTTATAAACTTATATATATATATATATATATATATATATATATATATATATATTACTTCAATCAAATTTAGATTCATTTTATTTTAAAATCATGCATTGAAAGATTATAATAATGTACGTAATATACCAGAAATATTTTTTATTAATCAAATAATTAATAGTTGTATACAATATATATATATAATAATATATATATATATATATATATATATATATATATATTATTGAATTAAATATAAACATCATTGGATTTAATTTATAATAATAATATTTAATCGAAAATCAACCAATTGTGAAATAAAAACAAATTATTAATTTTGATTGAATTTAAATTTAATTTCTTCATTTTGAAAATATGTTACATAATATTTAATGATACATTATTTAAATAATTTATGAACTTTTATATTATAACAATATAAGCTAAAATTTAACTTATTGTAAATACAGTGCAAAACAAATTTTGTTATATACAATCAAGTAATTACATTGACGATATAGTTTTGTAAAATATATACTTATACAAAATTTTAAAAATGTAAAATATATTTTAAATATAAATATTAAAGAAATAAAACATATAAAACAGACATACAATAATCCAAATTTACCCAAGAAATATCCATAAATAACGGTACTTACAAATATATATGAAAACCATCTAACAATATCAAATGGAAAATGAACTATGATAAGAATAAGTTTATATATATAATGAAATTAAATAATTTCAAATTATAATATAAATATAAAGTCATAATTATTATATTAAATACATATAATTATAATATAAAAAATGAGTAAAAAACAAATTCAAAAAACTAAACTGAAAATATAAATACTACAAACTAACAACGATATGCTTCGGTTACGTATACGTATACTATAGTCAGAAATATGCTCTGATATACCATGGTAGTACCACTATAGCAAGTATACCTATAGATAGCTCATTATTTTAACTCATATAATAATTTTTTGTGTTTGATATTTTTGGATGTTTACTAATAAAAATATAAATTATACCTCGTATACGATATTATATATTCGTATATGAAAATGGGCGCCATAATTATATATTTGTAAATAAATAATTCTATATAATAGTTATATAGATATTCACATTAATATTATTTTAAACGAACAATATATTGTCCGTTTAAAATAGTATTAATGTAAATATATATATATATATATATATAACTATTATATAGGAGACTTACTAATTATTACTAATTAGATAATACAAATTTATTGAAATTGTTATAAAATTTAAATTCGGAAATATTGTATAAATCATTTCTAAGTTATTTATAATTCGGTTTAATATATAAAATTAGTAGATTAGATCATTCTAAAGTAATATATATATATATATATATATATATATATATATATATATATATATTTTTTTTTTATTTTAATAATTATTTAATAAATATATTTATAAATAAATATTTTATATTTACCGCAATATGGTTATTTTTCTATATATAATAAGATAATATATACATTAACAGTTAATAATGATTATATTTAAATATTGTTAATATATTAGCTTTATTTTAAATTATTGTTTTAATAGTTTAGATTATACAATTTGTATTCTATATTATATAATACATCTTACATAGTTTTCGGAATACTAATATTATATAGATAGTAAGTTGATATACTGGTAAAAAAAATCAAAAATCATGTACTAAATAATAAAAATAATTTGTTACAAAAAAATTATATAAATTTGAGTTAATTATCTCGATATACTAATTGTATAATATACTTTGAATGATATGCTGGCCTTACAATATATCTTATAACAATGTTACTACTACTACTACTAATAATAATAATAATAATAATAATAATAATAATAATAATAATAATAATAATAATAATAATAATAATAATAATAATAATAATAATAATAATAATAATAATAATAATAATAATAATAATAATAATAATAATAATAATAATAATAATAATAATAATAATAATAATAATAATAATAATAATAATAATAATAATAATAATAATAATAATTATTATTATAATAATAATAATAATAATAATAATAATAATAATAATAATAATAATAATAATAATAATAATAATAATAATTATAATAATAATAATAATAATAATAATAATAATAATAATAATAATAATTATAATAATAATAATAATAATAATAATAATAATAATAATAATAATAATAATAATACATATAGACAAATCTTACATTTTCAAATAATATTTTTCTTTTAATAAAATCATTATCATTCTGTTAAAATTATGTTGAATTAAAATTAAATTGAATATATTAATTATATTTTATTTATATTATTTAATTTAATTGAATATATAATACATATACAAATAACAAATAATGTAATATTTATTTTATAATGAAATTTAATAATATTTAAAAAACTATTTCATAAGATTATAAAGAAAACACAATTATTTTCGATTATTTAAAAATATTATAATTAATATTAATTTATAAGGTAATTTAAAAAATGTATAATATTTATATTATTAAAAAGAATTAAAATATATTATAAAGAAATATATAATTAAAATAAGTAATGACAATATATTATAATATATTAATATATACTAGAACAAAAATTTAAATATAAACACATATTATATATATATATATATATATATATATATATATATATGAAAATGTAATGACCTCGTTTTCAGATTTATTAATAGATTCATGCTATAAATAATTAATAATAAAATCAATATATTATAATGCATTGTATTATCCTAAACATAGCATTATTTATAGTTATAATATGTTTTTATTTATAAAGTTATATATATTTAGTAATTTACAAATTTACTAATACTATTTTCAAGATTTTATAACCATTGTAATGTAAACAATAAAAAAACTGTAAAGTTGATTATTATGATCTGATTATGATATATAATAGTATTGTTATTATACTGTTAAGAATACTGATATAAACTATTGTATATTAATTAATATATCACCAAATTTATTTTATAATATTTATTTTTAAATCATATATTAATATAGACTTTTATTGAATTGTAATTAGGTATATATATATATTAATTTTATATTTATTATAATCTAGATATACATCATTTATTTGTATTATTTACTATATTTAAATGTCATTGATATGCAAGTTTATATTTATTTATTTTTAAATTTGATTTATTTATATTATGAATTAAAAAACCATATTAGAATGTATTATATCTAAATTATAGAATATTAATATTCATTGAATGTATTTTTAACCCAGTAAAATTATTGAATCAATAAATGTATTTTTAACCCAGTAAAATTATTGAATCAATATATAATTATATAAAAACTATTCTAAATTTACGAGAGATGTGTACTTTATAAAAAACGATAATGGACAATTTACATATAGCATATAATTTATTATGATAAGTAAATGTGCTTTACCTCAAATAATTTAAATTTTTCATCCTAACATTAACATATTTATTAGTTAATTATAAATATAATTAATTATATAATATATATTAAATTTTAATCTGAATTTCATTTTTAATTGGATATTATTTAATTAGATCATTTTAAAAATTATATGTAATTTTACTATATTTCTATAACTAAAACTACCACTACTACTACTACTACTACTACTATTACTACTACTACTACTACTACTACTACTACCACTATTACTACTACCACTACTACTACTACTACTACTACTACTACTACTACTACTACTACCACTACCACTACCACTACCACTACCACTACCACTACCACTACCACTACCACTACCACTACCACTACCACTACCACTACCACTACCACTACCACTACCACTACCACTACCACTACCACTACCACTACCACTACCACTACCACTACCACTACCACTACCACTACCACTACCACTACCACTACCACTACCACTACCACTACCACTACCACTACCACTACCACTACCACTACCACTACCACTACCACTACCACTACCACTACCACTACCACTACCACTACCACTACCACTACCACTACCACTACCACTACCACTACCACTACCACTACCACTACCACTACCACTACCACTACCACTACCACTACCACTACCACTACCACTACCACTACCACTACCACTACCACTACCACTACCACTACCACTACCACTACCACTACCACTACCACTACCACTACACTACCACTACCACTACCACTACCACTACCACTACCACTACCACTACCACTACCACTACCACTACCACTACCACTACCACTACCACTACCACTACCACTACCACTACCACTACCACTACCACTACCACTACCACTACCACTACCACTACCACTACCACTACCACTACCACTACCACTACCACTACCACTACCACTACCACTACCACTACCACTACCACTACCACTACCACTACCACTACCACTACCACTACCACTACCACTACCACTACCACTACCACTACCACTACCACTACCACCACTACCACTACCACTACCACTACCACTACCACTACCACTACCACTACCACTACCACTACCACTACCACTACCACTACCACTACCACTACCACTACCACTACCACTACCACTACCACTACCACTACCACTACCACTACCACTACCACTACCACTACCACTACCACTACCACTACCACTACCACTACCACTACCACTACCACTACCACTACCACTACCACTACCACTACCACTACCACTACCACTACCACTACCACTACCACTACCACTACCACTACCACTACCACTACCACTACCACTACCACTACCACTACCACTACCACTACCACTACCACTACCACTACCACTACCACTACCACTACCACTACCACTACCACTACCACTACCACTACCACTACCACTACCACTACCACTACCACTACCACTACCACTACCACTACCACTACCACTACCACTACCACTACCACTACCACTACCACTACCACTACCACTACCACTACCACTACCACTACCACTACCACTACCACTACCACTACCACTACCACTACCACTACCACTACCACTACCACTACCACTACCACTACCACTACCACTACCACTACCACTACCACTACCACTACCACTACCACTACCACTACCACTACCACTACCACTACCACTACCACTACCACTACCACTACCACTACCACTACCACTACCACTACCACTACCACTACCACTACCACTACCACTACCACTACCACTACCACTACCACTACCACTACCACTACCACTACCACTACCACTACACTACCACTACCACTACCACTACCACTACCACTACCACTACCACTACCACTACCACTACCACTACCACTACCACTACCACTACCACTACCACTACCACTACCACTACCACTACCACTACCACTACCACTACCACTACCACTACCACTACCACTACCACTACCACTACCACTACCACTACCACTACCACTACCACTACCACTACCACTACCACTACCACTACCACTACCACTACCACTACCACTACCACTACCACTACCACTACCACTACCACTACCACTACCACTACCACTACCACTACCACTACCACTACCACTACCACTACCACTACCACTACCACTACCACTACCACTACCACTACCACTACCACTACCACTACCACTACCACTACCACTACCACTACCACTACCACTACCACTACCACTACCACTACTACCACTACTACCACTACTACCACTACTACCACTACTACCACTACTACCACTACTACCACTACTACCACTACTACCACTACTACCACTACTACCACTACTACCACTACTACCACTACTACCACTACTACCACTACTACCACTACTACTACTACTACCACTACTACCTACTACTACTACTACTACTACTACTACTACTACTACTACTACTACTACTACTACTACTACTACTACTACTACTACTACTACTACTACTACTACTACTACTACTACTACACTACTACTACTACTACTACTACTACTACTACTACTACTACTACTACTACTACTACTACTACTACTACTACTACTACTACTACTACTACTACTACTACTACTACTACTACTACTACTACTACTACTACTACTACTACTACTACTACTACTACTACTACTACTACTACTACTACTACTACTACTACTACTACTACTACTACTACTACTACTACTACTACTACTACTACTACTACTACTACTACTACTACTACTACTACTACTACTACTACTACTACTACTACTACTACTACTACTACTACTACTACTACTACTACTACTACTACTACTACTACTACTACTACTACTACTACTACTACTACTACTACTACTACTACTACTACACTACTACTACTACTACTACTACTACTACTACTACTACTACTACTACTACTACTACTACTACTACTACTACTACTACTACTACTACTACTACTACTACTACTACTACTACTACTACTACTACTACTACTACTACTACTACTACTACTACTACTACTACTACTACTACTACTACTACTACTACTACTACTACTACTACTACTACTACTACTACTACTACTACTACTACTACTACTACTACTACTACTACTACTACTACTACTACTACTACTACTACTACTACTACTACTACTACTACTACTACTACTACTACTACTACTACTACTACTACTACTACTACTACTACTACTACTACTACTACTACTACTACTACTACTACTACTACTACTACTACTACTACTACTACTACTACTACTACTACTACTACTACTACTACTACTACTACTACTACTACTACTACTACTACTACTACTACTACTACTACTACTACTACTACTACTACTACTACTACTACTACTACTACTACTACTACTACTACTACTACTACTACTACTACTACTACTACTACTACTACTACTACTACTACTACTACTACTACTACTACTACTACTACTACTACTACTACTACTACTACTACTACTACTACTACTACTACTACTACTACTACTACTACTACTACTACTACTACTACTACTACTACTACTACTACTACTACTACTACTACTACTACTACTACTACTACTACTACTACTACTACTACTACTACTACTACTACTACTACTACTACTACTACTACTACTACTACTACTACTACTACTACTACTACTACTACTACTACTACTACTACTACTACTACTACTACTACTACTACTACTACTACTACTACTACTACTACTACTACTACTACTACTACTACTACTACTACTACTACTACTACTACTACTACTACTACTACTACTACTACTACTACTACTACTACTACTACTACTACTACTACTACTACTACTACTACTACTACTACTACTACTACTACTACTACTACTACTACTACTACTACTATAGTAGTTGTAGTATACTACAACTACTACTTAATAGTATTCTTAATATTATTTAAAATTAATATGTTACCTCAATTTATTTACTATGTTCCATAAAAGTAATTATGATTAAATATATTTGATAATACAATAGTATTTATATATATTATAATGTTCCTAATTTTTAGCAATTACCCTGATATTATCTTAATATTATACATATACTTAAAATTAAGATTAATATTACCAGTTGTGTCTCTAAGTTCTCTATATATTTCTATTAATTGAACATTTATAAATATATGCTATATTTATTTTATATGTATATATATATTATATTTAATATATGTAAATCTAAGTTACGATAATCTAATGATGTTTCAACAAAATAAATAATTTAATTACAAGAATTTTTTTAATTTATAATAACTAATAATTATTGTTTAAACATTATATGTATTTAAATATTTGAATAACATTTATGAAGTATGAAAATACTAATGTTTATTAAAACTGCATACGTTTTTTTCTATTGGAAGTCACCATTATTTATTTGTTTAAAAACAGTAAAATAATTTTACTAAAATTAATATTGAAAATTAAATTTAAACTATTAATGAAGCTCATAAGCGATAATTATCATAAGTTACATATTTTTTAAATAATGAAGTTATTGTTTATATCAAGTTTATAGTAACAAAATAAAATATATTTTATTCACAAATATTAAAATTATAATATATATATATATTACATCATATATATATATATATATTACATCATATTCATAAGTTTCTTTACTGCTTGTATCCTATTTATATTTATTAACATTTCTATTGTCTAATATTTTTATATTATATCATGTATATAATTATTTATAATTATATTAATTTATTATTATTATGATATCATTTACGATGAATTAAACCTGATAATATGTATCTTTTATTTCTTTAAGTAAACGATTTTTCTTAATCTATATAAATCGTAAAATTATAATTTTCCCAGAAATGTTTATTTATTTGATATTTTCAATAACAAAAAATTATAAATCTATGGTATATTATAATTAATTAAAATTAATTCCGTCAGATAAATTGTTTTAATAGACAATTATCCCATAAATATAGGAAACAATTAATTCATAAATAAATAATCCACATATTACATGATAATATAACATATAATTTAATATATTGTTTGATCATGGAATATTAATTTTACATGATATATATATATGTATTAAAAAATTATACTTGAACTAATTAAAATATATTGTAATGTGAATACGTATAATATATATATTTCCCAAAATAAAAATGTATTTATATGACTTAAAATAATAATTATTATAATATACATGAATATTAAATAATGTGTATTACTTTATAGTATTAAACAATTACTCTGGTAATATATATTATTATTTAATTTAAAATATAATAAAATATACTATACAATATATGTATATATATATTTATCTCTATATATTTGTGTGTATTTATATATATATATATGTGTGTGTGTGTATGTGTGTATGTGTGTGTGTGTGTGCGTGTGTATGTATATTTTTAATAATTATAATAGACAACTAAATATTTTTTTTGTTATTTTAATATTTAATATTTAATTATTTTAATGTATATTAATTTATCATAAGTATATTATTGGCTTATTTAAATTAATATAGAAAACGGTGTTGATTTAAATAGCATATAACTTAAGTATATTTATATATATATATATATATATATATATATATATATATATATATATATACATATATATATATATACATAATACTGTAGATAATACAATTTAACCTTACTACTTTTTAAATACTTATTGATGTTATCTATTTTTCTCTGTAATATATATTTATAAATATTATATATATATAAATATATTATAAAATTAATCAGCGAAAAGAATTCAGAAAAAATTAAAAAGTAATTATTTTATAAATTTAATAAAATTTAAATGCATTTAAATTCGTGTTGAACATATTCAATATGTATTAATGTATTTATAATATTTTAAAAAAATATATAATTTGTTTGAATCACACATTTAAAATTGAGTATTCTAATCAAATTTATAATATTAAATGTAAACATAAACATAATAAAAAATAATATATGAGAAATTAGATAATTGAAAAAAAATTAAATATTTTGATTGTTAGTAATTATACAATGTTTTCTAAATACAGCGAGGAAATTATTATTAAATTTTAATAATTATTTTAATATAAAATATTGTATCACTTGGATTATTGATCATACTTAACAATATACATGTATACATGCTATACATTAAAATACTATATTTATATCATATTTATAAATAAAATTATTATAATAAAATTATACGAATATATAACATATTACTTGATGAGCTGATTTATTCTATAAAATATGAATGAGAAATATATCATTTATATATTCATTCTATTATGAATTATATTATTATTATTATTATTATTATTATTATTATTATTATTATTATTATTATTATTATTATTATTATTATTATTATTATTATTATTATTATTATTATTATTATTATTATTATTATTATTATTATTATTATTATTATTATTATTATTATTATTATTATTATTATTATTATTATTATTATTATTATTATTATTATTATTATTATTATTATTATTATTATTATTATTATTATTATTATTATTATTATTATTATTATTATTATTATTATTATTATTATTATTATTAATATCATTACAAATATGATGAATATAATATAATTTTAATGAGACACACATCTATTATAATTTATTATAATATATATTAATTAAAAATATATATAGTTATCTATAATTATTGTTGAATATATTATCGGAATATAACATATAAATGAAAATTACGATTTTTGTTAATAAAATGTAACGTTATTAATTATAATTATAAGATTCTTATTATTTTAAACTATTAACTATGTGCAAACAAACTATTGCATTATAAATACACGAATAGAATCAAGTAATTAGTATAATATAATAATATTTAAATAATAATGAAATAATTCATTAATTATTTTTATAATTTAGATTTAGAAATCCTAATATATGATTTATACAATTAAAAATAGGACACTTATGTAGATATATTAATAATCAAATAAATATTCCATATTTTAAAAGTTTTGGTATTTGTTTTATAATATCAAACAGAATATTCTATTTATATAGTATATTATAAATTAGTATATATTATATTATAAATATGTTTTATATTTTAAATATGTTATATTTTATTCATATTAAATCAAATTAATTGTATAAGATTACATAATATTTCTATATAAGCGATTATAAATTCTATAATATATATTGAAACCGTGTTTAGATGTATAAGTTATATATGTATATATAACTCGAGTATATGATCATATATATTATATATATATATATATATATATATATTATATATTATTTCTATAAGTACATTTATAAACCACTATACCTTTATACCAGAAATCAATTGTTTATAATCATTCTAATAAATTTATAATATAATATATATAAAATTGAAATATAGAATGTGATTTTGTAAAATATATAATATATAAATTATTGTTTATTTTGGCTGGTTACAATGAATTATGTATACATGATTTTATTTAGTTGATCCAATATATTTAGTTAAGATAATAGTTTAAAATGAACATATTTAATATTTTACACAATGAAAATTAAATTTGATAATTTATTATAACGATATTACTTTTCATTTATTTAAGATAAATGTGTATTATATAATATTTATATATTAGATAATTGTTATATAAACCAATTCTCCTATTAATTTATCATCTATTTCCTATAATGGAGTTACCGACGTATATTAATTCATATATTTTTATAGTATGCTATAATTGTTAATAATTTATATACCTTAATTCTGAGCATTTCCCAACTATTAACTCTTTTAATAACCTAATTTAAATTTGATACATTTGATTTTATATTATATTTGAGATTAACCATTTGTAAATTTTCCTAAAATTATAAATGTATGTAATAAATATTAGTTAAATAATGTTGTAAATGAATTGTACATCAGGCGTATGTATGTAGAGTTAATATTTAGATATACATGTAAGAAGAAAATGATCGTATCTCTAAAAATCATTTGTATTTTTTTTATTAAATAAATAAATTGTATGGTAATATTAGATGTTTAAATAAATAGGACATATTAATATTAAATCAATATATTTAATAATTGTTAAAATAAATTGTTAATGGCAGATGATTGTAAATTTAAACAAATTAGAGAAAATAATTCTGGTAAACATGATCACTTGACCAATGATCACTTAACCAATGATAAAAAAAAGAAATGATAACCTATGGCATAATTAATTGTAAATAAAAATAAAAATAATTTCTTTTAAGAAAACAGATTAAATTTGATAAATGTTTACTATTACTATTATTTAAATTTGTATCCCATATTTTTCCATTTTATAATGAAAAATCTAATACAATTCTTGATATTGATAAATAATAAGCATATATAAAATACTTTTAAAGGTATTTTTACTGTTTTCTAATTTAAATGTTAACAGATGATACAAATCTTTATTTTATATTATATAAAATAAAATATCTTCATAATTTATTCTTGCAAACCCGCGGATCCACGTAAGTATTTGTATATAAATATGTTATGACTTAATTAATTCAATTTATAAGTAATAACATTTGTATAATTTTTATTTATTATATATATATTTGAAAATACATAATACGATAATTAAAATTAGTTAGTTGGAATTTCTATTAACTGATTTTTATATATAATTATAGTAATGTTATATTTTTTCCTAATTTAATTATATTTTATAATAATCATATATATTTATATTTATATATATAAAGAATAACTTATGTTTTGTAATGTTAATGTTTATGTTATAATTATATAAATACATCTACTATAAACTAACGTGTTGGTTTGTGTTTTCATTTTGCTATGTAAAAATAATATTATATAAAATATTAATAAAATATTATAATTTTATAATATATAAAATATTGTAAATACATTTTACATATTTGTAAATCTATTTTGTATATATAATATTGTATACAATTTATAATACCATATCTATAGTGTAATTATTCATTTTATCCACATATCTCTATAAATACAAATTAACCTTTTTAAAACATATACGATAACAATGTTTATAAAAATGTATTATTAATAAATTATGTATATTATATAAATTATATTATAATAATCATAAAATATAAATAATATTAACTATAAAGTCCGTAATTAGGTATTCATTTTTATACACTATCTATGAAAAGATATTTTTGTTATAGCGTGTTTTACATATATTAAATATTTGTAATTATAGTTCATTATTATTATAAATAAAATTATTTAAAATATTATTTTCACGTATATTTAAAAATAAGAACATAATATATAATACAATTATAATTAGGATCATTATATATAAGTGTATGGGTAAATTATATATAATCACAATATGTATCAAATTAGAAATACTATTATAATGCTGCTATAGGTGCGATATAATTATTATTAAACTATCATTTTTTGAATATATCTATATAGATGATATATTAACTATCATATTAGATAATGATAACTTTATTCACCTTAAACATCTACATTTTCATGAATGAATAAACATGTATAAATAAAATGTTGACACCTATATATTGAATCTATAATAAATCCTTTTTCTATATATTATTTTAATGTAGATTAACTTTAAATGAAAAGTTGTTTTGTATATATTATATATAGAAGAATGTATAATTTAAATCATATATCGAATAAGGGTTATATATTATATATGAACTAATATTATATACACCTACATTATCACTATATTATAAGGAACACATTTCTGGTGATTAGAATAATTTATCATATATGATTTTATTTAAAATATATTCTCTAAATAAAATCACAGCGAGTTCCTTGATTATAATATTATATTTAGTAGAAATTAATATATACTATATTAACTCTTAATATATAGAATATATACGTTTAATAGTACCACAAGTTAATTAAAATTAAATTTACAAGATAATATATGTATAAATATATTTATTTATATTATTAGCATATAATAGCATATACATGATATATATATATATATATCACTATAATATATGCTAATAAGTAAATATAATAAATATATATCTAGTAATACTTGAATATAATCCACAAGATTATTTTATTTCCATGGTAGCCAATATGCTTTTAATTCTTACAAGTTTAAAATTATGTTAATCACAGGAGTAATTATATTTTAGAAATTTAAGTTTGACTGATTTGCCCGATCTAATCGTAGAGTTTATTAATAGTTAATATGGTTTAAAACGTTTGATCTATGAAATTAAATGAATACATAATTACATAGATGTATAGTATATATAATTAGTATTAACAAAGCTATTGACTATATATATTTATATATGTAATGGTATGTAATTATAGTTATTATAATAAGAATTAATTAATTATCAATAGTAATAATTAATAATAATAATAATAATAAAAATAATAATAATAATAAGTTTATATTTAATATGTATATTGTATCTATAATATTATAACATATAATAACATCTTTATTATGGGTTTTCATTTTTTCTTCAAATTTATAAGATTTTAAATATTTCCAATCCTGATATAATAATAAAATAAAAAATAATACGTTTAAAATATAGCATACAAAATATAATAATAAATCGTATATATTACATCAAAATATTAATTTTGAAACAGATGATATAGTATATAATAGTAAATCAGTTATACACTGTTATATAAGTTATATAAGTTATATAATTAAGTTATATATTTTTATATAAGTGGTATATTTTATTATATTACTAAACTATTAGTCATCACTAAAATTAAAATAATATTTTCTAAACATTTACTATTATGTTTAAATATCAAGTATATATGTACTCTTCATCTTAAATTCATTGTAAATAATAAAAATATGCACACAAATATTATAGATTCCAAATCCTATAGGATTATATATAACTACCTTTTACAATAATAATTAGAATATAAATAAACAATATATTCTTGATTATGATCTCAGAATACTTAGTTTAAACAATCTCTCTCATTGTTTATATATATCATTTTTTTTATATGGATAACTCGACCAAATCCATAACACACCGTGGGTTAAGAACAAATTTGATTTCTACAAACCCAAACCCAAACCAAACCAGCATATAGTATATATCAACTGCAATAGACTGCAATAATATAATACAAACCCCCATAATATAGAATATATGAACTGTATTAGGCTACAATACTACGACACTATCCCCAGCATATAGAATATATGAAATGCATCAAGCTGCAATATTATGGTATAGCTAATTTTGTAATAATTTTTTTATATATTTTTATTATTTATTTAATTTTAACCTCCTAACTTATTTTTTTATGAATTGTCATCAATGTCATCCAATTAAAATAATTAAATACTTTAAATTACTAAAATGTATCTCTACACTTTATATTGCCATCGGCAATAACTTGCGCTTGTATATTTTATATAATATAACAAATAATTCAGTTTATTTAATAAATATATTATTTTTTATACATATATATAAAACAATATTTTTTATATTTGATATAATTAAT
This sequence comes from Osedax frankpressi, assembly GCA_964035775.1. Classification (NCBI taxonomy): domain Eukaryota; kingdom Metazoa; phylum Annelida; class Polychaeta; order Sabellida; family Siboglinidae; genus Osedax; species Osedax frankpressi. Next base: position 12,707,289 of record OZ038315.1, on the reverse strand, counting down.
CTATATTGAATAATAGCTATTATTTATAAATTAATAATAACAGCTCATTTTAATCAATTAAGCCACTATAAAAAACACTGAAGTAAACAATAATTATATATTATATTTAAATATATTTTAATTAATTCTATTTCACATATAAAATTCAAATAGTTAATATATTTTAAAAATTATTAATATAAAATAATACAAGCGCCCCCTATAATAGAATTATTAACGGTAGAATTAAAATAAAACTTATTTAAAACTTACTCGTGCTAAATGTATCTGATTTATATAATTTATACACATTTTCATCATATTTAACTCCATTTTGCACCATATACTATATATAAGGTAATATATATATTATATATAAATAACTTACACTACTATACGATAAGTAACTATTTTAATTTAACGTGATTATTAATTCTAAATGGTATTATATAAAATATATTATTTATTTTTTAAAATAATATTCATTCAATTATTAATAATTATTATTTAGTATATACACCTTATAATCTTATATTATTTAGATACATAAATTAAGTAGTTATATCTTGTAATTATTATTTAGTTAATTATAATAAATTTTACTTTATTTGTAATATTATTTCATTTAGAAATTAAATAAATATAGAAAATAATTAAGTCATAACATTATATATCAAATTATTGTATGCCAAATATATTATATTTTGACCATACTACATTATTTTAAATAATATATTATTAAAAATTTCTATCATTAAATTATATTTTCATATAATTAAATAAATAGTATATATATACCATAGTATACATATGTATATATATAGATGAATATATATATACATACATATTTCACATGTTAATGTTACGCAGATGCCATAAATAAATTATCAATAAAGGATATCAAGTGATTATATGCGTTTTGACAATGTTTACGAAACTCGAAAATAATTCTAAAAATAAATAAATAAATTGAATAAATATATTTTATTCCTATTTTGACATATTAATTTATTACTTGTGTTATTATGTGTTTATATAATGTGTTATCGGATGATTTTTCCACTTGTGTTTTTTATGCGTGTTAACCCAAGTTTTTATACGTATATTTGTATACCAAAGTTTTAACTATAGCTTAATTCGCGCGATAATACGTACATTTTACACAATATTTTGTGAAAAAATACACGTGTTAACCCAAGTTTTTTACACGATTATTTACCGGGTTATTATGAAATTAATTATAAATTGCATTTAATAATTTATCTAATATGTATTAGCTTATACACACCATAGACGATTCCAACATATTAAAGATATCCAGGAATATATTTAGGAATTACACTTATTTATATTAAATTTAGTTACTAATATTTACTTCTATAGAAGTTATTGGTTCTATAGAACCAATAACTCATAATGCAGATATTATATTATTATATATATATTTAGTATTATACTATCATATCAATATTTAAAAGTATGTCATTTGGTTACTAATTTATTATAATGAACTTATTTAATTTTATTATAATAAGTTTGTAAAGCCTTAATGATAATATATATGATATACCATAAAACATATATTTTAATATTGAATATTATGATAAATATATGCTAATTAATTTCATTAATATATAATCAATACTAATACTCATACATTAAAAACCCTATTATATCATAAATATCATTTAATTGACATCCATTATAAATTATATGTTTAACTAACTTTATTATTTTCTATTTCCATAGTAATCTTATCAATCTGATTCTAGTAATATAAATAATTACAAATATTATATTTTAGTATAGTAAAATAAGTTCTATGTAGAAATTATTTATAATAAGTATTATTAATAATACTTATAATACAATATAATAAAAGTTTTGTTTAATTTAGGTTTACCTACTGGTCTACCCTGACGTTTATATATTTAATATTTAATAATAACAGTATTATTAATAATATTAATAATAACTGTATTAAATATTATACAGTATTATTTATACAAATTATTTATAATAAGTATTATTAATAATACTTATAATACAATATAATAAAAGTTTTGTTTAATTTAGGTTTACCTACTGGTCTACCCTGACGTTTATATATTTAATATTTAATAATAACAATATATATTAAATATTATACAGTATACCGTCAATTCTGTTTTCTGTTTTTGCTAAATATGCAATTAAGTTCAGAATATTATATATTCCTTTTTAGTCCATTCTTATTAGTGATAAATTAAATTCTATATAAAATTTTATAGAATATACGGTATACAAACCAGAGCAATACTTGTTTATTTTAATTAATAATAGGATAATTCATAAAATAATTATACTTTTTTTATTTGAATAAAAAATGTCCACAAGTTTTAAAATTAATATATGGAAATATTACAAAAACCATTTTTTTATATATTACATGTTACACATGTTGCACTCTTCGTAAATTATTTATATTTTAATATCCTGTAATAATTTTGTTAAAATTGAGCTAATTACGTAAAATTTAATCTGTTAACTTGAATTTTCATAAATCTTGAAATAATAATAGTGTTATGTGCAATTTGGCAAGCTATGCAATTTGGCAATTTGATATTATCTATTTGCATTGTAAATACACTTTAAAAAGTATATACAAATTAATTATAATACTACAATGATTACAAATATTGTTATTAATCAGTATTTATCATAATATATTTTTTTAATTAATACTAAATTATTTCATTTTTTTAAATAGGCGTATTTATAGGCGTGAATAATTTGAAATTTAAATTATTACATATGTAGATTTTTTCATAATTTGTATTTTTATTAATTTATTATATATTTTTACAAGTACAATTAATTATCATGAGTTTCGAGTTAATTAAAGAAATTCATTATTTTTTTTATTAAATGATACATTTTAAAGTAACACTTCACTGATTCAAAAATCTAACAATAGAAGAATTTTGAAAAATATATTATCAATATCTAATGATAATTTCTTCGTCAAAAACATAAATAATTATTATTTAGCGTACCTATTTTGTTTCTATTCAAGTGTTATACTTTTCATATTACATAGTAAACTAAATACTCGATATATATTTATATATATAATTAAATAGATATTCTCTAATATACATTGTTAAATAATCATTTTAAAATTAACCTTGTTGATATTATAAACAGAATCATGTAAATAGTATTTATAATTACTTAATTATAAGTATTTAGCTATAATTTAATAATTATCTACCCTATTTAATATGTGTTATTTATATTAAGTGCAATTAATGTTACAATTAGTGATTCAAAGATTTTTCTCACTAAAAAGACACCAACTATTTAAGTTCAATTTACAATTCAATTTAAGAATGTTAGTATTTATTAGACATTACTAAATTATAAATATGCTTTATAACATTTGCATTGCATATTTTGATTAATATACATATATTATATAATTATAATATTGAATACAAATATACATTATTTAATAAAATTAATTTTTAACATTGTATAATTAGATACATATAACATAATATGTATAAATATATTACATTTAGATAATATACCTATATTCACAATATCTGATTTTGATTTTAATACCTTACTATTCAACTAATACTATTCTTAACAAATAATAACAAATAATTCAATATATTTTATGACATTTTTTAAATATCTATAATGAAAATAAATATTGTAGGTACAAAGCATTATACATTTAATTTATAATCGAGGTCCTAAATTACAAAGTTTATCTTAATATTAACTAGAATATAAAATCTGTTAACTTATTATTTTTTTATGTAGTCAATAATGAATTATTGGTATTAATAAAATAGTATTTTACTATTTATTCATACTTTAAATAATACAAATAAATGTGTTTCTAATTATATTTATTAGAACTGATTAATTACTGAAAAACAAGAGAACATCTCAAACAAAAATAATTCATATTTCACCATCAAAGTATAATTACATTACAATTTATCATAAGGTATTAATTTAATATTTATATAATTTTAAATATGAATTGTATAAATATATATTATTAAATAAATTTAACTAATTAGAAAATGTAGTTAATTATATGCATATTAAATTTATCATAAATGTCTTTAAATACAGAAAACCACACTCGACTATAACTATACGATATAACTATTGAGGTCAGAATTGTTATGTCACATATATATGAAAATTAAGGAAGTTGATGATGAAATTGCAAATTCAATTTTATTTTCTAATTCATCTTTCAATGAAATTATTTTGTCAACCCAAAATAATGTTAGATATATTAAAATAGTTTGAATATTATATTAAGTACATTAACATTTGTATTAAATTGATTAATCTCATTAGGTATTGATGTATGATCTTACTTAAGTGAATTGTATATATATTATTGACAGTTTGTATTTTAAAGAACAATATTTAAAAATTCTGTGTAAAATCAGTAAGTTATTTACAATTATATATATATATATATATATATATATATATATATTCATTATTGTTTATAGTTTATTTAGATACATTATTATATAGGGAATTATTAATTACTATACATGTTTTTTATATAACTAGAATTTATCTACACAATATTCTGAACAAAGAATTTATAATAAAGTATCAAAAATAATATCTAAATTTACCCAATTATAATTTTAATATTTTCTAATAGAAATTATAATATTATTTTAAGTTTCATTTTTTAATTTCAATTTTATTATCGGTAGTACCAATAAGTATCTCTATCTTATTTTAACGTTTAAAAATTACTAATGAATTATATGTATATTATTACATCATCATAAAGTAATTTCATTAACTTTCAAGATAATTTATAATTTATATTGTAGTTTTTGAAAGTTGAAATAACCTCGCAGTCACTGATATGTGCCGAATTGCATAGCATGCCAAATTGCACACGATAATAGTTCTTTCAAAAATATATATATATATCTACAATTATATTATTTTTGACTTTAAAATACAGATACCTGTATATTATTCACATGCATTTAGATAATATATGACAATACAATTTTTATTTTGACTATACTGTCTAAATAATTAATGTATTATTACAAATTATTTTCAATTTTTTATTATTTTTTTATTATAATTTCATTATCATTGCATATAAAACTAATATATATATATATATATATATATATATATTATTTATAATTGTTAGCTGGGTATAATATAATATATTATATTTTGTTTCTGTCAAATTATAATTATTTAAAATATGTACATGTACATCAATGATTTTTTGAAATTGACATAATAATATAATTATAATGTATCGATAATTTTTAATTGATAACTGATTTATATGTATGGACAATCATAGTTATATAATATATTGATTTCGTATAGATATATAAATATAGATTCGAAAACAGCGGTAAAAAGAAGGTAAACATCAATATGCAAAATACAAAATATGTAAACATATATTAAGTATATACATTGTATACATTGTATATTAGTATATACATTGTATATTATACAATAACAAATATTGTAATATATTTAAGTCTATTATTATAACTAACTTTTTTCACTTTATTAATCTTTAAATAATATTAAATATATATATATATATATATATATATATATATATATATATATATATATATATATATATTTAATTGTAATAGTATAATATTATAATTTTAACAAAAAATATTATAATTGTTAATTATAATCTTATAGAATAACAAAATATTATTTATCTTTTAAAACTCTTTTCATTAAGCTTAGATGTTTATGTATTCTATAGTGATAATATGTTCATATTTTATCTTGTAATTTATTAATTAGCACTATATTCTGAAATACAAAAAGATTAAGGTAATATTAATTTAAACACCTACTTATTTTTTCTTAATTATAGGAAATGTGATTTGATAAATACCATATCCAGTCTATCTTAATATAATGATTTTTATAATCAAATTTCGAATCATCCTATAAATCCTTCGTAGAGAAATATTATATATATTGAAGGAACTGATTACAATATGAGCTATAAAGATATGATTACAATACACATTTCCCTATATATATACATTTATATATTCTTATTATATTCAATATAATTAATATGTATATATATATATAGTATTTAATCAAAAAGTAAGATATTGTTTATAATATTAATTTGGTAAATTTTTAATAACTATTATATTAAATCTAATTAAGATTATATACATATCATATATAATAATCTAACCTTATTATTGATATTTTTCTGAATAAAATATATTATCATAAATCATACGAATTCACTTAAGTTTACCATTTAAACTTAAAATGAATGCATTAATAAAATATCATTTTATAAAAAATAAATAAATTTACACCCTCAATCATAGTCCAACCTAGTTATACCATTTCGAATGCCGTATTGTTAACAAATTATCAACATTTAGTTATTTAAAAAAATCAAACAATATTAATTATAATCCAGCAATAACTACAAATTTAAAAACACATTACAACTAGCAAAATTACATACTATTATTTTATCTGTCAAATTGGCTAAATAATGATACATTATTTGCAATAACATATATACAGTATATATATAGTAATCATTATAAAACCGGAATATAGAACTAGATTAAAACTGCATTAATTCAAAACTTGAGTTATTGTAAAATCTAATATATCAAATATAAGACCCTCTCAATCCGATATATATATATATATATATATATATATGTAAAATAATTATAATTATTACACCTACATATCCACCATAAACATATTCTACCCATTATAAATCATATATTTCATGATATTCAGGTACAAAATTAAATAATTACTTACTTATATATATTATAAAATATCCATATAGCTAAAACATAAATCCATTTATAAAAAATATATAGTAACAACATAACACTAGTCAAATTTTCTATAAATGAGATATTAATGATTTATAGAAACAATTTTCGAAAAAATCATACAGTAACTTAAATTCATATGTTACGTATTCCTTAAAATCAGAACTTACATAACAAACCTGTACACTTATTTTCTTAATAATGAATTATTTCAAGACTGCGATTATATTATTAATACAAAACTAAACTAATATATATTTGCAGAAAAATTCGGAATACACTACTCTTAACTCTTTAAATTATGGAATAACTAAAATGATATCCTACTATTAATTAGTATTAATATATATATATATATATATATATATATATATATATATATATATATACCTAACTTAAAATTCCAACCATATTTCACATATTTTGATATATTAATATTGATTATAATTTCCATTTAACGGTATTTATAAAGACTACATAATTATGAACAATATATCCATAATAACCTACTATTAGAATTAATAAACAGATTTAGAAGATAAAGATGTTACCTAGTTATGAAACTGCTAATAGATTACTATCAACTACCGATCATTTAATTAATATACTAATTATTATAAAAATTAAAACTATTTTATTTCAACGTATTCTCTTCCTTTATATACTTTTATTTTTATTTTATGTATATTATTATTTTATATTTATTTTATATTTGATTTTGTAAATCCAATTCTTTAAAAATACTTGCCTATGTATTATCATTATATGTAAATATAGTATTTAAAAAAAGTAAGTAAAAATATAATAAATCACCAAAACAAAATGTATAAAGTTGCTTAACAAAATTTATAAAGTTAACACTTATCTACCAATCAAAAATCGTCATTAAATAAAATATTTATTTATTTCTAAGTATTGGATCTGATAATATAACGTAAATATAATCACAATATATTAAAGACATTCATAGTTATATTAGATGAATTATATTATTCAATAATAATTTTCATCACCCTATAAAAATATATATGGTTTAGGATACAATTATATTTATTCTATACTAACTAAATCAGATTCTAATTTTTCAAAAATGCCCTTTAATAATAAAAATAATATTAGTAATAAAATGATTGATTATTTATATCTACCAACAAATAATAACCAATAATAAATATCATCTATAATAAGGCAATAATAATTTAAAGATAATATGAGTATGCCACATATTATATTAAATACCTAATTGTTAATTGTTAAAAAGTATTAATAATTAAATAAATATTAAATATCCGTTAAATTTAATAACTTATTAATACATATTATCGATATATATACTCCCTTTTATAATATATGCAAGAATATATATTTTTAAGTATGTGAGGGTTATTGTATATTAAATTATAGTTTTGATTAATAAATATATTATTTTTAAAGTGTTAATCGAATAAAGATCTATTAATAACTAACGACGTTTTCCTAATATTCTATTTTGTATTGTTTTATATATGTTTCGTCACATATTATTAGTGTATTATTAGAGTACTCTATTGTAATACTATTTGTATTAAATATTATATTTTATAATATTTTATTTATTTATATAATTTTGTATATATGATAATATGTTTAACAATAAGTATTGGTTCATCTAACTACCACCCCAACACCAGCAAGCTAATTTGAGTCATAGTTGTGTGATATTCGATGGAATGCATATATATAAGATTATCAGAAGTAATAAAGTAAACAAAATAAATGAATTAATATATATATATATAAGTTATATAATATATAATATAATATTATATAATATAATATATATTAATATATATAAGTTATTTACAATAAAAAAAAATTTAGATATAAAGATATTATGTAAGTTATTCTAGAGTTTTGAACCGGTTAATAATAAGTTTTGATTTCTTGAAGTTTGTAAGTAAAAAGAATAATTTACGTATTTTCAAATCTAGTATTTTAGTCTAATTTATTATTTTTACATTTATTTAGGTTTTCATATTTTTTATTAAAGTTGTATATTTTACTATATTTTTGATATTTTATATATTAATTTTCCGAAAAATAATTTTAGTAATGAAAATGTAGTAAAGTCTTTATTTGAGTTAATTAGTCGTACGTTATATAAATAAATATGATCCTAGAAAAATATAATGAGTACTATGTCGTTTATCATTTATTTAGAGTCACTTTTATAAACTTTCGTGTCTTGTTTTCTGTTTGTAAATATTAAGATAGTAGATCTAGAGCAGTACTACAAGAACGTTACCATAATTAAAATTATAATTATAATTTCGCACATGAATAATTTATTCTTCTAAGGTCAATAGATAGTCATAAGAATCAAATTATTTAATAAAGTCTAGGAAAATTATAGCTATATGTTTATTTTATTGTTTTTTTTTAGGATATAATTATACAAATTTAAGTTTGTAGCATTGTTTGCTTATTCAGGAATCTAAATTGTATTGATTTATTATTACCTGTTTGACTATAAATTTGACTATAAACTATAAATTTATGTATAACTTTTTCTAATATATTAAAAATTTGATTTAATATGGAAATTAGTATGTAATTGGAAATATTCTGTAAATGCCTTTTGTAGTTTACTTGATGTACTATAGCGATTTTTTTAATCGAGAAAATATAAATTACTAAAGTAATTATTAAAAATATATGCCATGGTTTAATATGCTATAATATAATATAATTATAATTTAAGTATTAATTATCTTGAATCAAAGAGCTATTTTAAGGCCGTATTAAAATATAATGAACGAGAAATCACATAATCTAAAGTTAATCCCACTATATCAAGGATTGGCACAGTCAACTGCGGACATGAAATGACATAAAGATGAAGATTGGGGACATACCATATTCAATGAACCGCGATCAATACTTTTATTTTTTAAATATGAAGTATAGAAAGGATAAGTAGGTAAGAATAGGTAATAATAGGTAGGAGTGATAGTAGAGTCGGAATGTGTATTATGGTCATAAAGTTATAATGTGTTCTAATATTGGCGCCATATATCTTCAGTAATTAAATGAACCTAATAATGAAGATATTCAAAGAGGTCATTATTCATGTGGAATACTTCATAATAGATGTAATTGAGTCTGATAAAGATAAAGTATTGGAAATAGTATTATAACTAATACAATTGGACAGGTAAATAACTAAGACAATATGTAACTTAAATAAGAATACATATTGTCACAAGAAATAGAAAGTATAATGTTTAGGAAACGATAAGCATTAAAGAAATAGATGCAGATAGAAAAAAGTTACAATAATTATTTGTTAAAAATGTATTTTTAATCACTTTTTGCTTTAAAAAGACCGGATATAATGATTTCAGATTAAATTTTAAAATATGATATCCTCTTCTCAATTTAGATTGAAATAAAGAAATGTGTTTACACTCCGTTTTCGGTGTTTTTATCACTGGCTTTTTAATCAGCTCTAATATATAATCATAAAACTAAGTATGTATTACCCTCAATATATTTTTGTATCATTTAATAATATAACTTCATATAGTTAACATGTTTTAGGAGTAAATATGTCAATTCTTATGATGTGCATTTATATAATAAAACAATGAAATTTAAATTAATATAAATATATATATACCTCATAATAATCATTAATTTTATCCAGTTTCTAAGTATTTCATATAATTAATGAATATATAATGTATTATATTTTTATAAATTAAAGTATTTAAATATTATTACCATTCGATAAATTTCTATTATCGATGCGTCCATTATTTTTAGCATATCAAAGCAGCTCTCCTTTTGAAATAATTATAAAATTATATATTATGTATTAATTTGTATTAATTGATCTATTAGATTTTTATGAATATATTATTTGCTAAATTATGTTTAATAAATATATACGCATATGTATATATAAGTATACTTATATATACATATTATATATAAGTATACTTATTTATAAACTATAGTTTAGTGTAATGTAATTTTTTATATAAACTAAAGTAAAGCTAATGTATTTATATTAATTATAAGTAATATATACTAATAACTGTAACCTTATATAGTTCAATAGAATCTCTGATGTATGATAACTTTATCTAAATGGTGATACAACACGAGTTAAAAATATTATAATTCCTAATAAGTTAAGGTAATGCTTATATACATAATACATATACCTAATACATATACGTAATAAATATACGTAATACATATACGTAATACATATACGTAATACGTATATCCGTAAATAATAATAAATCAATATTATCTAGGCATTATTATAAAACAATATAAATATCCATATATTTTTTTTAATTATTAGTTAATTAAAAGTTAGCTTTTAAATTAAATTTATTTTTAAATTATAAAACTATTAATTCAAGTAAATTTCATATAACTTATTATGGTAAATTAAGTACTAAAAATAAAAATTTTAGAAAATTCAAAAACGTATTTTTCAATATATTGTAGCCAATGTTGACGCAATAAGGGTTAAGGGGGGACCATTAAGAAATTATATATTTAAATTTCATTTACACGAAATTTATATCTTTTATGAGTTATTTATGAGTTATGTTTCACGATCCAGAGTAATTTTTAAACTGACTATATATGATGTTATAAATATAACTGAATATGGATTTCAAAACTCAAACTGAAGAGATAATTGGAAAGAAACTAAAATAATTTAATTAAACTCAATAAACAACAAAATTGCCATTTTTTAGATTCACTAAATTTCGCCCATCTAACCTAATTTAATAAAGTATATGTATTAACATTTAATTTATAATAAGTAGTAGATTATGTATTATAAATTTTAGGATATTGAAATTAAATGTCTATAAACGTTAATATTTTATTTTACTTTTCTATATTTGTTTATCCTCAATTGGAAAATACTAATAATAAATAATTAATAAATAATTAATAAATAATTAATAAATAATTAATAAATAATTAATAAATAATTAATAAATAATTAATAAATAATTAATAAATAATTAATAAATAATTAATAAATAATTAATAAATAATTAATAAATAGTTAATAAATAGTTAATAAATAATTAATAAATAATTAATAAATAGTTAATAAATAGTTAATGAATAATTAATAAATAGTTAATAAATAATTAATAAATAATTAATAAATAATTAATAAATAATTAATAAATAGTTAATGAATAATTAATAAATAGTTAATAAATAATTAATAAATAATTAATAAATAATTAATAAATAATTAATAAATAATTAATAAATAATTAATAAATAATTAATAAATAATTAATAAATAATTAATAAATAATTAATAAATAATTAATAAATAATTAATAAATAATTAATAAATAATTAATAAATAATTAATAAATAAATAATAAATAATTAATAAATAATTAATAAATAATTAATAAATAATTAATAAATAATTATTAATTAATTAATAAATAATTAATAAATAATTAATAAATAATTAATAAATAATTAATAAATAGTTAATAAATAATTAATAAATAGGTAATGAATAATTAATAAATAAATAATAAATAATTAATAAATAATTAATAAATAATTAATAAATAATTAATAAATAATTAATAAATAATTAATAAATAAATAATAAATAATTAATAAATAATTAATAAATAATTATTAATTAATTAATAAATAATTAATAAATAATTAATAAATAATTAATAAATAATTAATAAATAATTAATAAACAATTAATACTTAATTAATATTATATATGCCTATCATTTTATATATGATTTTTATTAAATTGAATTTTATATTCATTTTAAATTATATATAGTTATATATTTTATATATATGATATATAAAATATACCTTGCTTTGTCTAACATCAAATTCCACAAACTATATAATTATATAATAATAGTTTATATATATATATCAAAATCATTATTTTAATTTGTATGATAAATAATTAATTTACATTATTCTATTATTAATTCATTATGTATATACACTATAATTAATATCGAAACTATATGAAATAATTGTAAATATTAATTATCGCAATATAGTTAATATAGAATATTAGTTAATATATTAATATATTAATTTTGAATTATATATAAGCCAAAATTGATATTCACATAAATATATGTATATATATATATATATATATATATAATATTATTTTATAAATACATTATCAGCTGGTGTAGTTTTCTTAATCATATTAGTCTATAGATAATACGTTTTAAAAAAGTATTCCATATATATAGAAATATATATATATTATTACTTTCATTATTAATTAGCAAAACATGTAAGTTATATAATATGTTATACTAATGGAAATAAAAAATAGTATAGACGTGGTAATTAGAATATTATTCCTACGTTTATATAATACATTTAAAGTACTAAACTCGTGACGAGATACACGAATATCAATTAGCAATTAGCTTCAAATAGAACAGTTCACTAATTTGGCTAAACTAAAATAAGTTATGCATGTCAATACTATCGAGTTTTATCATTATATATATCAGTATATCTATATCAGTATACCTATATCAGTATACCTATATCAGTAAACCTACATCAGTATACCTATATCAGTATACCTATATCAGTATACCTATATCAGTAAACCTACATCAGTATACCTATATCAGTATACCTATATCAGTATACCTATATCAGTAAACCTACATCAGTATACCTATATCAGTATACCTATATCAGTATACCTATATCAGTATACCTATATCAGTATACCTATATCAGTATACCTATATCAGTATACCTATATCAGTATACCTATATCAGTATACCTATATCAGTATACCTATATCAGTAAACCTACATCAGTATACCTATATCAGTATACCTATATCAGTATACCTATATCAGTATACCAATATCAGTATATCTATATCAGTATACCTATATCAGTATACCTATATCAGTATATCTATATCAGTATACCTATATCAGTATACCTATATCAGTATACCTATATCAGTATACCTATATCAGTAAACCTATATCAGTATACCTATATCAGTATATCTATATCAGTAAACCTATATCAAACCGAATAACTCGGGGTTATAAATACATTGCTTATATGTGGATCTATATTAAATATGGTATTTCCATATGAATTTATTTGATAGTTAAATATATAATTTAGATTAATATTGTGTAATATAAATACGGTGCATATTGAAATTTGGAAATCGTGATCAACTTGAGAGTGATCCTTCTGGACATTACATACACTAAATAAAATTGATAATATACTTTTGAATTATAACGTGTTATATAATCTTTGAATATAGTCTTTCAATAATACTTAATAATAGGTTAAAAAAATTAATTTATAAACAGTAATGTAAAAATCGAACAAATATGTATAAAATGTACAATATATCATAATATGCATTGACTATTTATAAACACAAACATAGTATGTAAATATATATTACACATTAAATGTAAATATTGAACGCATGATCACATATTATATTTAGCTCTATATAAATAATAATATAATATATAAGATAATATGATAATAATTATAAATACAATTTATTAACCGAATTTTCATAATGTGAGGCCATCTCGTCAAATGATGTCGCCTATTTAATTATTAACTAGTTATATTTAATTATATTATTATTTAATTATATTTAATTATAATAATATTTAATAATTCAATATATAATAAAGTGCATGTAATGATTAGTTTTTTATCTTTGATTTTTCATAACATTTTCATTTACGAAATATAATTAATATTTATTAAATTAAAAATATAATATGATATAAGATTAATTCTAATTTATCACACGTATAAGTTTAAATATTTATTTATTTATATATATTTACTTATTTCACGTTAATTTAAGTGATATCTAACATAGTTGATATTTGTGGGAATTATAATCGATCAATAATTCTTATTCGATAATTCAAATTTTCTTAATCCATAATTAAATTTACAGAATATACATTTTAAATATATGTTTACAATTATAGCGATTAGTATGATATATCTAGTGTAACTACTCTATTGTATCGGTATATTTCACATTTCATTTAATAGCATTTAAAAAATGTATATTTTTTAATTATATTACAATATATTGTATGCGATCTCAGAATATTATATTTAACATATAATAATTGTTTAAAGTTTTTACATTTAATTTATATTATAGTTGTAATTTGTCAACATAAAATATTAAAGTTATAATATATTAAAAATCATAAAGTTTGTGATTATATCATCGGTAAAGTCAGTATTTAGGAATTCATTATGAATGCTTTTTTTTTGATAATATACTTCACTATGTTTATATCCGTAATTGATAAATTAATAATCCGTTTTTAATCTTAATAAGCAGTCACAAACTAATATAGGCTTTGATTTGATATTATTTATGAAATTACATAACTACTTGTTGGCATATAATAATTAATTTGTAATGTTAATAATCAGTACCAGTTAATTACTATATCTAAATATAAAGAACATATACAAAATGAATGTAGATAATAAAATAATAAATATTTATTTTAATATAATAATAAATGCACAATATATAATAAAATATAATTATTATTAAATTTAATTAATATTAATAAATACTATTGTTACCCATACAAGAAATTTATCATTATTTATATTCTGTAAATAGTATGATTTAATTTAATATCATACCTTTAATATAATTATATAATACATATTTATTATTAGAAAAATAATTTCAAAGTAGCCATCAAATTTTAAAATGCTTAAACATTTTTTACATTAAAATGTATTTTAAAACAAGAGGCTGTATAACATTACAGTATTAATGCACATAGATATATGTACGTAAACAATACATATATATTATGACTCTTTTAGTTTCATCGTATATTTAACTTGCTAACTAAAATACATTTTATATAAGATGATTGAACAAATATATCATTATTTTTAAATTGTATATATTAAGATGAATTAATTAAATTATTAAATTATGTGACTTCGTACTAAACATATAATAGTATACAATAGCATCACGTTGAATATATTTTATTAGTAGTTTTACATACGAATGTATACATATATGTGTTGGTGAAAGAAAAAATTAATACAAATAACTATTAATATAATTATGACATATTTATCTATAAACGATTCTTAATTTACTAGCAACTGATTTTTGAAATTTAATTATTATTATTATTTTTAAACTTTATGGTAGAAAATGAAGTAGAATTAATTTAAATTAATATAATATAATTAAAATAATATACAATAATTAAATAATTAAAATAATATATACTGTCGGATATATAATAAATACTACTATACGTAATTTACATATTTGATCATTATAGAAATAACTAATATGTATTCAATTTCATACGAATTATATTATGATTTTAATGTATAATACTATCTACACAATTATATTGTTTTAATTTTACATTTAAGTGTATATATATATATTTTACTTTAAAACCATCTTAATTTTAATATATACATTCATCACTGATTTTAAATAATAACTATACATTAAAAGTTAATAATAAAAGGAAACATAATAATTAATAAATAATAAATAATACTGTAGATGAGTAACTTTTATATATTAGCAATACATTCACTTTTTATTTGAAAATAAGTGTTATTAAAATTGTGATAAATTTAAATTTTTGATAATTTATGTAATATAAATTATATTTTACAAATATTAGATATAGGTGCCATATATACAGGAAATGTATATACACACACATATACACACACACATATATATATATATATATATATATATAGATTCTACATTTTACTTGTATAAGATGTAATTTTAGTAGGCCTATTATTTATATACTCTACAATAAAAATATTACACTATAAGCATATTGAGATTGATTAGTTGAATCAATCGAAAATTTAATTGGGTCTTTTTTAACCCTTTACTTCCCGCGGATTTTTGTATTTATTATAAATTTATGCTGTTACTCACATAACATACTTTTACAGTATCAAATATTAATAATCGATAATTATAAGTTATCATATTTTTAAAGAGAATTTAATTATCTTTTTAAGGAAATTCATATTAATGATGTATAGTTAATTATTAATTAATTATTATTGATTAAATAAAATTATTTACAAAATAATATATATATTTTATACTGAATAACATAACTAATGTATATAATATTAATACATTAACTAATTATACTTTTTTTAATACCATTATATAGGTAATATAATAGCCTAACTTTTATATATAGATTGTATTTGAAAATAATTGTTATTAAAAAAGTTACGATAATTTATATTTTGGAAATTATCCAAATTATTTAAAAATTATTAGAATAATTAATACTATTAAAATCGGAATTCATATTATTGAATATTTATATTCATAAATAATATTTCTTTATATTTATTAAAAAATAATATAAATTCAATGTAAAATCATAATATTATATATTAAAATCATACTTATAATATGTAATTTTTTTCTAATTTAAGGTTTATTTTTAATAATTAATGATTATTGACTATTTAATTCCTTATGTTTTCTTATTGAAATTGTAAATAAACAAATTTAAAATACAATGCATATTTTTAGATATTTTAAAATTAAACATTTTAATTACAATATTTAATTATAATAAGCATTATGAACATTTTCGAAATCCAAATAAATATTTTTACTGATACCTGTGTTTTTTTGTAATATCTAAATAAATAAAATATAAAGCTATTTGTATTTTTATACATTATAATAGATACATAAATTATCTGTTAATATATGTTTATAATTTAATATTTGGATAAGTATTTATTAAGTAAAAAGCATTTTAAAATGAGTATTTCAACATCGACCGTTGGGAGGTAAAGGGTTAACCCTTTAAATAGATAATTATGAATTAGCTTACTATAAATTATTAAATAATTATATTATTTTTGATTAGGAATTTTTATATGTTTATCCTAAATATAATCTTTACTAATATTTAAAATTATATATATATGTATATTTAATTAATATTGGATCAAAATATATCCTGTATGTTACTATAAATGTATAATATTATATATTTATAATAAATGTAATGCTTTTTTATGTTATTTAATTTACTATTAATATTTTGTATATGTTATCTAAAATATTATAAAAAATACCTCAACATATTCGAGTAGTAACTTCCTTCGCCTCTGAAAAATAATATTTATGTATGTGCTATAATATATTTAATTAAAATATGTTGTACCTTTAAATGTCATTTTTCAATTTTACATAAATATAATCTTACAACTATATTTATGTTTTAATATTTAATCATAATTAAAAAATATTTATTAATTATTTGGATTTCAATTAACTAATCCTCTTAATTATAACTGTTTTAATTTAAAGTTTCAAAATAATATATATATATATATATATGCAAATATATATATATATATATAGATGTATATATATATATATATATATATATATATATGCGTGTGTGTGTGTGTGTTTGTGTGTTTGTTTGTTTTAATGAGTCATTCTACTAAAGGTGACCATGGTAAAAAAAAAAGCAATAAAATAGAAAGTTAATACAATAAAAATAAAACAAATTTTAATTTAAAAAAAATCTAATAAAAGCAATTGCCTAAAATCAAATACCTAGAAATGAATACTAATGAGATACAATGATCTAACCAATGACTTGGTGATTAAACGTTCAGTAGGAGAGAGAATACTGGCATAAATGCATCTGCAGTTAGCAAACATTTTTTAAATTATTTTTTCCAAAATTTTAGAAATTTATGGTAAAAATAAATTACGGACGATAGTTTTCAGGTTTTTTTTATAAAGATATGATTTTTGCTTTTTAATGAGTTTGTAAAAAAGACCTTCTAATAATGCTATATTAAATCAAAGTTCTATAATATAACTGATATATGTATTAAGTAAAATATTTTAATATTAATACTGACAATATATATATATTCATATTAATAATTTTTAATTAGAAAAAAACTTCAATCATTCTAAAATTAGATCAAATAATGATTTACTAATATCAATTAAAAAATAAATATAAAATTAATCTTTAATTATTTTCATATTAAATCATGAAGATATTTTTAAAAAATACAGGTTACAATTTGATAATCAAAATAAACCATAATGCTTTCATACTTAAAGTACTAAACTATATCTGACTATATGACTATTTGAGTCAGAATATCATATATCTCTTAAAACGACACAGATGATATTACTTTTAAGATTGATGATTGATGAAACTTTAAAAATATGTAGGTAGCACTTTCTATAATATCAAAAGTAGTTAACACCAT
>OZ038315.1:12673763-12683763 GCA_964035775.1 Osedax frankpressi | reverse complement strand
AATCATTTTTTTTGTTTCTTAAGTTCTTATTTAATTGGAAATTTCCGATATATATATATATATATATATATATATATATTACCGTATTATTTATATTATTTGCTGTCTATTTAATATAATATTCATATATTATATTATAATATCATCTTTCTTAATATTCTAATTAAATTTAAACAAATTATTTTAATTAAGGTGAATCAGTATTTAATTTACTATAATATATATTATATATATAGGAATTTTCAATTGAAAACATTGTATTTATATATATTTTGATTATAGTTTTTAATTTTTAATAGCATCGTAACATATTACGTATGCAATTAAATGTAATTATTTAAATAATTTATTAAAATTATTTTATCATATTAGTTTAATATTACTATTAATATTAGTTTAATATTAATATTACCTTTTGTTTTTCTAAATATATTATTTCGTTCTAAAATGCATTTCACTATGAGTTATTTAAAATATTTAATTTATATAAATAATATACCGATATAGCGTATACTACATATGTACTGAATGTATGTCAGTGAGTATATCAATAATATAACGTCATAAAGAGTATACTACATATATACTGAATGTATGCCAGTGTGTATATAAATAATATAATAAATGCAAACTAATATTCACCTCTAAAATGACAATAAAATACATTATACCGGATTCGCCTGATATATACCAGACTCATTAATAATACCTTTAAATGATATATGTATTAAAACCTAATGAGCAAAGCAGTTATTAAATATTAATTATAATGTAAATCTTTATTTTTTTATAATAAAATCTTTTTGGTTTTTAATTTTTGTTTCTAATGTATTCCATATTTTAATTTTGTATGTATATTTTTTTTTAATATTATGTTTTTAAGTAGTTTTATAGTGAACCCAATCGTATATATTGTTTTATATATGTTTTAATTGTATTACATTTTATTGAAATACGTATGATTTTATGTTTCTACATTATTAGATTTAACCTTAAGTAGCAATAATACATGCTGCTATTTTATTATTTCTACTAATTTTAAATATTGGCATTGCTTTATTTTGTATATTTGTTATTTTTATATATTACTGAAGCATATATTATACCATATGGTATATAAACTATAGAGTTAATATCGATACACCAAAATGTAATATAATATTAATAATGATTCATAGTTGATTAGTTTTATTTTAACATTTGTATAGTTATGACCCTGAATTATGACAACATTATCTATATATATATATTGTTTCATTAATATTAATTGACCCTAATTAAATAAAGATCATTTTGGGAACACCATTGGTTATACTTATTGAATTTAAATATATTAAAAATATATTATTTTTTTAATATATTATTATTCTTATTGATAGATTGAAAACTGAAAATAATAGGAAATTAAATTAATTCCATGAAACCATAATAATCCAAAGTATTGATAAGAATAGTATGATAGAGTCAACAGTTTTAGACGTATCAATAAATAATGTAATTACCAAATTATTTTAAGTGTATAAACCAATTTTAAGTTAATATGTTGTATAGTACTTATTTAAATATTTTATATGTTTAATCCAAATTTGATAATATTATATTATATATTTATTCTAATCATTTTTCTCAAACCTTTAATATGTTTATAAATTCTGCTTTATCGGTCTAATTTATATGAAATTAATATTAATAAAATTCACAAATTTTAATAATAATATTAATAATAATTCAAGATGATTAATTTAATTTTTAGACGGCATATATATATGTGTAGATTTTCAGATTTTATTTTTTACATGAGATTTATAATTTAATTTAATTTGATGATATATATTCTATATATATATATATATATATATATATATATATATAATTAATACAATATTACCTCTATATCAGGATGTATATCTGATACACCTTTCTATTAATAAATTAATTAAAAATATCATACACTAATCTAATAAATATATTATATTTTATTTAACCTATTTATTCACATAGGAACATGGAAAAAAATAATAAGATATTATATATTTTTAACTAAAGTATACTTTTTTAATATCAACAATAATATAATATTAATGATAATATATAAGAATATGCAAATAATTAAGAACTTATGTAGTGTATACTACAAATAGAACTATAAAATATATATAATTTTTGAAAATTAAAAAATAAAATAGCGAAGTTATAAATAACCGACCAACACAACAAATATTAATATAATAACTATGTGTTTACCTATATATTATAAATGCAAATATGTATGTGTATATATATATATATATATATATATATATACATATATATATATATATATATATATATATATATTTAAACATATTTCTATAAAATTGCTATTAAACGAAATTAGTTACTATAAGATACTATTTTTAAATTTTTAAAAGAAATTTACATTTATTATGTTTATCTTGTCAATTATAATAAATATTATTAAAATAATTTCTATCGAATTTTTAAAATCTAATATTTAATAATGTATTTTTAAAACTAATCTTAGTATTACTGATTAATAACTAAAAAAATATGTTAAAAATAATAATCATATTTTAACTTTATAAAATAACTAATAACAAACTATAAATATTTGTATATTAATTACTTTTTATTTAATTTAATACATTAACTAATTTAAATATAAAGTATATAAGGTCTAAAATTAATAATTGTATTTATATTTTTTTATTTAATCAATTATTATCAATGTATTTAGAATAAACTATATAATAATAATTAAACATACTTACTTTCATAATAATTTTCTTTTCCTATAATATTTTTAATATTATGATTTAATATATATATATATATTCTAACTATATAACTATTTATTTAACTATTGTATAATTTGATGATTTATTTCAATTATGAATATTATCGATACGTATAATGAACAGTGATATTAAATTGATATTAAATTTGTTTGTATACATTTTTTAATAATATATATAATAATCTTAAATCATCAATCAAATTACAATATTATGCCGATGATCAATTCAATTATTATTAGATATTTAATTTAGATTATGAATGTTTTATAGATTATTAATATTTTAATAGTATAATTTCGAAGATTAATTTTATTATATATGATCTATAATGGATTATAAAATATATAATTAAAAATATTAATAGTTTTAAAAATTATAGATATAATATAATTCTAAAAAATCAATAGTTAAAATTGTTGTTATAAACATATGATCAAATATAATATACAAATGTATTGCTAAGCATTAGAAGGATAATAATGTATTCATAATTTTAAAGGGATATATGGTGAAGATAAAATAGTATAGTCATTCTGGGCGACTATGATATATGAAAATATATATTATCATCAAAATAAATACTATATTATGTTGTAAGAACGAATTTTCCTAATTAAAATATGTAAGAATTTCAAAAATTACCTCAGTTGTTTCTCTAGATAATCAGAAATAATAGTAATCCGATGATAATAATTATTTTAAAATAAAATATTAATTTTTGATTTAAATATTTGGTATTTTAATTTAAATATACGATATACGATTTTTATACATACATACTATTCGTGTCTCATATAAAATTATTCGAAATAAAGCTTCAATATTAATTAAATTTGTAAATATTTAATTATGACAGTTATTTTTGTCTATTAATTATGTATATATATACTATGTTATTTATATATATACTATTATGTATATATATAATATAAATAATTAAAAATATCGATAATAAATTAATAATTTCAAGATATTAATTACTGAAAATTAATTATAAAAAATCTAAAAAAGAATGTAGAAAAGTTATATAGAATATGGATTATTTTATAATAATTTATTAAATATACCATTATCTAAAAATTACTTAAAACAAGCATAATAAATAAATTTAAAATATAATTATTATATATTACTAGTTTATTAATAGCTTCAGTAAATTCTTTTATGATATCTTTCTGCAAAATTTAAATCAATGTTTATAATATATATATATATATATATATATATATATATATATGTATGTATATATATATATATGTATATATATATATATATATATATATATATATATATTTATAAATCTTCGGGGGTATATTGTTAAAACTTCCCAGTAGTAGCTCACTACATTACCATAGTCTTAGCGGTTTAAACAATTAATCTAAAAATAATATATTGAAACGGTATATTAATTATCTATTAAATCAAGAATTTCTAAACCAAAAATTGACTTCTAGTGGAATTTTGGCATTTTATTTATAGTTATACGTTTCACTTCAATAACTAGTATATGATAACACGTCTACGTTAACTATATACAATACATTATTGTGGACAATTAATATTCCCCTCTTCTATCATAATTTAAATTTTCCTTTCATTATCTATTTATTATTTTTACACATTAAATCCACAGGTTGAAATATTAAACCCATTTACAACGTATATGCAATAACGTCATCATTCTAAATATCCGATAGACAATTATATAGACTCTTTATAGAAATAAATACGAGAAATAATAATAAATAATTGTGAATAAATAAATATTAGTTATGTTATTTAATGTTAATAATACGATAGATTCAAAACAATTAAATGATTTCTTACAAATAAAACACCTATTAAATGAGATTCATATGTATATTTATCACAGCATATTAAATATTATAAAATTGAATGCGCTGTGATAAATATTAATATTTTGAATTCAGTATATATAATATAAGACAAAATTATAAAAATAAAGAATATCTGTTAAAATAACAATATTTAAAATGATTATATTTCAACAAATATTTGATCAAAATGAATATTATGTAAAGGCTATTTTAAACTAAATTAAATACTGAATACATTTTTAATTTGATGTCAAGCATATACCAACTACTTTTTGAGATGACAAGGTCAATGTAAATTTTCTATATGTTTCTTAATTGCTGAGATACGTTATACTCTTTTGCAAGATTTAGTCATTTATGTGAATATTGATAGTTCCGATGATTATCCAGGTACGATACTAATATACCTATAAGTATATTATATTATTTATAATACTTCAATTTCAATTTCAATCACAATTTAAATACACAAATCTATAATACAATCATTATAACACTCTTATAAAGTATTTATGTTTTTTTAATTTTTGATATAGTTTATTATTATGACTAAAATAAAAATTCAGATTATTATCCTTGTTTAATTTTAATTATATGTACATCATTATATATACTACATTAATTATATACTACATTAATTATATACTACATTAATTATATACTACATTAATTATATACTACATTAATTATATACTACATTAATTATATACTACATTAATTATATACTACATTAATTATATACTACATTAATTATATACTACATTAATTATATACTACGTTAATTATATACTACATTAATTATATACTACGTTAATTATATACTACGTTAATTATATACTACGTTAATTATATACTACGTTAATTATATACTACGTTAATTATATACTACGTTAATTATATACTACGTTAATTATATACTACATTAATTATATACTACATTAATTATATACTACATTAATTATATACTACATTAATTATATACTACATTAATTATATACTACATTAATTATATACTACATTAATTATATACTACATTAATTATATACTACATTAATTATATACTACATTAATTATATACTACATTAATTATATACTACATTAATTATATACTACATTAATTATATACTACATTAATTATATACTACATTAATTATATACTACATTAATTATATACTACATTAATTATATATATTAAATTATTTTTAATGAATCTCTTTTTGTCTCATTATATTATATATTACGAAATACATTTATTAGTTGTGGTTGCCAACGTAGATTTCATATTTTAAATTAGGATGTATGATGTTTTAAATTATGATGTTTCAAAATATTTCCGATGAAAAAGATGATTTACTGATATGTATAGGTTTCATTTATATTATATTGTATTTATGTATATATATATATATATATATATATATATATATATATATATATATATATATATATATATATATATATATATATATATATATGAATATAATATTATATTATTAAATGTTATAATATAATATGAATTTATTTTAAATATTTTGTTAATAAAAATCTATTATGTTGTCAATGTATTCATATGAAAAATATATTCTTTTTTTGATTTTATTTCAATATATATTTATATTAAAATTATAATTTAAATTGTAACCTTTTTTGATATTCGCTATTTAAATATAAGTTCTTTATAATTGTTATTATACATTAATGTATATAATTATTAATTTAAAAATATATTCTCTTATATATTCTATAATAAATGTATTCATATTGAATATATTTAAATAGTGCATAATATATATTTAATCTAATATTTGAAATCATATATGATACATGATATATATATGTTATTATTATTATAATAACATATATGTGTGATGAATATAAATAATATTTATTAAATGTGAATACATATATAAATAACTATATATATATATATTTATATATATACATATATATTTATATATGTGATATTGAAATGCTTAAATAATTAAGTAAAATGTAATGAAAAATAATAGTAATATATAGAAAGTAGTTTTTAAAGTATATGTAAAGTAGTTTTCACAAATTTTAATAAATAATTATAAATTAATTAATTATTATAATGTATTTATGTAATGTTTATGTCATTTTATAATCACTGTATATGTCTTATAAGCACAATTAGTTATTTATATATTTCAATTCTTGAAAATGTATTAGTATTATTATTTAAATAATATTTAAATTTATATGTTTTTTATAAATTATATATTAGTTAATGTATTTTAATATAACATATTACAAATTATTCTACTTTCATATCACTACTTATAAATAATGAAAGAATATTATAATTATTTACATAACTATATTATTAATTTCTATATAAAGCTTTATTTAATGTAATAATAAACAAATAATAATTTTAACTTAATAAGGACCAATAATGTTTCATAAATGGTTCCAATGTAATACTGTTGAATAATCAGAAAATTTTAAAGTGATTAATTATATAATAGTTATAGTAAAATTAAATTCTTGAATATTAATTAAAATATTTTTTTTACTTATAAAAAAATTACAGACGATTCATATCAAACATAGAATATATCATACTAAATAATAGACTATATTTAATTAATAGATCATAATGAATTAATAGACCATATTTTATTAATAGATCATACTTCATTAATAGATAATACTTAATTAACAGATAATACTTAATTAATATATCATACTTAATTAATATATCATACTTAATTAATAACTCATGCTTAATTAATATTTCATTCTTAATTAATAGATAATACTTAATTAATAGATAATACTTAATTAATAGCTCATGCTTAATTAATATTCCATTCTTAATTAATAGATAATACTTAATTAATAGATAATACTTAATTAATAGATAATACTTAATTAATAGATTATACTTAATTAATAGATAATACTTAATTAATAGATACTACTTAATTAATAGATAATACTTAATTAATAGCTCATTCTTAATTAATAGATAATACTTAATTAATAGATAATAATTAATTAATAGCTCATGTTTAATTAATGGATAATACTCAATTAATAGATAATACTTAATTAACATTACTTTCTTAATTAAAAGATAATACTTAATTAATAGATAATACTTATTAATAGATAATACTTAATTAATAGATAATACTTAATTAATATATAATAATTAATTAATAGATAATACATAATTAATAGATAATACTTAATTAATAGATAATACTTAATTAATATATAATACTTAATTAATAGATAATACCTAATTAATAGATAATACTTAATTAATAGATAATACTTAATTATTAGCTCATATTTCAACTGTATACAATAAGAGCAAATTAAAATACCTCCAAAATGTTATATAAAATAAACTTGAGTTGATAGTATCAAGTTGATAAACTTATATAATTGTACACACTAGCGACATTATACAAACTATTTAATAATGTTTCCATGGTTTTAATATGTAAAATATGGTAATTATCTATATGCATGTATGTATATATATATATATATATATATATATATATATATAAATTAAATTGTATATTAAATAATAACATTTTTTGTAACTATTAGGTCATATTTTGTATCCTATTTATAAAAAATTGTTATAGAATATTATAAATAAATCATATTCCCTCATATTTATATGTATATATATATATATATATATATATATATATATATATATGTGTGTGTGTGTGTATGTGTGTGTGCGTGTGTGCGTGCGTGTATATGTGTGTTTGTGTGTGTGTATGTGTGGATAGTCATAATATATATCAAAATATGTAAATTTTTAACCCTACAGGTATCATCGCGTATTATTATATCATATTCTAATGGCTAATGATACATTCATAAATATACATAAATATGGCTAACAATCCAATTATATAACTTGTATACTATTGTATTATATAAATCACTTACATATTTTATTTATAATATTTTAAACAAATTTATATTCAATTATCGTTTTTATTATACATATATTTTATTTTCATAGTTCTATTTTATACACTACATTTACATTTGTCTGTATTGATTTTATTAATTTAACGTTTATTTTTATTTAAACTTCTACACCATTCTCTACGTAATACATGTATATATCTTTATCACTTTTTTTACTCGTGTTTATATACATATCTTCTTTTTTAGTGTCATTAGGGCAATAAAAAATGGAAATGCTCATCGTGCCATATAATGCCATAAAAAAGATACATGCGTGCTCTAATTCAGACTCATTGCATACTATTCAATATTGTAACACCCATATCATATCTACCCAAAGCAATATCCCAAATATAATATTTTCTAATATTTCTAATTTAACCACGATGGCAAATGTCAGCCCATATGTTACATATAATGTACTACCACCGTCAACACTTACATATAGGATCTCATCTTATTCCCTAACTACCACCCATCACGATAGCCAACCCCACGTTATTAACGATTACGGGACATTTAATATTAGTTTTAGCCGCATATAATTTGATGTATGTGAAAATATAAAAGACCTTGATGCACTAATCTCATTAGTAAGTTAATTAATATTAATTGAAGGAAACACATTTTTAAAAAAGCAACTAAATGTAGAAGACTACTAAAATAATGTTGATAACAGGATGTCAAATAAAATACCAAATAATAATCTTAAAACAATTGGCTATCTGTTGAACAGAAAAGTTTCCAGTCTAGTATCGGAGGCTACAGGAAGATTATGTTGTCCCATAATCTGCTATAATAGAAAATAAAAAAGAAAAATTTGTAAACCTTTATAAATTCATCAAAGTTACTTAAGTCTTCTTCTAATTTTGTTCCTTGTATTTCTACCTGTAATTTTATATATATATATATATATATTTATATATATATTTATATATATATTTATATATATTTATATATATGTAATGTGTCTGATTCGTTTGATTACTTATATATGTTGAACCTGTTACAATATAATAACGATTATGATTAATTATTAACGATTAACGAATGACATTTAACTAAATAATGATATTAAACCGTTTCGAAGTATCATGAAACTGACTACTTCGTCGGTTAGTATTCTCTTTATAAGATTATCCTATACGGAACTAATCAAACGGAACAGATAAGAATATAAATAAAGAATGCATAAGTGTCTTATAGCTCGTCTTATTATCTTACATTATATTGCATAATAATAAATTCATCGTAAATTAATTACTGTGTAATACCTTCGCTAATATATATATATATATATATATATATATATATATATATATATATATATATATATATTATAAGAATATTCAATAATATTAATATAAACCTTATTATTTATCTATTGAATTATTT
>OZ038315.1:12593763-12668763 GCA_964035775.1 Osedax frankpressi | reverse complement strand
TAATAATTAAATTTTAATTAATAAATTTCAAAAATGTATATTTTTATTATTTTATGTTATCTCACATTTAAGGGGAAGTCACAGTGACCGAGTTTAACATGGTAAATGATAGGGAAATATAGCTTTATATAAGTTGTAACAACGTACTCAATACTTAGAACAGTTCCGAGATGGTTTGATCTTCCTATATGTAATATACATACCAGTATAGTTACGTTATTATATGTACGTATAAATGTATTATACATGTGTTTATATATCACTATGAAGTATACTATATTTTTTTTTAAAGTCATGTAAATATATTCAATATATTACTAAATAACTATCATGTTATATATAAATATAAAAACGTAGGTATTTATATATACATATAATATCTTATAGACAAAAAATAATGAATTACCTACTATATTGAATGTATTGTTAGCAGGAAAAAATAATTTTTCTGAGAAAACCGGCTTAAAGTTAATTCATTTTTAGTATAAATAATAAATTAATTATGTATAATAAAAAAATAGTATGGATTGTTTGAAACGATTGTATTGGTTATACCGATCACGTATCCTATTTGATAACTAGATAAACAACTTTAGATATTTAAATATTCACGTTTTAAATTTTTAAAATCCATTATATATACGAACAAATTATAGAAAATAATTTATTAGATTTTTTACTAATTTATTATTTTCTATATTTACTATTTTCACAACCCTAATGAACATACAATTTATTCATTTTGATTACGTTTTTCATTCTGAAATTTCACAACAGTATTATTAACAACATAAAAATAAATAGAAATAGTAAATAAAAATAAAATTAATAATCAAAATGTTGATTAATTTTTGATCACATTGGTCTTCCCCTTAAAATATTTAAGTTGTATAACTTAATGATGCGACAAATATGGAATACAATATTGATATAATATTGTATCTATTTAATATATATATGAACATATTTTCAAATATATATATATATATATATATGTACATTGTTCAGTATATATTACATTTTACTATATGATTATAATAAATAAATCTCGAATTATATTATGTTAATGTTAATATATTATGTTATAATAAGTAATTCGTATGTAATATTGACATTTATTATTATATTTATAGATAAAAATGGTAAATTTAACAATTAATATAATATTAATATAAGATTCTCGTGATATAAAAGATCTGAATAAATATTATAATATATTTAATAAATGTAATATACCATAATATATTCTAGGTTGATATTCTAAAAGTATACATTATATTTAAAACATTTGTGAATTTAACGTATTAATTTAAGATAATAATGTATAACCTTTTTTATTTTATTTTTTGTTAACTGAATTAAGTATTATATTTAATATATATCATTAATATATACCGATATTTATATATAAAATTATGTTGATGATTAAAAGTGCATAATATATATATTATAATATATACTTATACAATATTTACTTTGTCTTTAATATCATTTTCTAAATCCTGTAATTTTCACATTTATTAAAATTAAGACATTACAATATATACTATCCTAAATTCTATATAAGTTGAATATATATCATGTAATATATATATATATATATATATATATATATATATATATATATATATATGTATATATATATATATCTTTTTTTGTTATATTATTTAGATGTATTGTTATCTTATTCAGATTAAGGGTTAAATCTATCACTATTTTAAATAATAGTTTTATATCATCATACTGTGTAGACAATATTAATTAAATAATCATTAAAATCATCAGAAGTAGGATTATTTATTTTCAAACTTTCTTTATTATTGTTAAAGTTCAATAATTTATTCAGTTATACAAAATCAAGTTTGTGATATTTTTAAATTTTATTATTATTTAATAATTTTTTTTGGTATTTTATTATTGTTTTTTTTTTAATATAATAAATCGACATGATTGTAACCATGGTCTATTATTTAAAAAAAATTATTTTTACACATGTTATAATATTACAGAATAATTGTATTATATCAATATAATATTCACATATTGAATTCAAATCATCTTTCCTAATTAAATATTCTCAATTATGTAATTGTTGAGATCTAGAAGTTTTTTATAATTTGTAATATTTTTATTCTAATATTAGTTGATTTATTATATTAATATTTTATTTTATTAATTATTAATAGGTAGTTATATCACTAAAACATATCAGAAAATGCCTTAGATTAGTCGAAGTTTACAATGCATACTATAATTATGTATGCATTGTAAACTTCGACTAATCTATTAACGAATTGATAGTATCACCATAACGTGTTTATTTATTATTGATAAATTTCACATACTATTTATAATTCATAAAATAAGAAATTAATACTAATATATAATATTATCTAATAACATTAACATAAACATGTTTACATCAAAAAAATCTACTACAAATAAATCACCATTTGCACACAAAATGTGATAAATATTATAAATAAGCAATATATATTTGTAATGTATTCTTAGTTTGTCACTAAAGAATTGTTCATAAATTTATCTATTGTTATATATAAGGAAAATATTAATATTATTAAATTCCCTTTTTTTTAAGAAAAGCAAATAACATGTTAAATATAAAGTTTAGTATAACTATTTTATTATACTATATATATATTTATATATATATATATATATATATATATATATATTTATATATATATATGATATTACTAAGATATATGAAGATTCAGATCTTGTATTATACTTTCGCGTCGGGAATTGTTTCATGAATTTAATTTTATTTGAATACATATCTTTTGTTCTCATAAATAATCGTTTATAATTCTATATTTATATTTATATTTTTATATTTATAATTACTCAAAAATATGAGATTTACATTTTACTATGTTATATATATATATAAATATATATATATATATATATATATATATATATATATGTTTACATTAGATTATATCGATTAGTTCTTCTAATATTTTAAATATAAATTAAGTAGCATTAAAATGTATATATTGTTCAAATGGCAACATTATTAAGTATAAACTTTCTTAGGTTTCAATAATTATTTTGTAAATAACATATTTATGTTATGTATTAATATACCGACTCTAATCCATCGCGAATATATACTAAGAATCACTTTAAAAATAGTTTAGGTTGAGTTAATGCCTCTTCATTACGGCATGACTTCTCCGAAATATACAATAGTATTATATATATATGCATGTGTGTGTGTGTGTGTGTGTGTGTGTGTGTGTGTGTGTGTGTGTGTGTGTGTGTGTGTGTGTGTGTGTGTGTGTGTGTGTATGTGTGTGTGTGTTTATATCATGCAATATCTCATTTTAATTATTTATGAATCTCAGGAAGTCCAAGTATCAACAGATGTTAAATATTTGTAATGTGAAGAATGTTTATTTTAGAATCATTATTATTTAAAATAAATCATTTGTTAACATATTAAAAATTAATTACATTTTCTTTCTTCTATAATATACACAAATAATATACAAATAATATACAAATAATGGTATTTAATATTGAAATATATTAATGGCTTTAATAAATTACATATTTATAAAGATTTTCAAAGATGTTATTAATATTAATATCCCATACTTGTTCTACACATAATATAATTTCACATAATATATATTTCTTACCATTAATCTGATATGCTTAGTTACTGTATATATAATTATATATCAACATACTTGTGAAATATATATCTAACACGGTAAATTTAAATTTAAATTATAAATATTAATACATAATACAATATATTAGTAGTATGAATAATGTATTGACTATTAATGATATAGTATAATATTTTACAATAGATAATGATAAAATGTATATTACTAAAACGTACGGGGAACTGCTATGAAATGATGTGAATTGCAAATATAAATCCTTGGAATACAAGATGTAAAACATTCTAAATAACGGTATTGAACATTTAATTACGACATCAATTGTTATTGTTATTATTATTCATCATTTTGAATAACAAACCTATGCAATTATAAGCATTGTTTTCGATTCTTGGCAGCTTGCTTAGTTTATTTCTAGTTATCAAATTGCTAAGGTAACCCTCGCATCCTCTTACTGTGTATACCTTATTTAAGTATGTGCATAGTTAATATTATATTAATGTTATTATCAATAAATAATATACTATTATGTGACATTCTAAGTATACCTATATTGTTTATTGAATCGAATGCAATAAACCTTATTATCGCGTTGATAGAATTCCGCTATACATTTTGTTGAACAATTTATAACATTCATAATACTATTTACTTGACCTATTTAAGATTTTTATTGTATTACTTTAATTATTCGATATTTGGTAAATTTCAATCACTATAACAATTCCATATTAAACGTATGTATTATATTTTAACACTTTAATAATAATTACGAAATTAAGTAATCAAACTTCTCATAATGATTATGGAATTCTCTATATACATCTTATATTCAAATAGGTCACCATAATAACTTTAATTATTCAGTTCTAATTTATTATATGTGAATACTATAGTTATTTAATTAACTTGATCTTTCCGACTTAAATACATTTAGATAAACTATGAGTTGTATATAGTAGTAAAAGATGTGTTTATTGTCGAGATGTATTAAAATGTGTACAGAGAACTTCATACGGATGTGATGTATGTAGAGTGAGTTTATGTTATTATAAAGGTAGACAGTGTTTTAAATTGTATCATGATGTATTGTAAGTATTTTATATTTCACTTGTATATATTAAATCACAATAAAATATTTAACAAATATATAGATTATTATTTTTAATTTTATATAAAAAAATTTGTATATTATTCTATAAATATATTTAATTAATTAAAATAATTATTATAATATTCATATATATATATTATTCATGTATAGCATAAGTTTTAGTATTAATAATAGCATATAATATTTAACAAATCAACAGATTATTATTGTGAATTTTTTTATAATAAAATTTAAAAAAAATATTTTCTAAAATTAATAAAATATATTTAATTAATTAAAATAATTATTATAATAACAATTGTATAATATTAATTAATATATCTTATTCAAGTGTAACCCAAGTTGTAATATTAATAGTTGCATATTTATATGAGTAAATAGTTGTTTTAATAGTATTAATTATTCTAATAATTTAAAAATAATTTGGATAATTAACAATAATTTCCAAAATATAAATTATCGTAACTTTTTTAATAACAATTATTTTCAAATTCAATCTACATATAAAAGTTAGGCTATTATATGACCTATATAATGGCATTAAAAAAAAGTATAATTAGTTAATGTATTAATATTATATACATTAGTTATGTTATTCAGTATACAATATATATATTATTTTGTAAATAATTTTATTTAATCAATAATAATTAATTAATTATTATGAATTTACATCATTAATATGAATTTCATTAAAAAGATAATTAAATTCTCTTTAAAAATATGATAATTTATAATTATCGATTATTATTATTTGATACTGTAAAAGTATGTTATGTGAGTAATAGTATAAATTTATAATAAATACAAAAATCGCTGGGGAAAATAGCGCATACTTTTGAAAAATCCGCGGGAGGTAAAGAGTTAACCAAAAAATAAATTCATTTTTTTAATATTCTAGAGCTATTTGTTATTTTAATAATATTTAGATAAAGAACATTTACATTTAATAAAAACTAGGACTAAGTAATTGAAGCATTAAAACAAAAATTAAAATAAATCCATGTTATCTATAGAAAAAATAATTAAAATTATTAATAAAATAATTCGAATACTTTCAAAGTTTTTAAAATCACTAAACTTTAAAATTACATATTTAACCCATATTTTTATCCACCGTTTTAAAGATTGCAGTTTTCTAAATAAGAATACAAATTACCCTTACCATACACAAAAAATAAAAAATAATAATAATTTGAGTACCAAATAAATACTTAGATAATTTTCAAAAAAATGAATAAATTATTTCTTTATATATTTAATTATATGAATACAAATTGTATTATATTAATACAAAATTAACAAAACATTTAATCAATAAAAAGAGTGTGTTATCCAAAACTATTTACGCTATTACATTTATAATCAACTTTTGATAGTTTATTAGATTATAATTTTATCTGGGGAAATCATTATGTTTGGCATAACAAAGTATATATACTTTAAAGTATATATTATAATCTTAAAAAGCATAACAATTGTTTTATGAAAAAAAAAAATTTTTAATTCATTTCATTTATGGATGATCTAAAATAAAAAATGTACAGCTAAACTTAGACATCAAAACATTAGCGTTCGGAAAGGTTCCTTCCTAAGCAAACTACTATTTATCATATTATAAATGACAGAAAAATCAGTAAATTCGTAATAAATCACTTTGCCTTACGATACAAATTAATAATTTACAAATAGATGAATTAAAATCGGATATGATAAGAACAAATAATTAATATTTAACAGATAACTACATCATTTAATATCTAAGATTACAAAGAATAATATTTTTTCAATAATATTATTAAACACATAATATAAATTTAAAATTCCATACATCATTTTATTTTAAATTTGGTGATATCTCCACAAGTTCAAACTTTTTCAAGTCTAAAAACTAAATTATATAAAATACAATATCCACACATTATATTATAATAATACCCTATTTGAAATTAACAGCATTGTTAAATAGGTTGGTTTACGTGAATATGATATTACGATTTTAATGCACAAACTTTTAAAATATTAAATCGGTCTAATCAAATAATGATTGTGATTATTTAAAACGATCACTAAATTATATTCCTATAAATATTTATATATATTAGACTCACTAAACTGCTAACTATCAATGTCACATGAAGCGTATCTAAAAAGTTAGAGTATATGTCGGTTTTAATTTTATATCTACTTATATTTACTCCTTATTTTACTCTTTATTCTTTAATAATTATATATGACATGTTTATTATAAGTCATATAATAAATTCATTAATTAATCTTTGGGATATAACAATTTCAACCCAATAAATTCTAATAATATTTAATAATAATATTCATAATTTCTTCTTCGATGTAATAGTTATAGTTTATATATCTACATAAGTTATAGCAAATGTATAAGTTATAAACTACCAAACATTAACTGAATGGTTGTATACACCCGACACGAAGAGCAGTATAAACATATGATATCGATCTGGAATGAATTCATCGATTGATTTTAAAACCAAAACATCTTAAAAAATAGAGTTGCATAATGGATGACATATCTGTCGATAGTTATATATTTTACTTCAACAAACATACTTTTATTTTTTGAAAGGTTTCACATATGTGTGAAACCACATAAAGTATTTATCAATAATACACTACAACATATGTATATATATATTTATATATATATATATATATATATAATATTACAAATTACCTTTATCGCATACAGTTTCTTGTTCTTTAAAAAATCTCACAGTTGAACACGATAAACATATATTATTACTAAATATATTTCATATTTTTAAATTATTTAATATAATTAGAATACTAAATTTAAAATTGTATAAATATTATTACATCAATTATATCTCATATTATATAACTACATCGTAAGGAAAGGTATTGTAAATATATATGTGATTTGGTATAAATTATAAATCGAGGCTAGAAAACAATGATGTGGATTAATCGTTATTACCACCGGAATATTATAATTTTAAATTAATCAATTACATCATTTATAATTAACTCATCACTAACTAAATTGAGTTCATATTAGTTATATTTGATATATTTATTAAATCTTATAAATTTAATGATTAACTTCACAACATTTCACAATATGTAGTAGTTTGTATTATATAATATAGTATATACATTATCATAGTATTTTTTAATGTATTATTTAAAATAATTGATTAAAATCATCAATCATAAATAATATATTTTATAAATAATAATGTATTTCATAAATTAATTATATTATTGTAAAATATATTGTAAAATATATTATAAAATATATTATAAAATATATTGTAAAATATATTGTAAAATATATTGTAAAATATATTGTAAAATATATTGTAAAATATATTGTAAAATATATTGTAAAATATATTGTAAAATATATTGTAAAATATATTGTAAAATATATTGTAAAATATATTGTAAAATATATTGTAAAATATATTGTAAAATATATTGTAAAATATATTGTAAAATATATTGTAAAATATATTGTAAAATATATTGTAAAATATATTGTAAAATATATTGTAAAATATATTGTAAAATATATTGTAAAATATATTGTAAAATATATTGTAAAATATATTGTAAAATATATTGTAAAATATATTGTAAAATATATTGTAAAATATATTGTAAAATATATTGTAAAATATATTGTAAAATATATTGTAAAATATATTGTAAAATATATTGTAAAATATATTGTAAAATATATTGTAAAATATATTGTAAAATATATTGTAAAATATATGATAAAATATCTTTGATATTTAAAAAATTATAATTAATAATTATTTTGATATTGTCTCTACTTGTTATATGCCATCTATTTTATTTTTAACCAATTTATTTAATAAAATATTATAATATTACAGTATTACAGTATTATAATAAATTATTATAATAACATATGTTATTATATATATATATATATATATAAACGTAAAAGTCTGCTGCTAGGAAATAATGCAAATATTTTATAAAATCACATTATATAAATCACATATATATATATTAATATTATTGTTTTATATAATCATGATATTATAATCTTATTTAAATAAGTTTATAGACATTGTAATTACCAAGAACATATGTAATATTTGTACTTGGGAATTAGTAGTATAATCTATAAATGTGTAAACGATTTAAAATATAATTCATACGAATTCAATTTATAATTTCCATACTTGCCTTAATCATTTAAATATATATATATATATATATATATATATATATATATATATATATATATTTATATATATATATATATATATTTATATATATATTTTAATGATGTTTATAAACCGTTTTTTATTGCTGAATTTGTATATAATTGCTTCTTGTTTTACTATTTAATATATATAATAATAATAATAATATAATTATTAATAATAATGAATAATATACAAATTATACAATAAATATACCTTTCTTGAATATATCAATATCCTCTTTAACGTATGCATTGCATACATAATCAAATTTCGGATAGCATAATTGGAGTGCTACTATACCTATAACATTATATGTTTTACATTAATAAAATCTAGTTTATACAACAATAATATATATTTAATAATATAATAATTCACTAAGATAAATAAATTATCAAATTAATATACCTGAGGAATAGAATATAATATATAAATATATATTTATATATATATATATATATATATATATATATATATATATAAATTTATACATAGAATATTACGATTTTAGTGCACAAATTGTACAACATTAGTATTAAATCTTATAACGGTCTTTCCAAATAATGATTATGATTATCGTAAAACTAGTACTCAATATTCCTATATAAGTATGATTAACATATATATATATATATATATATATATATATATATATATATATATATATATATATATATTAGACTCGCATACTTCTAACTCCCACTGATATATAAATCGTATATAAAGAGTAAGGCTGGTAAATAAAAATAAATATTCAAAAAGTAAATACAATTAGATTATCTGTCGGTTTTTATTTTATATCGTTTTATATTTATGATATCTTTATATTTATATTTATTATCTTTCACTGATACAACACTGATATGGAATTTTGTATGTTACTGTCTACTTAGTAACCAAACTTAACAATACTAACCAACACAGATTATACTAATATATATATATATATATATATATATATATATATATATATATATATATATATATATATCCACCATTTGATGTAATTAAATGCATCATCATTCTACAAGGATTAAAACTAATGTAGACTTTATATAAATTTAATGTATTACTAAATACCTACTTAACTAAACATATTTATAAAATTAAACTTACTAAATAATCAATTTTCCTACGGATCTTTCTTAGGGCCGATATTATATATAATATACATTACTTTAATTTCAAACATATTTAACAATTACACACAATCAATATATAATCTATAGGCAGATATATGATTATAATGTCATCGATTAAATACATGCAACAACATAATAATTTCCTAACGGAAATAACTAACTGAATGGCGAATATTTACTTACCATTAAACATTGCAAATAAATCTCCAATACAATATCCTTTAATAAATCTAAATAATTATTTGCTTATCACTAGACAATCTGCTAATCTGCTAGTAACAACAATAACTAACGACTTAAATGAATAAACACATAAAAACTACACAAACATATCTATATATAACTACATTTCATTGTGTAAAATCAAGAAATTCTCTACGACTAATATGACTTATCTACTGGAAAATGGTTTTATTTTAATTCATAAATAGATTAATGCTCAACTATTGACTAACTGCAAACAAAAAAAGCGATATACACTTAACAGACTATTTTAATAATAAATAAATGTATAATATCAAAACCAACATAATGGATAATATTCAATATTTAATAAAAGATCGAATAAATAACATAGTATAGTATAATTCAAGTATACTAGATATAAATCACCGTACATTACTGACGATCCAGCATAAATGATTAAATGACCTAAAAATTATATAATTAAATATCTATAAATAATCATCATTATCATCATCATTATTATTATAATATATGGCACAGTATGGGATGTCATTAAAATCTTTATATGTACGTCATGTATAATTCACAAAAATAAACAAGTATAGTGACTGAAACCAATTATGCTATCACATCTTTGTAATATCTAGACCGTATATAATGGATAACAAACAATGCGAAATTCTAAACTATACAAGAAGCCTTAATAATACTATCACTCGTATGAAAATATTGCATTGTCACAATAAGAAGCAATCTACCGGTAATATTAGAGTTAATGATGTTATTGAGATTATAAATGTTTCAAAACGACATACAATTTACAATATCGATTAAAAAATATCTTCGAAAATCTTACAAATTATTTGACAGATCATAAAATTATTTTAAAATTAGTTTATTTATGTCATTTATACTATATTATTTTATCTGCACATTTAAGAACACCATTATAATTAATCTTTTTTAATATATAAAATAGTAGTAATATTGTAATAAATTTACTAAGTATGTATATTTATTTTGAATATTTTTATTGGCAAATTTGAAAATACCATACAAATTATTTTAAATAGCACTTTAAATGTAATTTATTATTTTAAAATTGAAGTAATTATAAAAATACAATATCTATAATGTTATTAAAATAACATTATTGTAGTACTACAATTACTATAGTAATTGATAATAGTATTTAAATGATATTTAAAAGATATTTTTACCTAAAGGTTTTTTATAAGTATCTACGTAAAGTCTTGTAGTATAATGGATTATACGTCAGATTAACAATTTGTACTTTTTAATAGAAAAATAATATTTACACTCAGATCTTATTAATATTATATAAAAAATGCAATGAGGAAATGTAAATTCTTATTAAAAAGTTATTATCAACATAGGATACTATTATTAGTGTAATACTAAATACTATACAATATATAAGTATTATATATCATAAAACCATAAATTAAAAAATAGAAAAATAATAATCAAACTCAGATAGATTAATATTATAACAAAAATACAACGAAGAAATGTAAATTATTATTCAAAAGTTAGTATCTTTATAGGATTATGAAATATATACTAATGAAATAATATTAAATTTACAATTGTAATATATCACAACAAAATAAATTAAAATAGTACACCATATATATTATTTATACATATATATATATATATATATATATATATATATATATATATATATATAATATACATATATATACATATTATATATATTTTACCGATACATATAACTCAATGTTAAATAATATTGTAATATATTAAGTATATACTATAACCATTTATATTCAATAGTCCATTATCTCTATTTATCAAATCATATGCATTTATGCCATTAGTGCATCCTCTTTGCATTGTCAACTATTTTATTAAATTTTATTAAATAAAGATTAATTTATGATTAAAGACTAATTGTGTTGTTTATATGAATAATAAGCTACATAATCAGTATATCGATGTAATATTTAACATAATCTAAAATTAATTCATTGTTCAAGAAAAATGAATATATATTATAATATATTTTATAAAATAATAATAAATATAGATGTATATATATTTAAATAATTGTAATTTATATATATATATATATATATATATAATATGTTATATATATATATATATATATATATATATAAATATATTTAATTATGATTTTCGAATAAACAAACCGTGTTATTATAATCGTAATGAATCACCGTAAAACATTGGCCCATGCAAATATTGATATTATAGTCTGCAAATATATATTGACTTTAACTTCTAGTTTAGAAAAATGTTATGTTATTATTATCGTTCTTAACCCTTTAAACCCTTTATACATTAACGTCATTTTGCTGAAAACTCGATAGACATTAGCGTCAATTAAATTTCGATGTGTAAATAAATGTTAATTAATAGAAGTAACTAAAGTAGAACAAGATATTTGCCAAATTGGCTAAAATTATATTATTTAAGTTCTATTTCAGCTAGAACATATTCATTACCATTGAACACATTGCACAATGTATTTATACTAACATATTATAACATTATATTGAAATTATATTACTGTAATCCAAAACATCATTTAAACTCAATTAGTATAATTTTATATTTTTTACATGATATTATATAAATATATTTTTATTTTAAATATCAATAAGTTAATTTCATTAAATCAATTGTATTTGTTGTATTTCAATTGTATGCACAACGATGTATGCATTTAAATTATATATACCTGCATGTTCGCAACTATTGTATAATGATGATTCATTATATCGCAAAGAAATACGACATTTTACACAAACTGAGGCAAATCTGTATACTACGTATATAAAATATATGTGTTATTATTTTTTAATGTGTGTTAAGTATATGCTTTTATAATACTAATATTATATATAATATTATGTGACTAATGCAATTAAAATTAAATTTACTTTAGCCAAAATCAGGTTATAATTATAATTCAAAATATATTGTGATTTTGAAAATATAAATCATTCAAATTACGACTAATGCTATATCTATATTATCATGTATTACTTAACCTTGGTGCATTATAAAGTCTTCATACACTTTATGTGCATTACATTTATCAGTATCGCATATTTTCAAACAATACATCGAAAACATGCTACCTAGTATAATTTGAAAGTCATTTTAAATCGGTGAATATAATATATTATTAAGAACTAGAAAGCGATAATACACTAACTCCATATACAGTTAATTAAATAATAAATGATTAATAATAAATAATTATATATCTAAGCAAAACAATCAATGTATCTAACTTTGATTATTCCAATAACAATGCGATGTGTTCCTTTCTCCATTACGTATACAAGCTCTATCCATTTCAATCTAATTTATAATTAGTATTTCTATTGTTATATTCCTATCATAGAAAAAGTAAGAATATATTTTACTAACTTTACTAGATTGTAAATATGTCAGTTCTTTTTTTATTTGATATTTATCATATTCTATGGATAATTTAGAATAACACTTGTAACATACATCTCGTTTACTTGGTTCAATGACATCCAAACAAGAAACACCATGGAATTCATTTTCAAGGAGAAATGTTCGAGGTGAGTTTAATGTATTGATACACACAAAGCAGTTGTTTTGACTGTATTATTAAATCAATTAAAATCATAATAAACGATTGACTTTTCGGGTATTTTTTAAACATATTAACTTAATATTTATTATAATGCATGTTGAATTGGTTACATGTCAACACGATTTAAAATCTATAAGATCTCATATGATAATTAACCAATGTTAATTTTCTGAATCTCGGACAATTAAGTGATATAATTAGTTTATAACTTACTAAAGTCATTTTTCAGAAAATTAATTAGTTAATTATTCTTATGATTAATTAGTTAATTAAAAAAATGTATATAAATAATTAAGCAAATATTATATTCATTAATTTATAAAATTAACTTATTGTATTTATATAACTTCTTAACATTTTATTTATTAACTTATTATCACTATAAATTATCATGATTTCTAATACTACGCAGATAAATTTAAGCTATGCTTGAAAAAAATACCAAATATAGTAAAAATCCATACTTATGCCCCACATTATACTGGTATAAATGATATAACTCGAAAACAATTCAATTGCACCGACACTGTTCATCATTATATAATAATTAGTCACAATATTATAATACTATTATTTAATCCTGCTAACCATGAACTATACAGAAGTACTATGCTGGTATGTAACTATAGAACCAGCAATAACAATAACAACTTTAACACAAACTATATCACTAATACCCTAATAGCTTGATAACTGACAAGAGTAATAACTAGAGAAATAGCTACAGTAATAGACACAGCAATAGCTATATCTCTAGCCACAACTCTATATGTATAAATAGTTACAGCATTAGCTGGAGAAATAGCTACAGTAATAGATACAGCAATAGCTATATCTCTAGCCACAACTCTATATGTATAAATAGTTACAGCATTAGCTGGAGAAATAGCTACAGTAATAGATACAGCAATAGCTATATCTCTAGCCACAACTCTATATGTATAAATAGTTACAGCATTAGCTGGAGAAATAGCTACAGTAATAGATACAGCAATAGCTATATCTCTAGCCACAACTCTATATGTATAAATAGTTACAGCATTAGCTGGAGAAATAGCTACAGTAATAGA
Organism: Osedax frankpressi; assembly: GCA_964035775.1. Classification (NCBI taxonomy): domain Eukaryota; kingdom Metazoa; phylum Annelida; class Polychaeta; order Sabellida; family Siboglinidae; genus Osedax; species Osedax frankpressi. The sequence goes on along the minus strand of OZ038315.1, from coordinate 12,653,702 downwards.
TACAGCAATAGCTATATCTCTAGCCACAACTCTATATGTATAAATAGTTACAGCATTAGCTGGAGAAATAGCTACAGTTCCAGCTGTTTCACCAGCTATGGTATTAGCTACACTACAGGCTACATCATCAGTTGCATCAACGGCTATAACATAACTACTGTACCTTGTATATTTACATTAATAACTATATCTACAGAACTAGCTACATCACAAACTTCAGCAACAGCTATGCACCAGCTACAGCACAAGTTACATCAATAGCTACATCACTAGCCCCAACTACAGCACTAGCTACATGAACAGCTACACAACAGCTATAGCACCAGTTAAAGCACTAGCTATATCACAAGCTATAACACCAGCTAAAGCACCATCTATATCATCATCTATAGCACCAGCTGCAATAATAGCTACAGCAACAGTTATACAAACAGCTACGCACCTACAATAGCACTAACTACATCAATAGCTACAACACTAGCAATAACACTAACTACATCATCAGTTACAGTACTAGCTACAGCACCAGCTACATCAATAGCTACAATAATAGCTTCTGCACCAGCTACATCAATAGCTATATCAACAACTACGCACACGCTACATCACTATCTAGATAAATAGCTACAACACCAGCTATAGCACTAACTACATCATCAGTTACATCTCCAGTTACAGCGCCAGCTATATCAAACGATATAGCCTTAACTAAGCACCAGATACAGCATCAGCTACATCAATAGCTACATCATAAGCTATATCAATAGCTACATCACCATCTATAGCACCAGCTACTTTACTAACTATAGCAACAGCTACATCAATAACTACAGTACGAACTGCAGCACCATCTACAGTACAAGCTACATCAACAGCTACAATAATAGCTTCAGCACAATATACCAAAATAGCTACATCAACAGCTATAGTAACAGCTACAGCTACAGCAACATTTATATCACTAGCCACAATAATAGCTACATAAACAGCTACAGCAACAACTACATAACCAGCTATATAAATAGCTACAGCAACAGCTACTGCAACAGCTACAGCAACACCTACAGATACATCAACAGCAACAGCTACAGCAACAGATAAATCAAAAGCTACAGCAACATCTATATCACCAGTTACAGAAACAGCTATATCACCAGCTATAGCAACGTTAATTGTATTGGGATATATTGTATAAGTGTTTTTAATGTTATGCTTAGTTGTTGGTTTGATGGGATTAGATATTAGATAATCATTCCTTATACAGTTTATATGAAATCTTAATATATTCAAAAATCAAGCTAATTCATATACATATATTCAAGTGCTATATTCATCTTATATTACAATAATTAGTGATTATAAACACTTTGAAAATAAAAATATTTATTTTAATAACGTAGGTATTTAATTTGATAATTCATATTACCTAACCATGAAAAAATAATCATAATAAAATACGCTAACGGGTAAGTGATATATTTGAAAAATAGTATAATGACTGAATCACATCACCATGAACCATTTTATAACAAATTATTCATATAATAAATAAAATATATGCAAATACATCATGGCATAATATTCTCTAATGATCTACTAGTTCGAATCGATCTTAATTTATATAATATATACTATATACTTTATTAAATATTATGATTAAATTAAATAAATATACAAAACGGAATATATACATGTAAAAAACCATGACAACCGAATTCAAAATATAATAAAAACAAATAATAAACATTGATTTAACATAAATAATTTAACAAAATACCAAATCTATATTTACTATATATTTGGGATATAATCGCAAGTTATAAATATACTAAAAACACTTTTCGAGTATATCACTTTAGAAATTTAGGAAGGAAAAACAACTTTAAAAATATATTTTTAAAAAATTGTAAACAAATAATAATACCAAATATTAGAATCCTAATCTTTATTGTGAAAAAATAGCAAAACAATACTTCCTTAATAAAATATAGATAACAGTAAATACAGGATGTTTGATGCATCCGATAATAACTGTATTTCGTGTATAGATATCTTACTTCATTGTATTTATATATTAAACAATATACTAAAAATAACCATGAAAAGCATACACATATATTATAATAAATTAATACAATTAATATTCCTATCATTATTAACAAATAAATGTAGTATTAATATCTAGATATCATAAATAAACTATTCAAATTATATTATATTAATTTCTTATTTTAAATTATTTATATTCACTTTGAATAATTTAATTTAGTTTAATTGATATTTATTAATTTATAAACCTAGTATATATTTTAAAAATGACTTCCAATTATATCATATCAATTAGAACAAAATATCATTTTCATTATTATTTTTATATTATATCATTAATTATAAACTATACATTTATCTAAAGTTAATTATGGAAAATTAAATATTTAAACATATTTTAAAATGTATATCTATGATATTTATTACTATTTTAAATACATGTATAGGTTTTGTAATACATAGTTAATTTTCTGTACTGTTCTATATAAATTAATTTAGTATTTTTTAAATACATTTATTTAATTTTTATAATATTATATTTACTTTATTATATTAATATTTACAATAATATTAATTTAAGAATGAAAATATTTTAAATTTTAATATAATTTTAAAATTAAATACAATTTGTTATCAATATATAATCTTATTTTATATAATTCATAATAATTGTTTTTCTGGTTGATTTAATCTTACATTTAATTTAACATATAATTCAAAGCTGGACATTTTTTAAATATTAAATATAAGTATTCATATAGTTTGTCAATATTATTATTTAACATTATAGTAATTGCTTTCAGTTTTTCTACATAAAATTACAAATAATATAATAATATTTTATTTTAAAATATATATTATATATCAAAGTTGTTACAGGCATTACTATTATAGTATTATATATTATATATCTTAGAGTATGTCTTATTGTTTATTATGAATATAGAAAACAACAACAAAATAAAATATAACATAGATTGCATCTTATTTATTTAACACTATAAGATTTATTTTTTATTTACATTATAAATTAGTATGAAATAAATTATTAAGTGATTAGGCATGATTTTATTAATATATATTTGTTGTAGGGCTACTCATTATCATTATTTAATTTACAATGAATTGCTTGTATATCCATTAGTTAAGAATATTATATTATACTTTCCTAAGGGTTAAATATATATAAAATAATTACTTGTATTTGTATATAAATAATAATTTTTGTGGTTCTGTTGTAAAATATAAATATAAATGTATACGAGAGTAATTTATAAAAACAAATAATATTATATTTTATTTTCATCTACTATTCAGTAATATATAAATAGTGTATCATTTCTTTATTGAATTATGTATTTATATTATTTATACTTTGCATAATATATAATTTAATGAAGAATACTATTGTATATTAATAAATATAATAAAATACTATTGTATATTAATTTTGGTACTAGAATATATATAACAAAGAATATATGTATATAGATACCTAACATGTTTATATATACAACACATATTCCTAATAATATAAGTTATCACTCAATGTTAAGGGTCCGGTGATACATAATTCGATGTACAAATTACTATAAATAAAAAAGTTAAACATATGATAATAATTGTTAAATATTAATTAGATGTGAAATCCAATTCTAGATAATGTGAGGTTAACTGCTGTATTATCATAAGTTGATCTAATAACATAAAATATTCAATGAAGTAATATGTTCTATTCAATAATTATAGAATGTAAATGTAATCATAAAGTATTTATCATAATTAATTATACTAGAATTAATGATACACTTATTTTAGTGGATTGAGTGAAAGTAAGATGTTCTATTTTATTATGAGTAGAAATTTGTAAGATTTGATTAAAATCTAATTTCAAGTACATTTAGTAACTCCATATACATCAAAGTTTTGTTTAGATACATATCGGTCGATGTAATTAATATTATTTAATAATAATAGGTGTATATTTAATACAATTGTATCCTTCAATATAGTGATTATTAAATTATAGTGATCACTGGATTCATTGAATCGTGAATATAAACTACGTATTAGTTTCCGTATTTTTTGTGTGGAATATTTGAAGTGTTAAAACACATGGAAATTTTTTTTAATGTTTTGAAAAAAAAAAATTTTAATGCAGCAAATTAAAATTTTAAGTTATCGATATTGCGGTACCGCATTATCTGTGGAGGGTGTTATTAATTGATAAACGTTCAAATTATGTAATACTCTTCATTATCTAGACGACAATAAATACTAGTATTAGCAAATACTAATTGAACGACTGATCTTAGCAAAATAACCCTTCAGATAAGCCTGTAGATATATTGATAGCATAGATGGCAATATTATTATTTTTAATAGTCATCAAATATATCATTAATATCTATAAAAATAAAAATGTAATGGATTATAATAAAAGCCTATGGTAAATATTATTACTAAGAAAAAATCAGAATAAAAATCATAATAGCTCTAAACTATTTACTATGACTTATTATTAATGATTAAGGTAATTAATTTTTTTTCTATGTATATTTATATAATATTTGTTTGTTTATATATATATATATATAGTAATATACAAATATATATATAAGAATCATACAAAGTGAACATATCCTGAGAGATATAGAGCATACCAGTAAACAATCCATATAATTTCATTTTTTTCAGTGTTTAATTTATTTTATATTTTATGGACAGATCAAAATAGTTTACAAAATTAATCAAAGTCAGCATTTTTTTAGCAACTGATTTAAAAGATAAAACGTGTAAGAATAAAATATAATAATATATAAAGATAATAAGATAATAATTGTCATTATATACATAGTATATATAATGTTTCAATTGGATAAATATAATAAAACCTAATAAATATATCGATAATTAAAATCAGTGAAATAATATAAGTAAAATATAAACAATATGTAAATTAAGTTGTATGATGCATTGTAATCAAATTAATAACGATTACATTTATCCATAAGTTATATATAATTAAGCAAGTCAAAAAAACGATTTAATAAAATAATTAATTCTGCTGAAAATGTTCACATTTTAAAACAATATTTTGATTTTATACAAAAATTTGCTTTTATATTATTTTTCCAAAGGTAAAATTCAGCTGAAAATGTTCACATTTAAATTTTTTTTGCATTTAGCAAAAGAATAAATAAGCAAGTTTTTAATTAATTAAAAATAAATTATATTTTATAAAATATAATATTTACAAACTATAAAATTCTGCTGAAAATGTTCACATTAATTTTTTTTTACATTTAGCAAAAGAATGAAAAAGAAAGATTTTATTTAATTAAAAATAAATTATATTTTATTTAAAAAACATTTAAATAACATTTAAAAAAATATGAAATAATTATGCATTCAAATAATAGGCATTATAGATATAGTAGTTATATGAAAGTTAATTAACATTTTTAACATGACTTTAATTTTTTTTAATAGTAAGAGTTATTAATTTTTCTATCAAAATGTCCAAAATTAATGATTATATATATATGCATATATATGTGTGTATTGTATATTCGTGAAATATATAATTGCATATTGAATATATTGTAACTGGTAATCTAACTAACTATTCTTACCAAATATGTAATAATAAAGATAAACTATCAATCTATATATCAAAAACTATATTCACAAAATAATATTATGCATATGTGTATTGATACATTACAGAGTTGAATCATCCGAAATCAACACATATATACGGTGTACATTGTACGGTTTAGGATGGTACATCATTGTAATGTACCAATGCTATATAACGTTAGTATACACATGTATGTTAATCAGAACCCCGAGTAATTATGTATACATACTAATATCCCTAGTTTAAAAATATATTTTGGATATAATAAATGTATGCATTGTATTATTATGTATTATATTTTATATAAATATTGATATACCCTATATTTCCGGTAGATGTCATTACAAATGTAAACAAATTGCCTCGTTTTGATCAACATTTTGTTCGTTTCCGCAAATAAATGTAATTATTCTGTGACTTTATAGTTATGTCTTAATTATAAAAGTATATACTAATTCACATATAATAATGAAAATTGGATCGTTTAGAATATAAATGTCAGCGAGCGTACGCGTTAAGGACTAAGATGACATAATCACTTTACGACGTGCAAATTATTGTATTGGTGCATGCGTTTTACACGATGGCTATGCCACGGATTGATAATGACGATATCACTGATGCAAGTTCTCAAGATCTATTCGAGTGCGAACAAGGTCATGGACATTCTTATATAAAGAAGACCTTCCACAAGCCAACTTATTGTCACCACTGTACTGATATGTTGTGGGGACTCATCGGTCAAGGCTATGTCTGTGAAGGTTTTATTTATAATGTTATGTTGTGATATAATAAACATATTTTATTCAATTAATATTGATCTATTAGTATTTAATTATTGATTTAAATACAATTCAATACATGCATATTCAATTAGTTTTAATAATCGGTGAAGTCGTATATTATTATATAAAATGTAAAATATTTATAGAAAAAAACTGTCAGTCATTTTTGTTTATTTTTATAATTTATAATATTTTTTTATTATGGTTATTAAATTTCTATTTATTTAATTACATGTTATATATTAATACATACGTATATTACTCGTATATCAATATATTTAGATAAACAACCTTATTTATTATCTTAATTTATATTGATATTGCATTATATACAATATCTGTTAAATAATGCACGCTGAACTTGCATTTTCAAATACACGCATAAAACACACAATGCTTTCGTTCTTTACTATTTTATTACATTGTTATTATTTCTTTCGAGTTTAAATTATACATATATTGTGTGTATACTGTAATTTAATAGCTGATCATTATAATAATAATTCAAATAATTTATAAGCCATGAATATAATATATAATTTATAGATATGAAAATTTATCAATAACTCAATTTTATAATATGCTTCACTTAGTATATATATAATATACATATCACATTCTATAAATTCTAAAGCTGTTGTAAAAATCCATATATTACGTAAAATAATATATTGGTTTTAATAAGTACATGCAAATTCATATTTTTGTTGTTATATTACAAAATATATATTTACTAATACATATGTTACATGAAGAAATTTTGAAATAGACAATATTATATTTAAGCAAAATACATAATAATAGGAATTTACAGTTACATTTTAATTGATTTAATTAAAATTTGTTTAATTAAATCCACATTTCTTGAATTGATACTTTAAAATAAATTAATAATAATAAATTCATATAATTATAGTGAATGCAAGTTTTTAAAATATATATTTTTTAAATTGGTTTTAAATATTGCAAATATTTAAATTAAGTTATAATTTATTGTTAGATGGTAATCGAATAACTAAAATTGAATAACACAGAGTTTAATACACATTTTGTATTAAAAATATTTTTATTTAATTTCTTAAAAAGTACATAATATCTATATAGTTTATTGATATATATATATATATATTTATAACAAATTAGTTTAACCATTCAACGTAATTATGTAATTATTATAAAAAAATGTTTAAAATCTAATTAGCAAAGAAAATAATCTAGATTTATTTTATTTTTATATTATTTAAAAATTAAAAATACTTTTTTTATTATATTCAATAGCTATAGAATTTATTTTTTAAAAAAATCTTTATATAATAATTACATAACTTTTTTTGCTGAGATTACATTATATAAAATTTTAAATTATAAATATACTCTATATAAAAAGATGTTTATATATATACAAAATTAAATCACTTGAATTGTTAGTAAATATATTTATTCCAGTTTAAAAAAGTAAATGTATTTAATTACCTAAAACAATAAATACTCTATTTAATTATATAAATGTAGGTTTTTATTTAAATTTTTTAATGCTTATTTACATATTTCACCCTAGCACAAATAAATGTATAACAGTATATTTGAAATTTGCATTTAGATCGTTATTCATCTGATTCCTTAAATAATCATAATATATTCACTTAATATAAATGGTTGAATTATTATAATAATATTAACTTGATAATTTTAGATATTTATTATATATATTTACAATATATCTTATAAATTCATATTTATAAATCTCTATTCATACATAGCAATTCACATAGATGGTGTATATAAACAATACCTGTATTATTGATTGATCTAGTTCTGTATACATATTTTAGATTGATATAAATTTATATTTATATATATTATTAATATCACATTATTTATGTAGTAATATGAATGTTATACAAATTTATAATGTAAATCTATAAAGACTTATAACATATAATAATTCATATTTTACATAGATTACGTTTAATAATCATTTTTAATTTATTGATAGTGAAATCATTAATTCCAGTGAAATATTTGATATATATTAGTGATCTTTATCGTAATTTTATGCCTGAATCAATTTGTAATCGATTGTATCTTGTGGTTTACTTTTGGGCAATCACACAGTCTGCAATTTCGTTGTACACGATCGATGTCTGAAGACTGTTGTTTCGCCCTGCAGTAGTATTGCTGCAAATCTTGTTAAGGTTCTAACTTGCTGTTTGTATGCGTATGTTTAAGGCATATATTATATTATATTATAATCAATAAGTTCTAATAAGTATTCTGCATGTATATATTGTTATGGTTATTTCGATAAATTATTATTAAATGCATTAGTGTTTAATTACAAATATTATTAATTGAGTAATCTATTATGAAATTAACTCCTTATTAATATTCTATACTTTCCTAATTTATTACAATAATATAGATTACTTATATATTTATATAAATATATTTGATTAATTTGCAAACGTTATTCAAATATATTGATTTTGTTTATCATATTCATATCTAATAATGTATGCAATTCTAGAGGCCTATAGTGGATACAAATACCTGAATATCTTATTATTGTATCAGCTGATCATTATCTCTTGTACATTTGTTACGCTTAAGCACATATAACAATACCTCATTAGTCTATATATTATATAATACAATCTTCTACTTTAGTGTTGTCATTAAATAAAGCAGTTATTTAATTGATCGCCATTAGCACGGCCTATTGATATTTGATACCTTCGATAAGCAATGCCATAAATTGTTATTATCCAATCCTGTGTAATTACATATCCCAAGTAGTGTTACCTATAGGGGAATAATTATATATGCATTTATTCTGCGTTATTTATTCGTGATTTGTTAACAAACCCCATATCATTGAAAATGAAAATTTTAAAATGATACCGTAAACCTCATTTTGCACCGATATACTCCTACCAGATGAGTTGGTTCTCTTCCATTGAACCTCGACCCCGCGTATTACTCTCGCCTCTATTTGCAGAACCCAGTCGCCCACTGCTGGTCGGAGCCGGGACACTTCAAACGTCGTTTTTGCAATATTTGTCGAAGACGACTCGAAGATAGCTTGGCAATGAGATGTGAAAGTTTGTAATCCGATCGCTACTCGCTGACAATCGCGATAACTTCACAATTTATATTCTGGTACACCTTTACGTAACTAGTAGTACACTCGGTGGACGTCATTCTGTTCACGTTTTCTTTATTTCTAAATGTCGTGGCTTGATTTCCGATTTCACCTTAAAATTAATTTGCATAAATATAGAAAACATAAATTCGTTATTGTAGTTTACTTATAATTTACATTTATGATTTAAGTGATTATTAATGACACTCGATTCTTAGAATGGATACGTGTAATTAATCATATTAGTTAAATAAGGAATTATATATCTTTCCTTCCAATAGTTTTCCAATTTGATACTTAAATATCCAATATATTTGTTATATCCAATCCATTATGTTGTTGTAAATGTTCATAATTAATTTAGTTTGCGAATATTACTGTCATTTGGACTGTATGGATTTCGTTGTCAGCGATTGTAAGGAATGTGCTACTTACAGAGTTACCGATAAGGTTAGTGGATTTGGGAGTTAGACTAACTGCGGGATTACAAACCAACGGATGGCATGTTGGTCTCTTATACTATAATATTAAATACCGTGCGCTATATCTGATCATTAATATCATGCTCTTCGATTAAAATTTAATTAAATTCATCCTCGTAATGTTATAATTGAAAGCCAATACATTATTGAGAGTATATTTATATTGTCGATTAGAGTTAATATGTAGTGGATACAATACAGTCATTGCCAAGCCAGCTGCATCACTGGCGCGAAGGTAACTTGCCCGGAAACTCTAAATGTCTAGTTTGCAAGAAAACGTGCTGGTCAAGCGAATGCCTGGCCGGAATGAGATGCGAATGGTGTGGGGTGACGGTTTGTACCCTCGCCCACTACCTCTGGTATACACTATGGATAGATTTGTTATATTTTTTCTTTAAAATAAAACTTATTTCAAATTTCACCTAAATAAGTAAGGTATATTTTGTAAATATATTTGTATTATTTAAATAGAAGAGTATTGGAACCTAATTATTAAACATTAATTATAATCATTCTGTAAATATTATAACAATTTCAATATAATTTGATTCTGGATAGTTTTTAATTATATTTTAACATTAATAATATATTTCTATTGTAACATAAGAATAGTTTTAATACTTTTTAATATTTATCGTATATTAGATAATAATCATTGTTTCTCATAATGTACTTGTTTTGATCACATCTAATTTAAATCAGTTTAAAATTTTCTCTGGCGTAAACATCAACCGAAAGTAAGAAATTAAATAAAACCAACTTATATAATAGTATTATGTTTTAAATCAAATCCATTGATAACATATTACATAATATCATATATAATATCCAATTACATTTTTATATAATATTACTATTTTGATTTAAATGTTTTTTTAATACATTTTGATACAAAATGATAAGTATTTTTCAAATACGTATCAGTTTATATCTAAATCAAATTATATCTTTTAAATTGATAAATAATATATATTTTATAGCTCATTAATTATAAAAAATTGTATATTTAGTATAAATAATTCAATACATATGTTTTATATAACTTAAATAAGTTAATTTAAATAAGTTTATACATTTTATATAATAATTTAATATATTTAATTAGAATGTAATTAACATTATCCAATAACAACTTTTAGAATATATTTTATTTTAATTTATGTAAAATAAAAAATTTTTTACAACATTTTCTATTGAAAATAATATTGTATTGATTATATTTTCAATTTCATTATATTGTTAATACAAAAATAGATATATTTTTTTTTATATTATTTTTTAAAATTGTGTGATTTAAACTAAAATAATATGTAAAATAATTATTTGTAAATATAAAAAAAAAACTTTAATAAAAAGATTGAACTAATTTTCTATAATTTAAATTATAATTAATATTCTCTACTTTATATTATAATATAAATAAAACAATGTATGACTGACACATGTGTTCATTATAATAATATTATATGACTTTAAGTATCACCTATGATTATTACACATGTTTTGAAAGACTCAACATTGATAAGATATGTTTAGAAACTTAATTTTATGAATTTGAATACATATTTTTTTATAAAAATTATAGATGATATTTGAATGAATTTATATATAATTGATTCTATATTATATCTAATAATTTGGATACACAGGCTCACGCCTATTGCCATACACAACTGCCACGCGAATGCAGTTTTGGCTGCCTGCGTTACATCATGCTACCTCCTGGAGCGCTGACCGTTCCTCGCGTTGACCTCTCCATGGAGACGGTCTACGGCTACCAGAAGAAGCAGAGTTAGAAGCTTACTTAAAACATGTTCCTGCGACATCTCCCTATTTAATCACTTACTCATCGCGGCGATTAATAACTTAATAATGCTTTGTTGTATTATTGCATACATTTCATTATTTCCACCAGTAACTGTTTGTTACAGACCCTTATTCCTGTTACTTCTACTCATATAACAAGTCATCTCGAGCCCTTATCATGTTACCCGTCAACTAAGTTACTATGGTGTTCCTACATATTTTACATTGAATTACATTGCACAACCCCAGTACAATAACCCCATGTTTTATTACATTGAATTACATTGCACAACCCCAGTGCAATAACCCCATGTTTTGTTACATAGAATTACATTGCACAACCCCAGTACAATAACCCCATGTTTTATTACATAGAATTACATTGCACAACCCCAGTGCAATAACCCCATGTTTTGTTACATATAATTACATTATGTACAACCCCAGTGCAATAACCCCATGTTTTATTACATAGAATTACATTATGTACAACCCCAGTGCAATAACCCCATGTTTTGTTACATAGAATTACATTATGTACAACCCCATTACAATAACCCCATGTTTTGTTACATTGCATAACCCCAGTACAATAACCCCATGTTTTGTTACATTATGTACAACCCCAGTACAATAACCCCATGTTTTGTTACATAGAATTACATTATGTACAACTCCAATGCAATAACCCCATGTGTTGTTACATTGCATAACCCCAGTGCAATAACCCCATGTTTTATTACATAGAATTACATTATGTACAACTCCAATGCAATAACCCCATGTGTTGTTACATTGCATAACCCCAGTACAATAACCCCATGTTTTGTTACCAGCTGTACAAGTATCTGAAGAATTTTCTTCGAGCGGCGATAGTAAAACAGAAGACGATGAGAAGCGGTCACCAAAAGACCGCGAAAATAAAGACAAAGACCGAGATGATGGTATCTATTATCGATGTAGTATCATACACTATCATACACTATCATACAATTATAATATTCAGTTTATAGAATCATCGTTAGCCGTATTACCTAGAAATTCGATAACGTTAAAATAAGTGTACATAAGTTTAAAACAATCTTCCCCGATTGCGAGTTCATTGTTGTTTCCGTGTGTGACCTATGACCTCTTCAACTACCTAGAAATTGTGAGAGTGTTCGACGGCGACCTAGCAATTCGCCGACGTAACTTTCGTACGGTGTCTGTGCCGAAGAATTCTCCTGCCCAGGTGCTCTTGGAGGTTGCCATGAGGTCGTTCCACATCACTGACAACGCGCGCAACTATTACATCACAGAAACCACTAGCAACGGTCTGTAATACAAATGTGAAAAATGTGAACATTTTTAAGATTTGGATCAAATTCTCAAATCAAAAAATGAGTTGAATGCATTTTCAGTCTGTTGTTTAATAGTAGTTTAACTTGATTTCAATAAGTTGCGATATGTATAAGTACTCGTGTAAGTAGTACGTGTCTCGCATGTCTATAAACTCCATCTCTGTGACTATTGCAGACGATGGCGTAGAAAAGGTGATTGACTGCAGTAAACCAATTCGAGGTCAGATCTCTTCGAAGGACGGAAAGCGTTCGGCCATTTTCTTACGTTACAATGAAGCCAATGAACTTGTACAACCCGTACGAATTTACCCCGGTGGAGTGAGGTAAGTACTTCATGGCGGAGGAGAGTTTCACCCGTAGTGGGGATGTGTAGGTAATGCGTTTAGGTCGAACCCATTGAACTGTAAGGGGAACCATTGAGGAGGTTGACTTTAGAGTATGTAGGTACTTTGTACGGAAATAGCTATTAGAATATTTATTGGATTGGTTTGGATTTGGTAGGAGGTGTTAGTGTAGGAGATGTAAGTATAGGAGGTGTAAGTGTAGGAGGTGTAAGTGTAGGAGATGTAAGTGTAGGAGGTGTAAGTGTAGGAGGTGTAAGTGTAGGAGATGTAAGTGTAGGAGATGTAAGTGTAGGTGTAAGTGTAGGAGATGTAAGTGTAGGAGATGTAAGTGTAGGAGGTGTAAGTGTAGGAGGTGTAAGTGTAGGAGGTGTAAGTGTAGGAGGTGTAAGTGTAGGAGATGTAAGTGTAGGAGGTGTAAGTGTAGGTGTAAGTGTAGGTGTAAGTGTAGGTGTAAGTGTAGGAGGTGTAAGTGTAGGAGATGTAAGTGTAGGAGGTGTAAGTGTAGGAGATGTAAGTGTAGGAGGTGTAAGTGTAGGAGGTGTAAGTGTAGGAGGTGTAAGTGTAGGTGTAAGTGTAGGTGTAAGTGTAGGAGGTGTAAGTGTAGGAGGTGTAAGTGTAGGAGGTGTAAGTGTAGGTGTAAGTGTAGGTGTAAGTGTAGGTGTAAGTGTAGGTGTAAGTGTAGGAGGTGTAAGTGTAGGAGATGTAAGTGTAGGAGATGTAAGTGTAGGAGATGTAAGTGTAGGAGATGTAAGTGTAGGAGGTGTAAGTGTAGGTGTAAGTGTAGGAGATGTAAGTGTAGGAGATGTAAGTGTAGGTGTAAGTGTAGGAGGTGTAAGTGTAGGAGATGTAAGTGTAGGAGGTGTAAGTGTAGGTGTAAGTGTAGGAGATGTAAGTGTAGGTGTAAGTGTAGGAGATGTAAGTGTAGGAGATGTAAGTGTAGGTGTAAGTGTAGGAGGTGTAAGTGTAGGAGATGTAAGTGTAGGAGATGTAAGTGTAGATGTAAGTGTAGGAGATGTAAGTGTAGGAGGTGTAAGTGTAGGAGATGTAAGTGTAGGAGGTGTAAGTGTAGGAGGTGTAAGTGTAGGAGATGTAAGTGTAGGAGGTGTAAGTGTAGGAGGTGTAAGTGTAGGAGGTGTAAGTGTAGGAGGTGTAAGTGTAGGAGATGTAAGTGTAGGAGGTGTAAGTGTAGGAGATGTAAGTGTAGGAGATGTAAGTGTAGGAGATGTAAGTGTAGGAGATGTAAGTATAGGAGATGTAAGTGTAGGAGGTGTAAGTGTAGGAGATGTAAGTGTAGGAGATGTAAGTGTAGGAGATGTAAGTGTAGGAGATGTAAGTGTAGGAGATGTAAGTGTAGGAGGTGTAAGTGTAGGAGATGTAAGTGTAGGAGATGTAAGTGTAGGAGATGTAAGTGTAGGAGATGTAAGTGTAGGTGTAAGTTTAGGAGGTGTAAGTGTAGGTGTAAGTTTAGGAGGTGTAAGTGTAGGAGATGTAAGTGTAGGAGATGTAAGTGTAGGAGGTGTAAGTGTAGGAGGTGTAAGTGTAGGAGATGTAAGTGTAGGAGATGTAAGTGTAGGTGTAAGTGTAGGAGATGTAAGTGTAGGAGATGTAAGTGTAGATGTAAGTGTAGGAGGTGTAAGTGTAGGAGATGTAAGTGTAGGAGATGTAAGTGTAGGAGATGTAAGTGTAGGAGGTGTAAGTGTAGGAGATGTAAGTGTAGGTGTAAGTGTAGGAGGTGTAAGTGTAGGAGATGTAAGTGTAGGAGATGTAAGTGTAGGAGGTGTAAGTGTAGGAGATGTAAGTGTAGGAGATGTAAGTGTAGGAGTGTAAGTGTAGGAGGTGTAAGTGTAGGAGATGTAAGTGTAGGAGATGTAAGTGTAGGAGGTGTAAGTGTAGGAGATGTAAGTGTAGGAGATGTAAGTGTAGGAGTGTAAGTGTAGGAGTGTAAGTGTAGGAGGTGTAAGTGTAGGAGATGTAAGTGTAGGAGATGTAAGTGTAGGAGATGTAAGTGTAGGAGATGTAAGTGTAGGAGGTGTAAGTGTAGGAGATGTAAGTGTAGGAGATGTAAGTGTAGGAGATGTAAGTGTAGGAGATGTAAGTGTAGGAGGTGTAAGTGTAGGAGATGTAAGTGTAGGAGATGTAAGTGTAGGAGATGTAAGTGTAGGAGATGTAAGTGTAGGTGTAAGTTTAGGAGGTGTAAGTGTAGGTGTAAGTTTAGGAGGTGTAAGTGTAGGAGATGTAAGTGTAGGAGATGTAAGTGTAGGAGGTGTAAGTGTAGGAGGTGTAAGTGTAGGAGATGTAAGTGTAGGTGTAAGTGTAGGAGATGTAAGTGTAGGAGGTGTAAGTGTAGGAGATGTAAGTGTAGGAGATGTAAGTGTAGGAGGTGTAAGTGTAGGAGATGTAAGTGTAGGAGATGTAAGTGTAGGAGATGTAAGTGTAGGAGATGTAAGTGTAGGAGGTGTAAGTGTAGGAGGTGTAAGTGTAGGAGATGTAAGTGTAGGTGTAAGTGTAGGAGATGTAAGTGTAGGAGGTGTAAGTTTAGGAGGTGTAAGTGTAGGAGATGTAAGTGTAGGAGATGTAAGTGTAGGAGATGTAAGTGTAGGAGATGTAAGTGTAGATGTAAGTGTAGGAGATGTAAGTGTAGGAGGTGTAAGTGTAGGAGATGTAAGTGTAGGAGGTGTAAAGGTAGGAGGTGTAGGTGTAAGTGTAGGAGGTGTAAGTGTAGGAGGTGTAAATGTAGGAGGTGTAGGTGTAAGTGTAGGAGGTGTAAGTGTAGGAGGTGTAAGTGTAGGAGATGTAAGTGTAGGAGGTGTAAGTGTAGGTGTAAGTGTAGGTGTAAGTGTAGGAGGTGTAAGTGTAGGAGATGTAAGTGTAGGAGGTGTAAGTGTAGGAGGTGTAAGTGTAGGTGTAAGTGTAGGTGTAAGTGTAGGAGATGTAAGTGTAGGAGGTGTAAGTGTAGGTGTAAGTGTAGGTGTAAGTGTAGGAGATGTAAGTGTAGGAGGTGTAAGTGTAGGAGATGTAAGTGTAGGAGGTGTAAGTGTAGGTGTAAGTGTAGGTGTAAGTGTAGGAGGTGTAAGTGTAGGAGATGTAAGTGTAGGAGGTGTAAGTTTAGGAGATGTAAGTGTAGGAGGTGTAAGTGTATGAGATGTAAGTGTAGGAGGTGTAAGTGTAGGAGATGTAAGTGTAGGAGATGTAAGTGTAGGAGATGTAAGTGTAGGAGATGTAAGTGTAGGAGATGTAAGTGTAGGAGGTGTAAATGTAGGAGATGTAAGTGTAGGAGGTGTAAGTGTAGATGTAAGTGTAGGAGATGTAAGTGTAGGAGATGTAAGTGTAGGAGATGTAAGTGTAGATGTAAGTGTAGGTGTAAGTGTAGGAGATTTAAGTGTAGGAGATGTAAGTGTAGGAGGTGTAAGTGTAGGAGGTGTAAGTGTAGGAGGTGTAAGTGTAGGAGATGTAAGTGTAGGAGATGTAAGTGTAGGAGATGTAAGTGTAGGTGTAAGTGTAGGAGATGTAAGTGTAGGAGATGTAAGTGTAGGAGGTGTAAGTGTAGGAGATGTAAGTGTAGGAGATGTAAGTGTAGGAGATGTAAGTGTAGGTGTAAGTGTAGGAGATGTAAGTGTAGGAGATGTAAGTGTAGGAGGTGTAAGTGTAGGAGATGTAAGTGTAGGAGATGTAAGTGTAGGAGATGTAAGTGTAGGAGATGTAAGTGTAGGTGTAAGTGTAGGAGATGTAAGTGTAGGAGATGTAAGTGTAGGAGGTGTAAGTGTAGGTGTAAGTGTAGGAGATGTAAGTGTAGGAGATGTAAGTGTAGGAGATGTAAGTGTAGGAGATGTAAGTGTAGGAGGTGTAAGTGTAGGAGGTGTAAGTGTAGGTGTAAGTTTAGGAGGTGTAAGTGTAGATGTAAGTGTAGGAGGTGTAAGTGTAGATGTAAGTGTAGGAGGTGTAAGTGTAGATGTAAGTGTAGGAGATGTAAGTGTAGGAGATGTAAGTGTAGGAGATGTAAGTGTAGGAGGTGTAAGTGTAGGTGTAAGTTTAGGAGGTGTAAGTGTAGATGTAAGTGTAGGAGGTGTAAGTGTAGATGTAAGTGTAGGAGATGTAAGTGTAGGAGATGTAAGTGTAGGAGATGTAAGTGTAGGAGGTGTAAGTGTAGGTGTAAGTTTAGGAGATGTAAGTGTAGGAGATGTAAGTGTAGGAGATGTAAGTGTAGGAGATGTAAGTGTAGGAGATGTAAGTGTAGGAGATGTAAGTGTAGGAGGTGTAAGTGTAGGAGATGTAAGTGTAGGAGGTGTAAGATTAGGAGGTGTAAGTGTAGGAGGTGTTAGTGTAGGAGATGTAAGTATAGGAGGTGTAAGTGTAGGAGGTGTAAGTGTAGGAGATGTAAGTGTAGGAGGTGTAAGTGTAGGAGGTGTAAGTGTAGGAGATGTAAGTGTAGGAGATGTAAGTGTAGGTGTAAGTGTAGGAGATGTAAGTGTAGGAGATGTAAGTGTAGGAGGTGTAAGTGTAGGAGGTGTAAGTGTAGGAGGTGTAAGTGTAGGAGGTGTAAGTGTAGGAGATGTAAGTGTAGGAGGTGTAAGTGTAGGTGTAAGTGTAGGTGTAAGTGTAGGTGTAAGTGTAGGAGGTGTAAGTGTAGGAGATGTAAGTGTAGGAGGTGTAAGTGTAGGAGATGTAAGTGTAGGAGGTGTAAGTGTAGGAGGTGTAAGTGTAGGAGGTGTAAGTGTAGGTGTAAGTGTAGGTGTAAGTGTAGGAGGTGTAAGTGTAGGAGGTGTAAGTGTAGGAGGTGTAAGTGTAGGTGTAAGTGTAGGTGTAAGTGTAGGTGTAAGTGTAGGTGTAAGTGTAGGAGGTGTAAGTGTAGGAGATGTAAGTGTAGGAGATGTAAGTGTAGGAGATGTAAGTGTAGGAGATGTAAGTGTAGGAGGTGTAAGTGTAGGTGTAAGTGTAGGAGATGTAAGTGTAGGAGATGTAAGTGTAGGTGTAAGTGTAGGAGGTGTAAGTGTAGGAGATGTAAGTGTAGGAGGTGTAAGTGTAGGTGTAAGTGTAGGAGATGTAAGTGTAGGTGTAAGTGTAGGAGATGTAAGTGTAGGAGATGTAAGTGTAGGTGTAAGTGTAGGAGGTGTAAGTGTAGGAGATGTAAGTGTAGGAGATGTAAGTGTAGATGTAAGTGTAGGAGATGTAAGTGTAGGAGGTGTAAGTGTAGGAGATGTAAGTGTAGGAGGTGTAAGTGTAGGAGGTGTAAGTGTAGGAGATGTAAGTGTAGGAGGTGTAAGTGTAGGAGGTGTAAGTGTAGGAGGTGTAAGTGTAGGAGGTGTAAGTGTAGGAGATGTAAGTGTAGGAGGTGTAAGTGTAGGAGATGTAAGTGTAGGAGATGTAAGTGTAGGAGATGTAAGTGTAGGAGATGTAAGTATAGGAGATGTAAGTGTAGGAGGTGTAAGTGTAGGAGATGTAAGTGTAGGAGATGTAAGTGTAGGAGATGTAAGTGTAGGAGATGTAAGTGTAGGAGATGTAAGTGTAGGAGGTGTAAGTGTAGGAGATGTAAGTGTAGGAGATGTAAGTGTAGGAGATGTAAGTGTAGGAGATGTAAGTGTAGGTGTAAGTTTAGGAGGTGTAAGTGTAGGTGTAAGTTTAGGAGGTGTAAGTGTAGGAGATGTAAGTGTAGGAGATGTAAGTGTAGGAGGTGTAAGTGTAGGAGGTGTAAGTGTAGGAGATGTAAGTGTAGGAGATGTAAGTGTAGGTGTAAGTGTAGGAGATGTAAGTGTAGGAGATGTAAGTGTAGATGTAAGTGTAGGAGGTGTAAGTGTAGGAGATGTAAGTGTAGGAGATGTAAGTGTAGGAGATGTAAGTGTAGGAGGTGTAAGTGTAGGAGATGTAAGTGTAGGTGTAAGTGTAGGAGGTGTAAGTGTAGGAGATGTAAGTGTAGGAGATGTAAGTGTAGGAGGTGTAAGTGTAGGAGATGTAAGTGTAGGAGATGTAAGTGTAGGAGTGTAAGTGTAGGAGGTGTAAGTGTAGGAGATGTAAGTGTAGGAGATGTAAGTGTAGGAGGTGTAAGTGTAGGAGATGTAAGTGTAGGAGATGTAAGTGTAGGAGTGTAAGTGTAGGAGTGTAAGTGTAGGAGGTGTAAGTGTAGGAGATGTAAGTGTAGGAGATGTAAGTGTAGGAGATGTAAGTGTAGGAGATGTAAGTGTAGGAGGTGTAAGTGTAGGAGATGTAAGTGTAGGAGATGTAAGTGTAGGAGATGTAAGTGTAGGAGATGTAAGTGTAGGAGGTGTAAGTGTAGGAGATGTAAGTGTAGGAGATGTAAGTGTAGGAGATGTAAGTGTAGGAGATGTAAGTGTAGGTGTAAGTTTAGGAGGTGTAAGTGTAGGTGTAAGTTTAGGAGGTGTAAGTGTAGGAGATGTAAGTGTAGGAGATGTAAGTGTAGGAGGTGTAAGTGTAGGAGGTGTAAGTGTAGGAGATGTAAGTGTAGGTGTAAGTGTAGGAGATGTAAGTGTAGGAGGTGTAAGTGTAGGAGATGTAAGTGTAGGAGATGTAAGTGTAGGAGGTGTAAGTGTAGGAGATGTAAGTGTAGGAGATGTAAGTGTAGGAGATGTAAGTGTAGGAGATGTAAGTGTAGGAGGTGTAAGTGTAGGAGGTGTAAGTGTAGGAGATGTAAGTGTAGGTGTAAGTGTAGGAGATGTAAGTGTAGGAGGTGTAAGTTTAGGAGGTGTAAGTGTAGGAGATGTAAGTGTAGGAGATGTAAGTGTAGGAGATGTAAGTGTAGGAGATGTAAGTGTAGATGTAAGTGTAGGAGATGTAAGTGTAGGAGGTGTAAGTGTAGGAGATGTAAGTGTAGGAGGTGTAAAGGTAGGAGGTGTAGGTGTAAGTGTAGGAGGTGTAAGTGTAGGAGGTGTAAATGTAGGAGGTGTAGGTGTAAGTGTAGGAGGTGTAAGTGTAGGAGGTGTAAGTGTAGGAGATGTAAGTGTAGGAGGTGTAAGTGTAGGTGTAAGTGTAGGTGTAAGTGTAGGAGGTGTAAGTGTAGGAGATGTAAGTGTAGGAGGTGTAAGTGTAGGAGGTGTAAGTGTAGGTGTAAGTGTAGGTGTAAGTGTAGGAGATGTAAGTGTAGGAGGTGTAAGTGTAGGTGTAAGTGTAGGTGTAAGTGTAGGAGATGTAAGTGTAGGAGGTGTAAGTGTAGGAGATGTAAGTGTAGGAGGTGTAAGTGTAGGTGTAAGTGTAGGTGTAAGTGTAGGAGGTGTAAGTGTAGGAGATGTAAGTGTAGGAGGTGTAAGTTTAGGAGATGTAAGTGTAGGAGGTGTAAGTGTATGAGATGTAAGTGTAGGAGGTGTAAGTGTAGGAGATGTAAGTGTAGGAGATGTAAGTGTAGGAGATGTAAGTGTAGGAGATGTAAGTGTAGGAGATGTAAGTGTAGGAGGTGTAAATGTAGGAGATGTAAGTGTAGGAGGTGTAAGTGTAGATGTAAGTGTAGGAGATGTAAGTGTAGGAGATGTAAGTGTAGGAGATGTAAGTGTAGATGTAAGTGTAGGTGTAAGTGTAGGAGATTTAAGTGTAGGAGATGTAAGTGTAGGAGGTGTAAGTGTAGGAGGTGTAAGTGTAGGAGGTGTAAGTGTAGGAGATGTAAGTGTAGGAGATGTAAGTGTAGGAGATGTAAGTGTAGGTGTAAGTGTAGGAGATGTAAGTGTAGGAGATGTAAGTGTAGGAGGTGTAAGTGTAGGAGATGTAAGTGTAGGAGATGTAAGTGTAGGAGATGTAAGTGTAGGTGTAAGTGTAGGAGATGTAAGTGTAGGAGATGTAAGTGTAGGAGGTGTAAGTGTAGGAGATGTAAGTGTAGGAGATGTAAGTGTAGGAGATGTAAGTGTAGGAGATGTAAGTGTAGGTGTAAGTGTAGGAGATGTAAGTGTAGGAGATGTAAGTGTAGGAGGTGTAAGTGTAGGTGTAAGTGTAGGAGATGTAAGTGTAGGAGATGTAAGTGTAGGAGATGTAAGTGTAGGAGATGTAAGTGTAGGAGGTGTAAGTGTAGGAGGTGTAAGTGTAGGTGTAAGTTTAGGAGGTGTAAGTGTAGATGTAAGTGTAGGAGGTGTAAGTGTAGATGTAAGTGTAGGAGGTGTAAGTGTAGATGTAAGTGTAGGAGATGTAAGTGTAGGAGATGTAAGTGTAGGAGATGTAAGTGTAGGAGGTGTAAGTGTAGGTGTAAGTTTAGGAGGTGTAAGTGTAGATGTAAGTGTAGGAGGTGTAAGTGTAGATGTAAGTGTAGGAGATGTAAGTGTAGGAGATGTAAGTGTAGGAGATGTAAGTGTAGGAGGTGTAAGTGTAGGTGTAAGTTTAGGAGATGTAAGTGTAGGAGATGTAAGTGTAGGAGATGTAAGTGTAGGAGATGTAAGTGTAGGAGATGTAAGTGTAGGAGATGTAAGTGTAGGAGGTGTAAGTGTAGGAGATGTAAGTGTAGGAGGTGTAAGATTAGGAGGTGTAAGTGTAGGAGATGTAAAGGTAGGAGGTGTAGGTGTAAGTGTAGGAGGTGTAAGTGTAGGAGATGTAAGTGTAGGAGATGTAAGTGTAGGAGATGTAAGTGTAGGAGGTGTAAGTGTAGGAGATGTAAGTGTAGGAGGTGTAAGTGTAGGAGGTGTAAGTGTAGGAGATGTAAGTGTAGGAGGTGTAAGTGTAGGAGGTGTAAGTGTAGGAGGTGTAAGTGTAGGTGTAAGTGTAGGAGATGTAAGTGTAGGAGATGTAAGTGTAGGTGTAAGTGTAGGTGTAAGTGTAGGAGATGTAAGTGTAGGAGATGTAAGTGTAGGAGATGTAAGTGTAGGAGGTGTAAGTGTAGGTGTAAGTTTAGGAGATGTAAGTGTAGGAGATGTAAGTGTAGGAGATGTAAGTGTAGGAGGTGTAAGTGTAGGAGATGTAAGTGTAGGAGGTGTAAGTGTAGGAGGTGTAAGTGTAGGAGATGTAAGTGTAGGAGATGTAAGTGTAGGAGATGTAAGTGTAGGAGATGTAAGTGTAGGAGATGTAAGTGTAGATGTAAGTGTAGGAGATTTAAGTGTAGGAGATGTAAGTGTAGGAGGTGTAAGTGTAGGAGGTGTAAGTGTAGGAGATGTAAGTGTAGGAGATGTAAGTGTAGGAGGTGTAAGTGTAGGTGTAAGTGTAGGAGATGTAAGTGTAGGAGATGTAAGTGTAGGAGGTGTAAGTGTAGGAGATGTAAGTGTAGGAGATGTAAGTGTAGGAGGTGTAAGTGTAGATGTAAGTGTAGGAGATGTAAGTGTAGGAGATGTAAGTGTAGGAGATGTAAGTGTAGGAGATGTAAGTGTAGGAGATGTAAGTGTAGGTGTAAGTGTAGGAGATGTAAGTGTAGGAGATGTAAGTGTAGAAGGTGTAAGTGTAGGAGGTGTAAGTGTAGGAGATGTAAGTGTAGGAGATGTAAGTGTAGGAGGTGTAAGTGTAGGAGGTGTAAGTGTAGGAGATGTAAGTGTAGGAGATGTAAGTGTAGGAGATGTAAGTGTAGGAGATGTAAGTGTAGGAGATGTAAGTGTAGGAGATGTAAGTGTAGGAGATGTAAGTGTAGGAGATGTAAGTGTAGGAGATGTAAGTGTAGGAGATGTAAGTGTAGGAGATGTAAGTGTAGGAGATGTAAGTGTAGGAGGTGTAAGTGTAGGAGGTGTAAGTGTAGGAGATGTAAGTGTAGGAGGTGTAAGTGTTGGAGGTGTAAGTGTAGGAGATGTAAGTGTAGGAGATGTAAGTGTAGGAGATGTAAGTGTAGGAGGTGTAAGTGTAGGAGATGTAAGTGTAGGAGGTGTAAGTGTAGGAGGTGTAAGTGTAGGAGATGTAAGTGTAGGAGGTGTAAGTGTAGGAGGTGTAAGTGTAGGTGTAAGTGTAGGAGATGTAAGTGTAGGAGATGTAAGTGTAGGAGATGTAAGTGTAGGTGTAAGTGTAGGTGTAAGTGTAGGAGATGTAAGTTTAGGAGGTGTAAGTGTAGGAGGTGTAAGTGTAGGAGGTGTAAGTGTAGGAGATGTAAGTGTAGGAGGTGTAAGTGTAGGAGATGTAAGTGTAGGAGATGTAAGTGTAGGAGATGTAAGTGTAGGAGGTGTAAGTGTAGGTGTAAGTGTAGGAGGTGTAAGTGTAGGAGGTGTAAGTGTAGGTGTAAGTGTAGGAGGTGTAAGTGTAGGAGGTGTAAGTGTAGGAGATGTAAGTGTAGGAGATGTAAGTGTAGGAGATGTAAGTGTAGGAGATGTAAGTGTAGGAGATGTAAGTGTAGGAGATGTAAGTGTAGGTGTAAGTTTAGGAGGTGTAAGTGTAGGAGATGTAAGTGTAGGAGATGTAAGTTTAGGAGGTGTAAGTGTAGGAGGTGTAAGTGATGTAGGGCATATGATATGAAGATAGTAATACATGGGAGTGTTGTATGGGGTTTATCTTTATTTATAATATTGCTAAAGTAACAGTTATATTTTTTGCTTATATTTATATCAATACAATTTGATATTTAATTATTTACTAGTTCATCTTTTCATTTTAATTAAACATTAAAACATTAATTAATATTTATTTTTGACTCTTTTTAAAAGAAGTTAAATAATTCATAATTATTAAATAATTTTCTAATCTGATTTATATTTGTATTTATATATGAATACAGTTTTTAAATATTATTTTTAACAATTCATTATGAAATAATTCACTTCAAATATTTTAAATAATTCTCATATAATAAATGTATACAATAATTTTGTCTATTAAATATCCATAATTCTTTTAAATAATTCATTAAATTAAATTGTCAGGCATTATAAATAATAGTTTAGTACATAATAATATAAATTTGTTATATTATATCCAATAATAAAGTTATGATTATTTGGATGTTTTAAATCAGAAACTATTTTTTAAAATAATGTTATATTCAATATTATTTAGATTCAATTCATATCAACTGAGTATGGGTATTTTGCTAGAGTGTTATTTTCCTTATTAAATACATATCAAAATCTATTTATAGATTAATCCTAGTACTTACACTTAAATAGATATTAGGTAGATATCTGGTGGGTGTCTGGTGGGTGTCTGGTAGGTGTCTGGTGGGTGTTCGGATGGTGTTGAGTTGCAATGAGTATCAATATCGTAAATCAATTAATTTCTATGTAAAATGCAGATTATTTAGAATAATTTCATATTGTTTTGTAGTATTCGTATCGTATGATTATCTTGTCATTTACGCATCCTCTCGCCTCTGCAGAAAAACTGGCAACTCCACCGAATGTTCGGCTAACTTCAAGACTATCTCCGTGAACTGTGACACTACGGCCCAGGACGTCCTCAAGCACATTACTCCTCTGTTGAACTGCACAGATGTCTCACAATACTCACTTATTGAACTCTGCCTCGATAAGGGGGTCAATGACCGCGAGATAGCCGGCACTGAGAAACCCCTTCAACTCATTCAAATGGCACGTAGGGTTCGTTATCAGTCTACACCTAGCATAGTAGGGCCAAGACCTAGCTAAGTAGGGCCTAGACCTAGCATAGTAGGGCCTAGACCTAGCTTAGTAGGGCCTAGACCTAGTATAGTAGGGCCTAGACCTAGCATAGTAGGGCCTAGACCTAGCTTAGTAGGGCCTACACCTAGCATAGTAAGGCCTAGACCTAGTATAGTAGGGCCTAGACCTAGCTTAGTAGGGTCTAGACCTAGCTTAGTAGGGTCTAGACCTAGCTTAGTTGGGTCTAGACCTAGCTTAGTAGGGCCTAGACCTAGTATAGTAGGGTCTAGACTTATCACATTAGGGCCTAGCATAGTAGGGCCTAGACCTAGCATAGTAGGGCCTAGACCTAGCATAGTAGGCCCTAGACCTAGCATAGTAGGGCCTAGACCTAGCACAGTAGGCCCTAGACCTAGCTTAGTAGGGTCTAAACCTAGTATAGTAGGACCTAGACCTATCACAATAGGGCCTATACCTTGCATAGTAGGGCCTATACCTAGTATAGTAGGACCTATACCTAGCATAGTGGAACTTACAAATAGCATAGTAGGTATCACACCAATCATAATGTAATCTAAATAGTCCATTAGACCTAATCTTGTACTGACTCAGTCTATCCAGGACGGTACCAGAAGAAATAGCTAGAAATATATCTTGAAGATAACTATTATCTTTGCTCAAGTGTTCATTCAATATTTCTATCATCAATGGAAATAGTCAGGATCTTTGCTACGAGTAACTGCTCGCATTCTCGCAGTTTTATTCCAATATTTCCTATATAAACATTACCTTTTGGACCTTCGATGTCAACAAAGATTTTCCTCGGAGGCATTTCATTCTTATGTAATAAAAAATAGAAATATTAGTTTATATTATGAAAAACAATACATAGACATATTATCTGATGAACTAAAGTGCAATATAATATATACAAACATCCACATGACATTTTCTTTCTATTTTTTTCTAATAGTGCAATAACTCCAGTATGTTTTCCTGTAACAGTATTTGTACCATCAGTCCCTGAGACTTACCTCATCGAGATCATTTATATATCATCGAGTTAATTGAATTTTCAATAGTTTTGTGTTAGCTAGTTAATTACCAGTAGCATGGCACATATATTTATTACCGGGTTCATTAAGAATTACAATTTATTTGTCTTATTTCATTGTTCCATGTTGCCATACAGCCCGCTAATATCATTTTCCTATCGTATATTATCTATTGGCATCTTTACAATGTCTTTTAACTGTCTTTTAACTTCTCACCAGTCGAAGATAGATTTTCTGTTATTTTCAGTTATATATCGTATTCTTATTATATTTTATTAATATTGTTATATTATGTAACATTAAATAGAATATATAAATTAATTTCACATGTTAACTAGCTCACTAGAGCAATGTACCTATCTTCTGTTAACTATGTACTACATACGACCTTCTACACCCACATTACTATATTATATATCATTGTGTTCTATTTATATCATATATACTTTATTATAGTAATAACTCATATTATACCCTGTATAATATACTGCAATAAGGTACTACCTATTCCGTTTTATACTCTATACGAATAACATACGGTAACATAAAGAGTCTATTGTTGAATTATGAGTCACCGCGAATAAAGTATGACTCACACATCACCTGTATTAGCTCACTCCCACCAGGAGTCTCTACACCGGTCGCGGATGACCCGTTTCTACTTGAAGGAAACGGCCGACCCTCACGGCTCCCACATTGCATTGTACGTCGGTAATCTATTGACCGGCCTATCGCAACGACAGTACGAGAAGATCCTACTCGATATCGTTGGCAAAGGTACCGCGACCCTATCATGACCCATCGCGACCCTATCACTATGATCTCAATATTCTATAGCTGGGTTATAAATTATGCAATATACTTATTAATATAATCATAACGTATTAAACTAGTGTTTAGATTATAAGGTTATCTTCTATGTGTATTTAGACCTTAGTTGTGTTAAGACTCTCTATGATAAATAAGATTTAATGTGTGAAAATGATAAAAAAAATCATTTTTATTTATATATGTCAATAATATTAACTTAATATATGTTAGATATGAAACAAGTTTTTAAATATTTATATCGAATATATTTTTTAAGTTAATGTTTATAATAAGTTAAAATAAATATATTATTTAATTTTATTATAATTTATAATTACAAAAATTAAACAATATTTTCATGTTCAACTTATTGATGTATGTAATATTGTTATTATGACCTGAACTCACACATGACCTCTTCGATTCTTTGTAAATATTACTAAAATACGTATTAGAATTATATTACAATTGGCTAATTTTATATGTATGTAATATTTATTAGTAATAAAAAATTTTTAGTGTAAAATTCTAAATAAATAATAATAACAAGAACTTTATAAAAGTTAATATTATATATATAATTAGTTATTAATAATAGTTATAGTTATTAAAAATAACTATAATAATGATTTTTTATTTATAACATTTTTAATTTAAATTAACCATTAACAATCCGTAATAAACATTTATATTTTAAACTTTCATTATTTAATATCAATATAGTTATTAATTATTCCTAGTCATATATATATAAATATATTTAATTTTTATATAATTACTTTTAATATGATTAATAATTACAACTTATTTATTGAGAAGAAGTTATAATATATAATATATCTAAATTATTATTAAATTTTCAAAATTATTTAGAATATTATTATAACCGTATTTATAAATTAATTCATTTACCTATTTTGAATATTTATATTTTAATATGATTTTTTTGAAGTCCAAAAACCTCTATGGTCAATGTTATAGTAACAAATTGCATACAATATATATTAACTTAAAAAATATATTCAATATATTCAAAATTAATATTGTTTATGATATAATTATATGGTATAGATATAGCATCTATTTTATTATGATTTATTTTCTATTTACTCATTTTATTAATTATTTATCAATTATGACTTCATTTTAAAAGTAGTACCAAAAGCAAATTATTATAGTAATAATTAATACATTTTACATAATTAATTTATTGGTCCTATTTTGTTAAAATTCAAAATCAATTCACACAAAAAAAGATTTAAACGAATTTTTTATTTCGATATTTCTAATTCGTCCAAAATGACGTAAATTAAATCTAATTTACAAATCAAATAATTAAATTCAACTAAATGATTAAATATCGTTTAACTTGTGATATATTTTTTATATATAATGTTATTATTTGTCCTTATTATACAAATTTAATATTATAATATATTTCATAATATTAAAATTAAATAGAATCAATGAAACATGAAAATATTATTGTGTTTTAGTCTACTCATATTTGTCATATTAAAGAAACATAAATATCTATTTTTAGATCAACTTTTACTTATATTCTTAAAAGGTAGATTTTGTTAGATGGTTGCATTTACATCATTCAATACATCCATTGACGAAATATGTATTGAACTCACTATTCTAGAGTTGTAGAGAGAGGTTTAACACAGGAATACCTCTTCTCTCGTAAAGTGTAGACAGCGACGAGGGTTTAGTGTAGACCATGACGAGGGTTTAGTGTGGACAGAGACGAGGGTTTAGTGTAGACCATGACGAGGGTTTAGTGTAGACCATGACGAGGGTTTAGTGTAGACCATGACGAGGGTTTAGTGTAGACCATGACGAGGGTTTAGTGAAGACCATGACGAGGGTTTAGTGTAGACTGTGACTAGGGTTTAGTGTAGACCATGACTAGGGTTTAGTGTAGACCATGACGAGGGTTTAGTGTAGACCATGACGAGGGTTTAGTGTAGACCATGACTAGGGTTTAGTGTAGACCATGACGAGAGTTTAGTGTAGACCATGACTAGGGTTTAGTGCAGACAATGACGAGGGTTTAGTGTAGACTGTGATGAGGGTTTAGTGTAGACAGCGATGAGGGTTTAGTGTAGACAGCGATGAGGGTTTAGTGTAGACCATGACGAGGGTTTAGTGTAGACTGTGACTAGGGTTTAGTGTAGACCATTACGAGGGTTTAGTGTAGACCATTACGAGGGTTTAGTGTAGACCATGACGAGGGTTTAGTGTAGACAGCGATGAGGGTTTAGTGTAGACCATGACGAGGGTTTAGTGTAGACTGTGACTAGGGTTTAGTGTAGACCATTACGAGGGTTTAGTGTAGACCATGACGAGGGTTTAGTGTAGACCATGACGAGGGTTTAGTGTAGACCATGACGAGGGTTTAGTGTAGACCATGACTAGGGTTTAGTGTAGACCATGACGAGGGTTTAGTGTAGACCATGACGAGGGTTTAGTGTAGACTGTGACTAGGGTTTAGTGTTGACCATGACGAGGGTTTAGTGTAGACCATGACGAGGGTTTAGTGTAGACCATGACGAGGGTTTAGTGTAGACCACGACGAGGGTTTAGTGTAGACCATGACGAGGGTTTAGTGTAGACCATGACGAGGGTTTAGTGTAGACCATGACGAGGGTTTAGTGTAGACCATGACGAGGGTTTAGTGTAGACTGTGACTAGGGTTTAGTGTTGACCATGACGAGGGTTTAGTGTAGACTGTGACGAGGGTTTAGTGTAGACTGTGACTAGGGTTTAGTGTAGACCATGACGAGGGTTTAGTGTAGACCATGACTAGGGTTTAGTGTAGACCATGACGAGGGTTTAGTGTAGACCATGACTAGGGTTTAGTGTAGATCATGACTAGGGTTTAGTGTAGACCATGACGAGGGTTTAGTGTAGACCATGACTAGGGTTTAGTGTAGACCATGACGAGGGTTTAGTGTAGACCATGACTAGGGTTTAGTGTAGACCATGACTAGGGTTTAGTGTAGACCATTACGAGGGTTTAGTGTAGACAATGACGAGGGTTTAGTGTAAACCATGACGAGAGTTTAGTGTAGACCATGACGAGAGTTTAGTGTAGACCATGACTAGGGTTTAGTGTAGACCATGACGAGGGTTTAGTGTAGACCATGACGAGGGTTTAGTGTAGACCATGACGAGGGTTTAGTGTAGACCATGACTAGGGTTTAGTGTAGACCATGACGAGGGTTTAGTATAGACCGTGACGAGGGTTTAGTGTAGACCATGACGAGGGTTTAGTGTAGACAGCGATGAGGGTTTAGTGTAGACCATGACGAGGGTTTAGTGTAGACTGTGACTAGGGTTTAGTGTAGACCATTACGAGGGTTTAGTGTAGACCATGACGAGGGTTTAGTGTAGACCATGACGAGGGTTTAGTGTAGACCATGACGAGGGTTTAGTGTAGACAGCGACGAGGGTTTAGTGTAGACCATGACGAGGGTTTAGTGTAGACCATGACGAGGGTTTAGTGTAGACCATTACGAGGGTTTAGTGTAGACCATGACGAGGGTTTAGTGTAGACCATGACGAGGGTCTAGTGTAGACCATGACGAGGGTTTAGTGTAGACAGCGACGAGGGTTTAGTGTAGACCATGACTAGGGTTTAGTGTAGACCATTACGAGGGTTTAGTGTAGACTGTGACGAGGGTTAAGTGTAGACCATTACGAGGGTTAAGTGTAGACCATTACGAGGGTTTAGTGTAGACTATGACGAGGGTTTAGTGTAGACCATGACGAGGGTTTAGTGTAGACCATTACGAGGGTTTAGTGTTGTCTTACACCGGCGGTCATATCTCAATTCAACAATCACCCTAACCACCCCCGACTCGATCAATGATTTTAATAACTTCACCTCACTAATTGGACCCGGTCAACTGGTTTAAGATGCCAGCGGTCAGTAAACGGCCGTTACGTGGCAATACTGCGATTAATTGATTTCATAGTCACTCGACGTATAAGATACACATGATTTTTAACCAACCACATTGTTTAGAGCGCTATTAGAGATACTACCTGATCACAGGTCACGAGTAGAGCTGGTTAGTGAGTGCTTTGGGAAGTAGCAGGAGGTTGGATAATAATAAATTACAGATTAAGTGTAAATAGATCAATTAGAGAGTTAGTGTGTTCTGGGTTTGGGATTAAGATGATATAAAATTAGCAATTTCTGTTTTGAAGATAGAAAGTTATTGAGTTGTTTTGATCAGCAAAATCATTTTGATTTTCTGAAAACTTCTTAGCAATAGATGCATACTCTATCCATTAGTACTACTACCTAGTTCTACCTAGTATTACTTAGTACTACCTAGTTCTACCTAGTACTACTACCTAGTATTACTTAGTACTACCTAGTTCTACCTAGTACTACCTAGTACTACTACCTAGTACTACCTAGTTCTACCTAGTACTACCTAGTTATACCTAGTACTACTACCTAGTACTACCTAGTACTACCTAGTACTGCCTAGTACTACCTAGTACTACCTAGTTCTACCTAGTACTACCTAGTACTACTACCTAGTTCTACCTAGTACTACTACCTAGTTCTACCTAGTACTATTACCTAGTTCTAGCTTGTACTACTACCTGGTTCTACCTAGTACTACTACCTAGTTTTACCTAGTACTACTACCAAGTTCTACCTAGTACTACCTAGTACTACTACCTAGTTATACCTAGTTCTACCTAGCACTACTACCTAGTTCTACCTAGTACTACTACCTAGTTTTACCTAGTACTACCTAGTTCTACCTAGTACTACTACCTAGTTATACCTAGTACTACTACCTAGTACTACCTAGTACTACTACATAGTACTACCTAGTTCTACCTAGTACTACCTAGTACTACTACCTAGTACTATCTAGTTCTACCTAGTACTACCTAGTACTACTACCTAGTTCTACCTAGTACTACTACCTAGTTCTACCTAGTACTATTACCTAGTTCTAGCTTGTAATACTACCTGGTTCTACCTAGTACTACTACCTAGTACTACATAGTGCTACTACCTAATTCTACCTAGTACTACCTAGTTCTACCTAGTACTACCTAGTTCTACCTGGTTCTACCTAGTACTACCTAGTACTACTACCTGGTTCTACCTAGTACTACTACCTAGTACTACCTAGTTCTACCTAGTACTACTACCTAGTTTTACCTAGTTCTACCTAGCACTACTACCTAGTTCTACCTAGTACTACTACCTAGTTTTACCTAGTACTACCTAGTTCTACCTAGTACTACTACCAAGTTCTAACTAGTACTACTACCAAGTTCTACCTAGTACTACTACCTGGTTCTACCTAGTACTACCTAGTTATACCTAGTACTACCTAGTACTACCTAGTACTACCTAGTACTACTACCTAGTGCTACCTAGTACTACCTAGTACTACTACCTAGTACTACCTAGTACTATCTAGTTCTACCTAGTACTACCTAGTACTTCTACCTAGTTCTACCTAGTACTACCTATTATTACTACATAGTTCTACCTAGTACTACTACCTAGTACTACTACCTAGTACTACCTAGTACTACCTAATACTATTACCTAGTACTACCTAGTTCTAGCAGGTAATGCCTGCCATGGTGTATACTTTAATATCGACTTAATACCTCACTCTTTAGTATGTGCTACCAACCAATATCTGATGGACTCACTTCTCCATTTGCAATACAGATCAGCAATTATTTTCTGCATCATTTTTATTCCTTCTATTTATTTAGATTTGGTAAGCTTACACAATACACATTCTTAGCACTCCACACACCTGCCATCCCACACCCTTAGCACTCCACACCCTTAGCACTCCAAACACCTGCCATTCCACACCCTTGCACTCCACACACCTGACATCCCACACCCTTAGCACTCCAAACACCTGCCATTCCACACCCTTGGCACTCCACACACCTGCCATCCCACACCCTTAGCACTCCACACCCCTGCCATTCCACACCCTTAGCACTCCAAACACCTGCCATTCCACATCCTTGGCACTCCACACACCTGCCATTCCACACCCTTGGCACTCCACTCCGTAACACCCCCATTGTAACGCAGAAAACAAATGGATTGGCTTCGATGTAATATATTACGAATATGGATCTCTTGTGTTGCTGTATGACAATGCAAAAACTGCAATTCGTGCCTACAACATCTTATCTAAAGCAAACTTCGATGACAAACAACTGCTCGTGCTTTTGCTACCAAATATCCAGGTACCTGTAGAATATTAATGAGGTCATTTTTCTCTTTCCGCTTACTTTTTCATTTTCTTTCTCTACCTCCATATGTCAGTGTTTACCCTTCCCCAGACCTTCGCACTTCATTTTCTTTCTCTACCTCCATATGTCAGTGTTTACCCTACCCCAGACCTTCGCACTTCATTTTCTTTCTCTACCTCCATATGTCAGTGTTTACCCTACCCCAGACCTTCGCACTTCATTTTCTTTCTCTACCTCCATATGTCAGTGTTTACCCTACCCCAGACCTTCGCACTTCATTTTCTTTCTCTACCTCCATATGTCAGTGTTTACCCTACCCCAGACCTTCGCACTTCATTTTCTTTCTCTACCTCCATATGTCAGTGTTTACCCTTCCCCAGACCTTCGCACTTCATTTTCTTTCTCTACCTCCATATGTCAGTGTTTACCCTACCCCAGACCTTCGCACTTCATTTTCTTTCTCTACCTCCATATGTCAGTGTTTACCCTACCCCAGACCTTCGCACTTCATTATCTTTTCATTTTAGATTGTCTCAACTTTTTCACTCATCCTTCGTTATTTACTATATTCAGCCCATCCTCTAGTTACTCTACTATAACCTTTCTATTCAATTAAAACTCCGATGTTAACCACTACTTAACCTTGAATCCCTACCCGCGAACATTCATTTATTTACACAACAACCTAAACTTACTAAACCTTAACCCCACAAAATTATAACTGTTTCACAAACCCACTCACTTACCTTCCACACACTATTACAGTCACCGACTAACCCCACTCTATTCTAACTTCACTCACCCATCCTACAATATCATAACCTAAGTCACTCACTCACTTACCTTCCACACACTATTACAGTCTAACCCCTCTCTACTAACCCCACTCTACTAACCCCACTCCCTCAATAGCCGCAGATGATACCTGGCTCAGTGACTCCCTTACTAGTACTGGTCAATGTGAAGTCTGGTGGTCAGCAAGGCATGCATTTAATCCACTCATTTCGTAAACTTCTTAATCCACACCAAGTTTATAATTTGATGAAGGGTGGACCCTTACCAGGGTTTGAACCTTATCTTTAATTTACTTATCTACTCGATATCTAATTAGATGTATTCACGCAATTCACTTAATCTAATGAAGAATGGAAAGTAATGTTTCATAAGTCGTTATTAATTTTTAAAATTTCATATTTCTTAATACTCGCAATAAAATTCATTCGATTCTCTCCCATTTCAGATTGTACGTTTTTCGAAATATTCCCTACTTTAAGATACTCGTATGCGGTGGCGATGGGACTGTGGGCTGGGCCCTGTCTTGCCTCGACAATGTAGGTCAAGATGCGAAATGTGAATCTCCGCCGATGGCTATTGTACCCTTGGGGACCGGTCAGTATCGTTATGCATTGTTATCTCTCTCCGCTATCTCTTATCCACCACGTATAACAATAGTGTATTGTTATATGCGACAGGCAATGACCTCGCCAGGGTGTTAAGGTGGGGACCCGGTTGTTCTGGTGCCGAAGAACCCATTAATTTATTACGAGATGTTATTGATTCCGATGAAATTAAACTAGACAGGTTATTTAATATTTACTATTCAATTAATTAATATCATTAAAAAGTGTGTTTAATAAATGTTGCCTAAAAATCACTTTGCATAATCATTGTTTTAATTAATCAATCATTCTTTAGTGTAAATATTAATTTACAAGGTAAATTCACAAAAGTAAGTTATTATATTGTTTTATAATTAAATCAATTTATAAATAGAATATGAATTTTTTTTCTCAACTATTTTCAATCACATTTATATCTTGTTTTTCATGTTTGTTTATTGTATAGTTCTATTAATAGCACAATTTGCTGGTAACACATTTGTTATTCCACAATCTAATACCTCACAATCTCCTAAAAAACCTATTTGCTAACCTCACAATCTGCTAACTTCTTTACGAGTAGATGGACTGTGATATTTAGTCCA
Organism: Osedax frankpressi; assembly: GCA_964035775.1. Classification (NCBI taxonomy): domain Eukaryota; kingdom Metazoa; phylum Annelida; class Polychaeta; order Sabellida; family Siboglinidae; genus Osedax; species Osedax frankpressi. The sequence goes on along the minus strand of OZ038315.1, from coordinate 12,618,542 downwards.
AACGATAAAGAGCCAAATGAGGTGAAATTCGCACTTGCCAATGACACTAATGCAGCAAACACCAACGAAGATATAACATCCATATTCTTGATGAACAATTACTTTGGTATTGGTATAGATGCCGAAATTACACTAGACTTCCATATGGCTAGGGAGGAAAACCCAGACAAATTCAATAGCAGGTGGGATATCTTAGATTTGCTTTTATTTTAACATTGTACTTTATTAGTTCACTTTTTTCTATATTCTTGCATTACTCTTAAAATTGTCGATTTATTTTATTATACATGTACAAATTAGTGATTTTTAAAACAAATTAGTAGAATTGATTTTAAATGATTTACGATTAATAATTGTTAGTCTAGCTAACATAGAACTTATTGAATTTTTTAAGAAAGATCTACAATAAAATGTAATTGTTCATTAATTAATGCTACCTAAATGCTACCTAAATGCTACCTAAATGCTACCTAAATGCTACCTAAATGCTAAGTAAATGTAATTTAAATGTAAATAATGTAAATGATGACAAAATCCGTATTTTGTTTTATAATTTTGTTATTATAAATATTTTATTTTTAGATTGATATATGAAATAACTGTTTGCATCTGGTATTTCTAACAAAAATGAACTTTTTAAATATTAATATTTAATTGTAAAGTGAATAAAATAAATTAATAACATTGTTATATTTTATTCATTTGATTTTATATAAATTTATTATTAAAATTATTTAATGAATATAATTTTATTTTTAGAAATTATAATACCAAAATAAGGCTTTTATATTTATATATTTATTCATAATATTTGCACGTGAGAGGTTCATGTTTGTTTATGATAGTATCGTGGCATATAGATAATAATACAGATATGGTATTCGACATGACACATTTATATTAAAATTTTAATATGAATTCTTTAAAAATATTTTTTAGAAGACTTTCATCAATTAAATATCCATAATTCATTGCATAACGCATTTAATCAAATTCTCAGATATAATAACTATTATATAATTTCATAATATGAAATTTATTTTTATTATGTTTAACATTATTAAAATTATGATTCTTTAAAAATATTTGTATATAGTGCTATCATTTTTGTTTTGAATATTATAATTAAAAATGTATAATATGCCATAAAAATTATAAATTCAATTAATTTCAGTCGAATCAGGAGTGTTCCTATATTTTTTCTATGTAATACATGTACAAATTTATTTTATTGATTCACGTCCATATCCTTAGATCTGCTATGTTGAAATCTCCCATGTTAAAAATTGTGATTTTTTTTAATACCTCTATTATAGAATACTAGTCTATGAATAATTAATGGATCCAACTCCAATAAAAAGAATTATATAAAGTACATAATGAAATAATAAGAAAAAAATTTGTACTCTAAATATTTGTCAATTTATAGGACAAAGTTCGATATCTTTAATCGAATTTAAAAATGATATAATAGCAATATAAAATATTATTTCTATAAACTGTCTTATTATTACTGTCTTATTACTATACTATTATCTATACATAATAAATAATCTGTGAAATTTTCAAATAATTTGTCTTGTAGAGAAACAAACAAAAATGTTTTTAGCAAATCTACCAAATTTAAGAATAATGAGAAAATCGTCCTCAAAGTTTATATAAGAATTATTCAATAGATTTCAGTTTAATTTGCTTTTTTAAAGATTTAAAATGAACAAAATATTAATATAATTTAATAGTTTATTTGGTAATATAATCTAATAATGATATATGAATATGATAATATTGATAATAATTAATAACATAACGTTAATAATTTTAATATTAAAAATTAAACCCACAACTAATATTGATACCTCAATCACTACTGAAAACATGAGTTAGCCATGTCCTATCAAATGATATATCAACATCAATAATTCCTTCCAACTCATGCTTTATGCACTTTATATAGAGCTTTTTTCTAGCTCATATATGGTCTATAATAATTTATATATGTAATTAGTTAATAGTTAATATATTAAAGAGAGTTGATAACCATAGATCACCTCATATTTAGTAATCTGAAATTAGCAGCTTCAAAAAGTGTATGTGGGTGACTCAGGTCGAAGATGTTATCCTCTATTTCCAATAATATGTATACTAATAAACTTTTATGAAAAAAAAAACTAATACATTAATGTTCTCATAAAATATTGTAAATTAGAGATCATATTAAAATTAACTGTTAATTACAATAAATAGACAAAATAATTTGGAGATTAGATAATGATTAATGTATTAAAATATTCCATTAGCAATAGTAATAATTATTGATTGTATTATTGAACGTTTATATAAAAATAATAACTAGAATTATATAATAAATTTGAAAATTAAAATATATTTCATAACTAAACATGCTATAATATTATTGTTATTTTTATTAATATGAATAATATATAAATAACATAGTAAATACCTTTCTATTCATTTATATGAGTTGTATTTTTTTGAAATAATTTGAATTGAAAACTGATTAACAGGTGGATTAAAATTTGGCAGTTAATTACTAATCAAATAATCGATGAAATAAAGAAATTATAATCACATTTGTAATTATAAATAATAAGCTATTATAAAATACTTTTTAATCATTTTTACTATATTTTCTGATTTGGAATTTTAACAGATGATATAACAAATATATCATATAACAAATATTTTAATAATTTTATTTTTGTATCCCCTTAAAATAATATATATCATATCTTATTGTTATTATTCATAACTATAATGTTAATTAATATATTTTATTATTATTTAGTATCTTCTATTATATAATATATTACTAAAATATACCCATACAAATTAATTATTAAAATTATGAGGAATTGCTTAATGAATTTAGAGTTTGCATTTAGAGAAAATATGAATTTAAAGTTTAAATTCACATACATTTTCAATTTCACATTTTGTTTCATAATAATTTTAAGAAAATTGTGAGAAATTATTGTTCGATTCAATATTTTTAAGAATCCAATATTTTAAAACTACCTTAAAATTAATATTTGTATTAAAACAACTAACTGCATATATTAATTTAACACATTGTAAGATGTAGAAATAGAAGTAGTTTAAAAGCAATGATTCATCAGTAACAAATAATATTAATCATATATCTCAGAAAATTACTCAGTAAATGTATGCATGGTAATCAATGGTTAATATTTCAAGTACATTTATACTGTTAGTTTTACACAAGTAATTAATTAATGAATTGTTTGTTGAGAAAGTCACTTTATGGGTCCTCCATTTGTAAATAACAATATCATTATTTTATGTTACTGTATAATACTATATTTTGTATCCATTTAGAAAATAATATAATAAATATTTAAATTTTCAATTATAATGGTTATAAGTAATTAAAGTAGATGTAATGATATATTTTAAATGTGGCTATCATCAGTGGTAAGTTTTGAAAACATTTTGATAAATATTCACTTTGGAATTTATAAAATAACAATTAATGTTACAATATATGTATTAAAATGTTTACAACTTAATTTATGTTGTTTTCTACTAATACCAAATCAATTATAAATAATGTTATATAAAACCATTATAAGAGTTTAATTTCATTTATTATTATTTTTCTAAGTGATAATATTGCATTTATTTTTTGAAAAATTACAAAATATATTACATTTCTCAGGTTACATAATAAGAGTGTTTACTTCAAAATGGGATTAAGAAAAATGATGAATAGAAGGTCATGCAAAGATCTTCAGAAAAGCATCAAATTAGAAATTGATGGAAAAGTGATTGATCTGCCACCCTGCGAAGGAATTATAATTCTAAATATATTAAGGTTATTAGTATTTTTATACTAAAATACATTAGTAGTGAATACTATTTCATATAACTATATTAACTACATTAAAAATAATTACTAAACTTATAACATAATTATTAATAATTTGCCATTTTAATAATAACCATAGTTATATTATATCAATTTTGTAAATTCATATCATATATATTTAGGTATAATCAATGAACTTTATTTCTTCATATTTCATCAATAAATTGATATTATTATAACTTTAAGTTAATTTTAAATTAATATAATTGTAAATTACATTTCCATTTTGCATGTTTCAGATTTATATGGTTAGTTTATTTTCCATCTTCCTGCAATCACCATATAGTTGGGCGTCTGGCGCCAATCCTTGGGGTCAGGAGAAAGATGAACAGTTCACGAAGCCGACTCATTACGACGGAAATCTGGAAGTGATTGCCGTAACTGGAGTTGTACACCTTGGACAGATCCAGTCTGGTCTACGCAGTGCTATACGTGTTGCTCAGGGTGGCCATGTTAGTTTTGGGCATTTATTTCACATTTAGTCTAATTAATGTTAGATTTTAGTTTCATTAAATTTATTGTCTATTATAATAGCATCAAAATTGTTTCGTAAGAAACATTTTTTATTATTTTAAACTTATTTCACAAGTCAGATTTTTTTAATATATATATCCTCCTATCCTCGTATTTTAAATACTTTAAGGCGTATAGTATGAATTATATCTGAGCTTCATACCATTTCAGATGAGAATAACTCTGATTAATGATCTGCCTGTTCAAGTTGATGGGGAACCCTGGATCCAATCTGCTGGACAAATTGTAATCCTACGGTCTGCCTTAAAGGTTCAGTCTTCAAAGCTGTAAAAAGTTCTGTGTGAATGCCCCTTTACTTTAATAAACAATTGCCATATATTAATTTAACTCATTTTGCATCGTGTTATAAATATTAGCCTTAATATAACTCTAGAAGGTTTTTAGTATCCTACTTTGGTATTCCTTACCATGTAGCAGCACTAAATATCTGTTACTAATGTGATAACAATTAATACATTTGTTCTAATTATAATTCACTAATTTGTAATATAACTATTATATATACAGAATATTTAAACTAATATTTATATTTCTATTGTTGGTTGAGTAATTTCCTCAATCATTCTATAATTTGATACTATATGTCAAAAGTTGCAATTGGTACATTTTAGCTGTTAAGTCGATTAACCATTTTAGTTAGTTTTCTTAAACTGATCATTGTTTTAGTGATACAAATATAAAATTCTACAATCTACTATATTAGATAACAAAATAAATGTATTCTTTTTTAATTATGCTTCAATTCTTTAACAGGCTACTATGCTAAAGAAATGTAAAAATAAAATGAAAAGACGAAATACAGAGCCAAATATTTATTTCCCAAACGAATGTACATCTCTCTCGCCCCCATCTCCATCGGTGGATTTAGGCAGTGCTCCAGTTTGATAAACTACACATCTTTGATATATGCCACCCTTCTACAGCGATAATTAATTAACAATCTATTTCGCGTACCCACCAACATTGTAACATGAATGTTTTTTCTATAGGATTATTAGAAACCCTAAACTAAGAATTTCCAGTTCCACATGCTACCCCTTTACCCCATTAATGTACTGCCAACGTGTGATCCCCATGCCACGTTTGTCCGTAAAGCAGTCCAGCGGACCTCCAGACCTTCCTGTACAGTGTATATATATGTATCTAGTTGTAGACCATTTAGCAATGGATAAGTGTGTGTATATACAAACGCATCTATTGTTTATTACTAATCGTGTATACAAATAAAGAATATTAATTATCAATGTTTTATTGGTTTGGGTTAAATATGAAATATATGAAATATATTTTACAATATAATAAAATGGTTATTCGTATATAAGGTTCATTATTTCCGAAAGAGTGCATTACAGATTAATTGGTTTATTTCTTGAATGGATATTTCATTGCACTTTCATCCGGGAGGCCAAGACAACTGTCTGCCTCCAATTACATGAATGTGGAGGTGATCCACTGTTCGACAACCGTGCTTGCCGCTGTTTATAACTACAATATTTGGTGATGTCGATACTATGGCTTATAAGATCAAAAGAATCTAATCGGAATAAATTATTAGTAACCAATACGATATCCTTGGTCCAAGTTTTTTTCGGCTGCAACTTTCCTTGCTATCAATAACAAATGTCCTAGGATCTATAACGTCAAAAGAATTTGTTATTTTATATATAAAATGTAATAATAATGTAACTTACATTTTTATCTGTATCCTGAGCTTCAGATATCTCCTTTATATATTTCTTTGGTATTACAAGAAAATGAGTAGGTGATACTGCATTTATATCCGTGAATGAAATACACTATAAATTATGCTATGAAAATAAATGAGTAAACTCTAATTTATAAATAATTGAACTTTATAATGTTGAACCTTATCATCTTCATGTAAAATATCAGCTGGAATTTCTTTATTGATTATTTTTGAGAATATTGTTTCATTAGTTTTTCTAGTCTATAAAATATCTTGTATATAATATAATTATCTAGAATATTTTTTAGTAAATCCTTTAAAATTTAACTTAAACTAATCACAAGTTTAATATAAATATATATCAATAGGAATTATATTGTATCCAAATAAAAATAAATGTGATATGTCAATATGATTGAAATTATATAACAATTTTTGTAATATATATTTTCTATATTCTATACTAATATTTATTCACTTACACTAAATATCAATTTATGGTATATTACTTACACATAAATATCTAATAATTGGCTTTCTAGAAAGTATATTTTTTAACATTTTTATCAATATATATTTTATATATCCTATTTTTATTAAAATATATATTCAAATATAAATTATTATTTCGGGTAATATTAAAAAGGAGAAAATTCAAAGTAAATATAAATTCGGATTAATTTAGAAATATCCACGATATACGAAGAACAACAATAATGCACAATGTTAAATTATTAGTCATGTCATTTATGATAATATAAAGTCAGAATATGTAATGTATCCATATAATATGTATCATAATTAATATAGTATTTTATAAATTATATATTAATAAATATATTCTAAATACGAATTTATATATATTTATTTAACATTTCCTGATTTAGTATTACCCGTCAAATTCCCTATTTAAACGATAGGTGTCGATATAATGATAATTTAAAATATAATTTTAGTAGATCCAGATCTATATTTCAATTCAAATAATAAAATATGTTTAGCTCTATTCTATCATTTTCGTTTTTTCTAATTTTAATATAGAATACAGTACATTTTAGTTGTTTATTGAATATAGTAATTTTATAATATCAATATATATATATTGGTATAAGCGTTATTATTTTAATAAAAGTGTTTTACATTGGATTTTAAAAAAGCACTTACAAAATCTAGTCAACAAATTATTTTAGATATGGCGAATGTAAGCTTGGATGATATCGATTTAGCTAGTTTAAGGGTTTGTATTAAAGTATGATATTTGTTTAATATTTATTTGACAACCAGTAAATATGATGAAATATTAATTTGAAAAATCGAGGAAATCTAAATGTCATATTTTGTATAACAAATTAATCAATAATAATATTAGTTGATAAATGTATGTTTAATATAATATATATTATAATGATATATATATATATATATATAAATCTATAAAATATAATTTAATATCATATCATATCATTCTTTATATCTCTTTATATACCATAATATATTATCAATACAAATATAATATAATAAATGTTAATTTGTTTTAAATAATTTGACATAAATTGTGTGATTATTATAATCCAAACTACTAAAGATCTTGTATACAATATGTACAAAAATAGCAAAGATTCTGACTTTCGAAAAAATTGATTCATTTTAAACAATATCAAAATCACAAAAAACATTTAAAATTACAAATTATTTAATATTATTTAATTTAATAAACAGTATTATTAATAATACAATAAAATTGATTATATAATGATAATTGATTATTTTTTATCAAGATATTTAATATTTAATATTCAATAAAGTATTAATTCAATTATTAACTCTTGAATATTAATATTTGAACTTGATTATTATATATTAATCCACTTTAAACATTTAAAAAAAATTATTATTATAAAAGTATCTTTCATAAGAAATAATAAATAAACTACAAATAAAATAGTTAAAATAATAAATTCCCTTTAATTGACACTTGAGATTATATTGAGTATAATGCGACTTTCATGTTAATACACTTTCATGATTTTACATTTCATCTTATAAACTATGTTACTATTATGTTATGTTTTTATGCTCCTTTTTATACAATATAATATGTTTGTAATTATTTAAAATTTTGTAATTGCAAATATTTATCAGTATATAATTTGTATGTATCATATATCATAAATTATACATATTAAATATTTCAAAATATCATTACTTAATTTATACATGTAAATTATATGCTTATATTATTAATTCATTTATATTAACTACTCCAACTATTATTAACAATAAATAATAATAACAATTTAATTATTCTATAATAAGAAATAAACAAATACAATTCCTCAAAAATTCCTCTAGGAATTCAATTTTATTGTGATTTAATATATGTGAAAGTTGTTATTTTTTAAATTGTAAATATAGAATAACCATACTAATTGTATTTATTTAGATAGTTTATTATCCTTGTTTTTGATACCATAGAATAAGATATATATATATATATATATATATATATATATATATTTAATCAATTTAATATATATTTAATCAATGTTCTTTGTTATTGCCTGATTTTAATATAATTTGTATTGTAAATTTTAATTACAGCATATAAAAATATTATTCGGTTATAATTTTCAATACAATATGAGAATTTTTTGAGATAACAATGTCTATATCTTTAGACAATACAAATATTAAATTGTTTTAGTATTAATGCAGACTTGATAAATGATTAATGAAATATATCTTCTTTTTATATTAAAATTTGTATCATTCTAAATTGTCTTGATAATTATAAAAACTGTTAAATTACTCTATAGATACTGGTTATATATTACATTTATATTGACATAGTACTACATTTAATAATTTTATTATCATCACTTACCTGTTTAATTCAAACATTTCTAAGTATCCCTAAAAAGTATAGTTTATTATTGTCATTTATGAATAATTATTGTATAAAATTATTGCAATAAAGTTCCTATATTTAAATTACATTAAATTACATTAAATTACATTAAATTACATTAAATTACATTAAATTACATTAAATTACATTAAATTACATTAAATTACATTAAATTACATTAAATTACATTAAATTACATTAAATTACATTAAATTACATTAAATTACATTAAATTACATTAAATTACATTAAATTACATTAAATTACATTAAATTACATTAAATTACATTAAATTACATTAAATTACATTAAATTACATTAAATTACATTAAATTACATTAAATTACATTAAATTACATTAAATTACATTAAATTACATTAAATTACATTAAATTACATTAAATTACATTAAATTACATTAAATTACATTAAATTACATTAAATTACATTAAATTACATTAAATTACATTAAATTACATTAAATTACATTAAATTACATTAAATTACATTAAATTAAATTATATTAAATTACATTAGTATTTTACAACTGCAAGTATAAACTAGTAATAACCCAACAAATATTTTATATAATTTAAGTTATATTGAATAAATATATTTTAATAAAATATGCAAATTTTACATTGTTATTATTTGTTTTCATAAACATTGTTCAATAATATACCAGTAGTATTCAGAATATTAACATAAGTTGACAAATTATTAATAAATAAAGCATAAGTTACTATTTAAATAATATTGTAATAAATAATTCAAAATTAAATAATATATTAATAATCTTGATCGGTATTTACCAATTTCTCAAATTAAAACCTTATGATAAAACCTTATGATATCATATATACCATATTAATGTTGTTTAATTAATAATATATTAATTGAGTTAATAAGTTATTTATTGTTAAACTAAATAGAATCCATAATCAAAACCTAGCTCAATAATCTAATAGTAATTAATTGGTAATATTTATAAAAAGTATAATATATAACTATATATTAATTAAATATTAATATATTAATTAAATTACAACTTAACAAAGTATAGCATTCTTTTAAACATAAAATAAGATGTACTCCTCCATATATTATTTGAAAATATCTTCATTGTTTAACAATTTTAAATAAAGATGCTTACATGAATGTTATATTATTTAAAATTTAGATATTTTAATTTTAATATGATATTTAATTCTAGAATATTTGCATAACATTTCGAACAATTCATTTATTTAGAATTAATAAAACGAAAATGTGTAAATTTATCGATTAAATTATTATATACAGCTATTATCATTTAATTTAAACTATTTATAGATATAACACTCTCCTGATGTACCAACTCCTATTTACACTTCCAGGCACACTTAACTCAATCCTGTGTTCCTTGCCCTCATTATGTGTATATTGATGTTTGTAGTAGAATGCAAATCAGACCATGTTAGCCAATAAACACATTGTGAATCCAGGCATCCCTGGTGAGAAAACATATAAAACACACATTCCAGCTGCTTGTACTAGATATATTATTTTACACACATATATATATATATATATATATATATATATATATATATATATTAGACTAATCTGAAATGTATAGAATAAATAATATTAAAGCACCCTTTATCAATTATAGAAGTTTTATACATTTGCACTTTAACTTTATTTATGTAATGTTAAAATATTAAATTCATTTTTCATAAATATTTAATCATAGATTTAGTTTGTAAATACTTTCTTTATCATTAGACACGACGGGAAATAAAAAATGATTGCACAGAAGAAGATATAATGCCGCTAGATTTGATTAATTTTGTGATTTCTTATAAGTTATCTGTAATAATATGTAAATCATTTTAAAATCTACTCATCTTATATATTGCCTATAAATACTGTTTGCTAATTTATTTGCATATGTGATATCATGGATACGGGCATTGTGGGGATAATATGATCTAAATTAGTATCATTAATTCTCACCCAGCGGATAAAAATACATTACCGAACAAATTACTGATTCCCCACAATACGGCCAATCTATTTCTGATGTTCATCCCGGTCGATATGACTCATTGCTTTACCCTCTAGTCAACATCTAGACCATAGTACAGTTCTTGTTGAGCAAATTCATATATCATCCATTGAAATTTCAGATGATAATGTAAATTGCATTTTAAGTGCTAATGTCGATTAATTTAATGCCTGGAAATGTGTTTCAAATATAAGAATTCTGAATGAATCATAGGTTTACACTAAAATATAATTATTAATATTTGTTTTTGGATTTATTAACAATAATTATGTATCCTTATATTGTGGTTTTTGATTGCAATCATGTTAATTAGCACAGCATTACTGTTTGTTTAATATAATATTCTTTTAAATGATTTCTAAAACTTTATTTATGGACGGCAATTATTTAATAGAAAATATTTTTACATTTCGTTAATATTATTTAATTTATTATATTTCATTATACAAATCTATATTAAAGATTGAATTATTTAATTGTATAATTATGTAATTACGTTATAATAAATGTTAATTATTATAAGACTATATATCCTACAGTAGGCTTTTGTCCTATATGTTTTATATATATAATTTATCTAGACTAGTTCTATAACCAGTAAGTAGTTTTTATATGTTCTTGGCAGAATGATTTATTGCCGTATCTTTTGTATATTTTTTCTCGCAACATTGTAACATTGTGCATTATGGTATGAATTATTCTATACAATTTACATTAAATCTAAATAATAATCGTGTAGGATATGTATAGTGGGTGTATTATATCAACTATAATATCAAAGTTAATAGTTCATGTTAATGTAGTTAGTACTTATGTAGTTAATACAAATCTAAGGGTGAATCATCTAATAATCACTGATGTACTTAATAAGTTGGTACATTTACAAATTTTTAACTTGTATTGCAAATATTTTTGATTTATTGAAAAATACTGAAATATGATTATTTATCTATACTTTATGAAGATATCTGATTATAATAAATTTAATATCATATTTACATTATGTATATTTTTCTTGAGTCATACTTTTTCATACTTACTATCATCGAGTTTGGCAAAATGATAATTTTGAAAAGGATTTATTAAAAAAAATTGAAAATATATCTTATTTACATTAAAGATATATTCTTTTTATTTAAACTAATTATATAAGATTGTATAATACTTTTAATCTGATTTCTTTTGAATGTTCATTTTATTGTAGTTGAAATTTTTATTTACAATATTTATGAATTAACAAATATTTAATATATTTTTTAATAAATCTCATTTTCTAAAATGTATTTTATTAAATATAAAAATAATTTTTCAATTTTGAAAACCATATTATTTAAATAACATGTATTACTAATATTTCAGTTTGTAAGTATAGTTTATAGTTACATTTGATAAGGATATGTATATTTTAATTAGCACTTAATTGAAATACTTAGTTTGAGTTATTTGTAATATATTTGATATATATACAAACTAAGCCTTTTAAATTATATATGGTATGAAAATAACTAGTGAAACTTAATATTAATTCATATATTTTTTGAAAAATAGAACACCATAGTAATCAAAGATATGCACATCTATTATTATATTAACAATGGCATTGTTAGTTTGAAAAGATATAACTAAAATTCATTTTTTTATATCACTAATTTTTAGAAAATATTTTCAATGCATATAATTTATATTTTTATATGATCACTTCAATGAAAAATGTAGTATCTATTTCCACTATTTAAAATTCTAATCCGAACTATATTTATGCCCCAAACTACTGATTGGTCTTACCATATGTTACTTAGATATCTCTACACATGTGTCTGTGATATAAATAGTCATTGTTGATCTCTAGAAATCTTTTATTTTTAATTTTTATAAATTATTTGTTAATTAATTTATATAATTCGCAAACTATATACAATCAGTTATATTTATATAACAATATATTAATTAATTATTTGTAAGTTTGAGATATTGTGTTAATTAATTATATTAATAAATATTTGTACTCCTCATCATATTTAACTTCTAATATTAAATATATACTTTATTTTCAGTTCAATTTAATTATTTGATTTATTATTATTATTAAAAATCAGGTTTTACTTCCTAGTAAATTGTAATGTTAGAAATCATTAAATTGATCTATAATAATATAATAATCATAACAATTATTATTTTAAGACAGGAATATCAAATATATATATAATATATTTATTTATTTTTATAAATATATTATTTCATCACATATTATTATAAAACATTTAAATAATTACCATTATAATATATTTATAATATATTTTAGTGTTGAATTATTTTTTTATTACGCAATTTTGGAATCTTATTTTTCAAGGTAAAGAAATTAAATAATTTTAGGATTTTTTAATTTATGACTTTATGGTAAGCTACCTGTCACTCTACTCTACTCTACTTTACTCTACGGTTCCAATATATTAGTATCTATTTCCACTATTTAAAATTCTAATCCGAACTATATTTATGCCCCAAACTACTGATTGGTCTTACCATATGTTACTTAGATATCTCTACACATGTGTCTGTGATATAAATAGTCATTGTTGATCTCTAGAAATCTTTTATTTTTAATTTTTATAAATTATTTGTTAATTAATTTATATAATTCGCAAACTATATACAATCAGTTATATTTATATAACAATATATTAATTAATTATTTGTAAGTTTGAGATATTGTGTTAATTAATTATATTAATAAATATTTGTACTCCTCATCATATTTAACTTCTAATATTAAATATATACTTTATTTTCAGTTCAATTTAATTATTTGATTTATTATTATTATTAAAAATCAGGTTTTACTTCCTAGTAAATTGTAATGTTAGAAATCATTAAATTGATCTATAATAATATAATAATCATAACAATTATTATTTTAAGACAGGAATATCAAATATATATATAATATATTTATTTATTTTTATAAATATATTATTTCATCACATATTATTATAAAACATTTAAATAATTACCATTATAATATATTTATAATATATTTTAGTGTTGAATTATTTTTTTATTACGCAATTTTGGAATCTTATTTTTCAAGGTAAAGAAATTAAATAATTTTAGGATTTTTTAATTTATGACTTTATGGTAAGCTACCTGTCACTCTACTCTACTCTACTTTACTCTACGGTTCCAATATATTTGCATTCATTTTATCCGTATTTTCTAAACATACAAAATTTCATAAACCCAATCGTAATAGAACTTTAAACATCATTTGTGATAGAATAAAAACTACTTTAATTTATGTTACAATAATAATTCTATAATAATTAATATAATAATAAATTAAATTATATAAAAGATTGTCGAGTTGTCTCACTAATTCCAGATAGTAGTTGAGTTGCGAGTGTTGATGTATAGTGTACCCTTAATTATATATGAGTTTATATCTTTTTATTATGTATTCATATCATGCCCTACAACAAATGCTGTTCAATATTAGTACAGAATATATTCACATATTATAATGACATGTATATTTATAAAGAAATACCGTCAAAATAATTACTTTACCTATTATATGAAAAATATATATAGATTAATTTTTTAACCCACAAATTGATATATCATTATTGATTATATATTCATAGAAACTATTATATATAATCAGAAATATAGCCTTCAATCTGATAAACCATTACATTGCAGGATCCAGATGGTATTTTCGATTTAATAGAAGTTGTAGGAAATGGAACATATGGAAAAGTATACAAGGTTTGTTTATAAATGAAATCACTATTTTGTAGTGATTTCAGAAATAATAAGTTTTGGGAAATTTTAATTTCCTCTATAAAATTTCCATCTTGCAACTTGTATTGTTCATAATAATAAGATATGAAAATGTGATGTAATTTATTGTTATATATTTGTGGAAATATTTGTATAAACTTTGAGGTTACGGAATATTCATTTTATTTTTACTTGTAAAACTATTTTTGATGATCAAATTTTATGTTCAGAAAATGTACTGTACATAAAATGTAATATACATAAAATATACTGTACATAAAATATACTGTACATAAAATGTACTGTACATTTAATTGTTTTACTTCATAAATTATTGAACTTCCAATAGTACTAAATAATTAATAATATAATATCTCTATATACCATTATACACATATACAAATTATAATTTTAACCTTATAGACATTAAAATGTTAAATTAATAATTTATAATAATTCAAGTGCGATATTATCTTCATTTCATTGTGTGACAATATTAACATATGTTAATGAATAACCTCCCCATGTTCAAAATAGCCAATAAAACACATACATTCTTCTAAGGTGACTAATACTTAATCTGGATATTATCACCTATATCTTACAATAGCGTACAATAGCGTACAATAGCGTACAATAGTGTACAATAGCGTACAATAGCGTACAATAACATACAATAGCGTACAATAGCGTACAATAGCGTACAATAGCGTACAATAGCGTACCATAGCGTACAATAGCGTACAATAGCGTACAATAGCGTACAATAGCGTACAATAGCGTACAATAGCGTACAATAGCGTACAATAGCGTACAATAGCGTACAATAGCGTACAATAGCGTACAATAGCGTACAATAGCGTACAATAGCGTACAATAGCGTACAATAGCGTACAATAGCGTACAAAGGTGTACAAATAGGATACTTTTTGTGTGCACGGGTTTGAAACAGTAATTTGTGTTTAATGTTTATGATTATTGTAATATTGAACTGACTATTTATGTTGAAGTAGATGTGTAGATTGTGGTTCGCAGTGAACAAATAAAAGTCAACTAAATTCAATATTAAAACTACTTGGAACAAGAAATATGATATTTTATAACATGATTAAACTCCGTAAATATTTATTTATACATTTTTTTTACAAATAATATATCTTTTTCTTGTTTTACTTATGTTCTATAATAAAATTAGTGAATATAATATAATTTTAGGACAATGAACTATATATTAGACTTGGTGGTCAATATTCAGTATTCTAGACAATAGGATATCATATTCTGGCCAAACTAAATAATGAATCATAAATAATATATAGAAGTGATGAATGAATTCAATGTTTCTTATTAAAATAAGAACATCTCATCTACAGCAGGAATTCAACTGATAATTAATAGTTATTTATTGATGACTCATATTTATCCAATTTTATCAATAATATCATTATTTTAGATCAAATTGCAAGATAAAACTTTTACTGCAAAGATTATAAAATGATGAACTTATCCATCCGAAATTTAAACATAATATATTTAGTTTATATAGATTATAATATTTTATTCTTATATGTATCAGTTCAATGATTCATAAACTGTAGATTATACATAGTATATGTATTAAATAGTGTATCTATGCATAGTACATCATTAAGATATTATTTATTGAAGAATTATTAATATATATCATTTCTATATCATAAACAATACTATTTTTTACTTCTTTTAGTAAAATGGAAAATACTTATTTCTTATATTTTCTAATTTAAAATTATGAATACAACTTGATGCATTTTTGATATTTGCTAATCTTAAATTAGTTAATTATATTTAAACATCTTATTAGTGTAATTATACCATCAATTGTATTATTACTCAGAAATTCAGAACATATTTTATATAGTTTACCTGTACAATTGTTTATCTTGCCATTTTATGGTTTCCCATAAAACAGCCTATAAACAATGCTATGTGTGAGATCTTGATAGATAGATTGATATATATATATATCTATATATATATATAGATCTATAGATATAGATCTATAACTATAGATCTATAGATATACATCTATATCTATAAATATATATCTATATATCTATATCTATATATAGATATATCTATATATATATATATATATATATATATATATATATATATCTATAGATCTATTTATAGATATAAGTTTAACTTCATCTAATGCCAATGACTCCACTGAATTTATACTAAACATAATACAATTTATTTCAAATTTTGTATTTTTAGTTAAAATATTTCTTTAACCCTTATTGCGTCAAAGGACCGGGGAGGATCCCTAGCGAAAAAACCGAAGGATCGGAACGGATCGCAAATCAATTAAATACTTAATTACTTAAAATAAATTATTAAATTATATTAATATAATTCCAAAATATACATTTTATAGATAACAATCTAATGTATCATATTATATAAAAATAACAAACAGTTTATATGTTAATTTATTTAAATATTTAACCATATATTAAAAAAAATAATAATAAATTAAGCTTAATAATTTTATTCAATTAGGGTTTAATAAAACATATATTTTATAATGTATAACATATATATATACTTAAAATTTTCGATCTATGCTTGTTTATTAGCATACGTTTATTGTTGGGAATAACATTAAAAAAAAATAGTCCATATTGTTAATAAATGATGATTTAAACCCCAAAAAAATATGAAAATATGTTTTTAAAATGGTGGGAAAATGTGATCTATAAAGTTACTTATGTTGAACAAAAAATAATTACATATATCATTATAAAACTTATTAGATATATTAAAATAGTGAAATGTTATGAATAAAATGCTTTAATACATATGAAAATAGTGCTTGAATTTTAATAAAGACGATACAAACAAAGAGAGCGTCATTACGTTTTTAATTTTTTAATATGTCCGCTTTTTCTATACCTCAAGACTTTTCTAATGATCAAGGTGATTTATCATCAGATGATTCTTTGGGTGAATTCTGGCCAAATTTTGTTATACATATATTCCCAAATTATATATTTAATTTGGTAAAATAGCAATAAACAACTTTCTTATAATTTTATATTAAACATTTTTTTTTAAAAATAGTTTACATGAATATAATTAATTATTATTTTATTTTAACATTAAATAGATAATATATTAGTTTGTAGTAGTTAAATATCTTTAATATTAGTTTTAGTTTTATGTAAGAAATGTTCATGGTTCATGAGTTATGATAAATTAAATAATCCATACTAAATTAAATTTAGAAATGAATATTTAAAAAAATTTAATCGTAATATACGGTGCCGTTTATATAACATAACTTTTTAGATATTAATTATTTTAATTAAATTTAAAATCTATTATAAAGATTATTATATTATCTATTACTTTTACGAGATATGTATATACTTTAATTGAATATAAATATTAGTAAAATAATATTATGTAAATTTAACCAAATAATTAAAAAAAATAATTTTTTACATACTCTTGATATATTCGAAATGTATTGATTTTAATTATAAAATATACTATGTCATGTATATTTATGTTTTATTTAATATTCTCGTTACTTTTATATTCATTATATAAGTATTTTCCGAGTTATGAGCTATTTTATTGACCATAGTAAAAAAATGAAAAACATATAAAATCTAGTGATTCCGATCAGCATGTAACGCAAAAGTTATTGACGCTAAAAGGGTTAAATTACAAATATTGATATTTACAGATTTTAAAAAATTATGCAATTCGGAAAATGAAATTACCTTGATTTTAGCCAGATGTTGTTTATTGCAATATAAAATTCAATGTTTTGACTTCCAAATATGGTACTTTCATTTTTTGTATAATTTCTTAAAATGTTTGCAAACAATTTTTGCAATATTTGAAGGAAGTTTTCCAAATATTCATCATTGTTTTCCACAAAAAAATAAATTGTTTCCATTGTTTCCCTGACAAAATAAATTATTTCCATTGTTTCCCTGACAAAATACATAGTTTCCATTGTTTCCCTGACAAAATACATTGTTTACATTGTTTCCCTGACAAAATAAATTGTTTCCATAGTTTCCCTGACAAAATAAATTGTTTCCATTGTTTCCTTGACAAAATACATTGTTTCCATTGTTTCCCTACAAAATACATTGTTTCCCTGACAAAATACATTGTTTCCATTGTTTCCCTACAAAATACATTGTTTCCCTGACAAAATACATTGTTTCCATTGTTTCCCTGACAAAATAAAATATGAGTAAAACATGATTTTTAAAGTTGGTACCCTTTATAATAAATAATATTAATTTAACAATATCATAATTCCTTATATAAATACTTAATATATATCTATAGTATGAAAACATAGTTTATTAATTTTATTATAAAAAAATGATCATTTATTTTATATATAACTTTTAATAAAGTTTTCAATATATTGTAATTAAACTTAATATGTAGTTGTATATTTACTTTACTAGCATGCAAGTAGCAGCATAGTAATAGTTGTAAAGATAGTTTATTATGATAGTTGTAAATACTAGTTGTTGATAGCATAGAATGGTATACAGGTTTATATAGACCAAATCAGGCCAGACAACAGATGTTTTGTAGGCTATTACATAATAAATATAAAATGGTGTTTGCTATACTGACCTTTGGAAGTTATGTATGATTATTAATAACTTAGTGTAATAATTAATAAGTTTATTTATTTATTAATGATAATAAGCTATAATCATAATATATATAAGCTTTTAATATATAATGTCATATCGTATTAGTACCATAAATTTAATATATACATTCAAATATAAAAAACGTATTGTAATTTTTCAAAATATAACAAATATTGAACTCTTTGAATTCAAAAATATGAAAGCACTAAATATCCATGATTTCTTTCAAAATATAACAACAAATTCCAATAATATACATTTACATATTCATAAAGCCTTTATATCAAATTATTCCCTGCACTATATAATATATCAATATATTATAATATATTATATAAAAGTGACATTGTACAAATTCTTTTATATTCCAGTGTATATTTAGTTTACAAATTATTTAATGTTTATTATTTGAGATCTTTGGATATTTTAATAAAGTTAAATTAAGTTTAGAGTTTTTCAAATTTATTTTACAACAATAACAGATATTCAAAACCTAGTATTTTATTACCTTTTTGATTATTATGTATTATATAATATGTTCTAAGGCCTAGTCCTTTCTTCCTTAATTCAATGAGTATACAATAGAAAATGTGTTTCACACGGTATAACATAAACCTGTTCAAATACCTGATAGCATCTCTCTTATCTATTATGCAAGCAGTATGTTTTTATGTTGATAATTACAGCTTCACCATTTCCTCTGTATATTATCTTTATATAAATCAATGGTATGTATTTCATATGAATTACATATATTAAACTCGTAATGGTGTGATATTTCGCAACTTTAAATTTTGAAACTTATTATATAATTTTAAACTTCACATTATACGATGAATCATTTTGATTTAAACCTATAATAGATACATTTACATTCATTATATATATTTCATAGTAATGTATAATAATAATAGAACTATAAATTCGTTGTCGGTGATTTTACTATTGATATGAGTTTACATTGTGAAATGCAAGATTTTATATTAACTGTACATTATTTAAAATGCCCAGTTTTCATTACAATTTGTTGTTTGCTAAAACTACACACATATAAAG
Organism: Osedax frankpressi; assembly: GCA_964035775.1. Taxonomy (NCBI): domain Eukaryota; kingdom Metazoa; phylum Annelida; class Polychaeta; order Sabellida; family Siboglinidae; genus Osedax; species Osedax frankpressi. The sequence continues at coordinate 12,597,938 of OZ038315.1, read as the reverse complement.
TCATTTATCTAAATTAAATCATTCCCTGCACTACATAATTTAGAAATATTTGGATATGTCTGTGGTTAATTATATATGCAAATAGATAGACAGTGGTGATAAAAATAATCATTTACCAGTACATTAATAATATGACTTATATAACAATTTATGGGAAAATTATATCTGTTCAATTGTAAGTAAAATCAGACTAAATATTTTAAGCATGTAATTATGTATATTTTGTATATTTGTTATACATTGGGACTTGATAAAATAATAAAGATATTCAAATTATTCCTTTATCTGCAAAATCTAAATTCAGTTAGGTTTTCTCTATTCTCAAATCAATGTAACAAATATACATTTTATAAAAATATATATTTCTTGTTAAAAATGAAATATATTAAGATTTTAAAATGATCTATTTAAATGTACTTAAACTGTTGATTGGCTATAATTTTGTAAGAGATTCAATTACATTAAAGATTCAATATTGTGAGAATAATGTAATCAATTATATTAACCTTTTTAATAATTTATGTTTTTTGTTAAATGTTTACATATATGTATATATGTATATATACACACATATATATATACATGTGTGTATATGTGTGTATATATATATACATACATATTTATATATATATATATATATATATATGTATATATATATATATATATAAATATGTGTATATATATATATATATACGTATATATATATAATTACAATAACAATATTTTCTATTATACTGACATAGATTAGTAAGTATTTATACTACTTGAAACTGACCATTGAATATATGCAGAAAGTGTAAATAATGTGTGATTTATTCACAAATGCTGTCTGTATTTATATCAGTGTTTATGACAATTATTTCTCTATTGTAACATGTCTAAAGTAACAAATTAATAATAATAATCACATATTAATAATGTTATTTATTTAGATTTTAATTGCTATAGTAAATTTTGCCAATCAGATCAATAATTAACTTATTAATATTTTCTTAATAATATATTTTATTGTTACATTTATTATTTTAAGATAAATCAATGACTCCAATTTATTTTTACTATACAAACTAGTGTACAACATATCCAACAAAAACTCCTAACAATGCATCACAACGGAGCCTTTGTTATACTTTAATCCTTAATTATTACATATATTGCCAAATCTGCCGTACTATACTTACAAAACGTATTTACAAACATATACCAACATATAGATCCACATAATATACATAATAATACTAAATACTGTCCATCAATAAGAATGAATTCCTAACATTTTATCTTCAGTACCCACAAATTGTTGTAGATTTACAGATGCTATTGTGTTAATTGATGTATTCTCATTTATCATAGTCCATTTATACGTTGTCGATGTATTATACTTTTCCACTATTAACCGCTATTAAAACCATATTATTGAAGTTGTATATCGTTTTGCATTTTAAATTACGTCCAATTGTTATAGAAACCCTTTTGTTACATTCATTCACTTTAATCAGTATAAAGTTTAGATGTCTATGAGCGATATCTATTTAAAGATACAGCCTAATACTTTTATACTTTTATGGTTTTTAGTATCCTATAGATCATTAATCTAATAATAAACCATTGTTGAAATAATCATAATGTAAATAGTGTACCTTATCTAGCCACTAGTACAAGTTCTATATACTACTAATACTACAATTACTACCTTTGTGCCCATTGTCTTTTTAAGATAACATATATATGTTTATACAGATGTGGCTACAACTTAATATGTGATATGCATTACGTTATTAATACATTATATAGAGTTATTTTTGATTGTATATTGATATCTGAATACTCTGCTTGTTATGCCATTACTATATGATGAAACAACATCGTAAACACAATCAAAGTATCCTAACAAAGCCTCCTAAACACAAATAGTTTGGTTCTTCACCTCGAGTCCTTGATAAATTCTATTTAGACTAATGTTTAATGTAAGTATTGTTTAATTCCTAGATACAATGAAACCACTCTAATAATGTATGTATTTTATATTGGATTTCACACGTATATTATTTTACACGCGTATCCAACGATACGATATATATAATAATAATATTCTATTTTTAATAACAATTTGTTTGTCTTATTATTTAAAAGTATTGTTCCTATTCCCCGAGTATATAAATTATTACGATTCTTTATGAAATATCGTATTCCATATATCATCCCTGTCATGCTAGCAAAGCCCCTGGAGTACCCTTGGTTACCGATGGCTTTGATCCTTCTCCTTCCGCTTTATAATACATAGACGAGTGCCGAATTAGGTGGATTCGGGATTAATACTTTCGGCTCTAATCCATCGTGACATTTGATCTCACCATCTCTTCAACGGATCCAAGTAAATAAAGATCCAATATCAATGCAAATGTGTATCTGATGTATGATAGTGTGTATTGTATTGCGTATTACTCAACAGATTAACCATTATGTATTTGTAATTGATATTTTAATTACTTTATCAATTCAAATATAAATATGTCATTTATAAAGGAGATATTCTTTTATAAAATTAAATATTTATTTAATAAATATCAACATATTGGAATAATGCATTAGATCAATTAAGATTAATATATATATATATATATATATATATATATATAAAATATTATATTCATACCGAAACTGCTCTCACTGTGTAAACATAAAATAATATGTATACAATTATGATTCAATGTAAGACTATATAACAATATTATGTAAAATGGACATCTATATCTACATTATATAATACATATCTATATCTACATCTATATAATATATATATATATATATATATATATATATATATATATATATATCTACTCCTATACAATATATATTATATGATGTCAACAAAGTATTTTGATATTGCAATTTGCCATTAATTGCATTGTATACAATTTTTACTATTATATTTTTTAGATAATATATTTCTTTTGTTTACAAACAATACCTATTTCACATTATCCTGGTTGCATTCCTCAGCACACTTCTGTAAGTTTATAATAATAGCCTCGCTCTCATGGTCATCATGATGGTCATCATGGCCCGTTGGTAGCCAATCGCAGCATTTGAATTCGTACCCGATATTCAAGAATATTACGCGATGTTCATTGTACAATGTACAATGTACATTGTACATTGTAAACCGTACATTTAGGCATAGTTTGCTTACGTAATGCAGGCAATTCTGGCACGAAATCTATTAATAGATAAGTGTAGTGGACACCGCTGAGATCAGCCCCAGGCAATTTCAAACCGTATCATAAATGTACATTACACTATGGACAATAGATTATGTGCATTACTCCATGAATATTATATAACTAGACATTGCACTAGACATTACACTAGACATTACACTAGACATTACACTAGACATTACACTAGACATTACACTAGACATTACACTAGACATTACACTAGACATTACACTAGACATTACACTAGACATTACACTAGACATTACACTAGACATTACACTAGACATTACACTAGACATTACGCTAGATATTACGCTAGACATTACGCTAGACATTACGCTAGACATTACACTAGACATTACACTAGACATTACACTAGACATTACACTAGACATTACACTAGACATTACACTAGACATTACACTAGACATTACACTAGACATTACACTAGACATTACACTAGACATTACACTAGACATTACACTAGACATTACACTAGACATTACACTAGACATTACACTAGACATTACACTAGACATTACACTAGACTTTACACTATACATTACACTAGACATTACACTAGACATTACACTAGACATTACACTAGACATTACACTAGACATTACACTAGACATTACACTAGACAATACACTAGACATTACACTAGACATTACACTAGACATTACACTAGACATTACACTAGACATTACACTAGACATTACACTAGACATTACACTAGACATTACACTAGACATTACACTAGACATTACACTAGACATTACACTAGACATTACACTAGACATTACACTAGACATTACACTAGACATTACACTAGACATTACACTAGACATTACACTAGACATTACACTAGACATTACACTAGACATTACACTAGACATTACACTAGACATTACACTAGACATTACACTAGACATTACACTAGACATTACACTA